>CM051693.1:24483836-24563836 GCA_028022725.1 Lycodopsis pacificus
GTGTGTGTGTGTGTGTGTGTGTGTGTGTGTGTGTGTGTGTGTGTGTGTGTGCGCGCGCCATGTGTGCCGCTTGCAGGCTTTCATTCAGCATGACAGATTAGCGACGGTGCAGACTGCAATTCCGGGCGACTACCTCTCCTCTGACACTGACTTGGAATACACTACTTCCATTCAATGATAACCTTAACCTTGGCCATTAAAATGTGTGCGTGCATGTGTGCGTGCATGGCAGTGTGAGCAAGCGACAGTGTGACTACGTCCATGTGGTATGCAGGAGCACAGAGAATGAGCTGCCATAACTTGTTATGTCTCATTATAACACCTCTTTAAGGCGGCACAGCCACAAAATGAGCTATTTTAGCACCGTTGTCCTCGCTTATCCCGAGACGAATAGGATATTAGTGCACCGTCTCTCTCAGACACACACACACACACACACACACACACACACACACACACACACACACACTCACTATACAGATGTGAACAGAAGAAGGCCAGAGCTGCGCGTCAATTACAGCGGTTGCGTGTGTGACAGCGCTAAAGACCGTATTTACGTCTCTCTGACAACTACAAAGAGCATTGTGGCGGAGACCTCGTGACAACCTCCCAGTTCCAAAGCAGCTCTGAGCCGACGCCAACGACGACGGGGTTTCTGCTTTCAACACATCACTTTCGGTGCGCTCAGACTGCGGGAGGGGAGGGGAGGGGAGGTGCAGAGGGGTGAGACAGACACTCATTTTAAAAACTGGCAGAGCAAAATAGGTGGCGGCAGGAGGTTGGGATGGGTGAGGGAAGAAAATGGGCTTTTGTTTCTGTGCGGCTGTGTTTCCGAGTTAGGATGTGTAACTTGTATCTTCAAAAGAAGGAAAAAAAAAAAAACAATGATTTAAAAGCAGCAGAATTCGGCTGGTGAGAGAAACCGAGGCAGAAAGAGGGCAGGCCCCCGTCTGATCAGATGTGTCTGTCTTGTGTCTCTCGGATCACCGAGGGAGACGGAGCAGGAAGTGAATGGAGCATGTGTCAACCCTGACGGATGGAAGGAAGGATTTGCAGAGTGGATGATGAGATTCACGACAGAAAGGGAGGAAGAGTGAATTGTCAGCCATCGATGTTTGAACAAAGAACAAAGGATAGGGAGCAGGGTTTAGGATTGAGCCGTATCCAACATTTGATACCCTTTAAACCTTCCACAAATTTTCCCGCGGTAAAGAGTATTACCAGCTAACTTTAGATATCGTGCTGTTTGGGGGGGGGGGGGGGGGACTGGAATACAAATTCAGCTGCTAAACGCTCATAAGAGGCTCGTCTATGTGGTCCCCTCTCGCAGTTATATCCTCTCAAACGTTGCTCTGTGTGCGAAGTCACCACATCAGGTTTCCCCCACGCTGAGCCTTTGTAGTTCACTGTTTACCCAAAGACAATTCATCGTCGCTGCTCGTGACTGGTTAAGCCGCGTCAGTTCATCCTCGCAGCAGTTAGCAGGTGATTTATTCGGGGATGGCTATTGCCATTTCCTTTTTACCCTCAGCTTTTGGTCCCCAAAGTCTGAAAAATTACATCAGTTGCAACATTTGTCCCCGAGTCCTATGTTAGGAGTTGTGTGGTATTATCAAAATCTCTCATATACTGGTCTAGTAACAATGGTAGCAAGCATTAGTTACATTTTTAAAGGTTGTGTGGGGTGGGGGGGGGGGGGTACTGTGGCATCATTTATACTCCCTAGAAAATAATTAATCTTTACAATTATACAGCAATGTTTATTTCCCCCCCCCCCAACAGTGATTACTCTTTCTATCCTATCAAACTTGAATCATTGCGCTGCAGGAGCAATAAAAAAACAAACACATTTCTGAGCTGCAAAAGAAGCTGAAAGTTGCGATAAATTCAAACACAAGATAATATCAGAAGTGATTAGAGACACTTCTGTTTCAGATAACCCGCATTAAATCAAAGCGTGCGCCGCCTCTGCAGCATTTTGTCGGGTTGCTGTGGAGCGCGAGGCGGACCGAGGCAGTAAGTGAGAGGCACTCGCGCTCCACGGTGATGCGTTTGACCCTTCGTCCCCTCTTGTTCTCTTGCTTGACAGGACAGCTAGAGAGGGAGGGTTGGTCGGGTGGTGATAGGTGGAGATGGGCACTGCGCAACACACACTGTCATTGGTCTCAACCATGCACGCACACACACACACACACACAAAGATGCACGCGTAAACACAATATTGGGGCAGGATAATAATCTTGATACTTTTGAACCTATGGGAGGACCCTGTGATTGGCTCATTTATCCTGTTGCATCGTGGGAGGCTGATATCTTGCAGAAATGTAATTACATTTGTTTGTACGTATGTGAGGAGTGTGACCTGGTATCTTACGTTTTTCTGTGTTTGACTTTTGTCAGATTGTGCTTCTACCTCATTTGAATCGAAGGTCTCTGCCATTTTGTGTGTGACCCAGTCTGTGTGTGTGTGTGTGTGTGTGTGTGTGTGTGTGTGTGTGTGTTATTTTCCAGCTCAGTTAGTGTGTGAGGCATGTGTTGGCAGATTGCCAACTCGAGGCACTACACCCAGTAGACGTAGTCTCAAATGGCAACCCCAGATGCTGCGGCTCACAGCCCACACACACACACACACACACACACACACACACACACACACACACACACACACACACACACACACACACCACTTTCCCCTCTCATTTCTGTCTCTAGTATACCTCCTTCCTGTATTTCACTTGGTGTGTCATTTCAGAAGGAGAGTGAAAGAGAGAGGCGGCGGAGTGTTTGTATCTGGAGGATAGTGTGTGATGGGCAGCTCTGATAAGTGAGCAAGCCGGACTTTGATCTCTCGTCTTTGGACTAACAGAGAGACTCAGAACTCAAAAACGCACTGACACACACACACTCTGCCGTCACAACACAGGAGGAGATATGTCAAAATCAAGTGCGCATTCTTCGTTCTCTTCTCTGCTTGTTTCCTCTCCTTTCATCTTGCTTTCTCTCCTCTCCTGTTATTTCCTCTCATCTATTCTTCTTTCCTGTCTCCTCCTCTTGTTTCCTCTCCCCTCCTCTCCTCTCCTCTCTTCCACTCTTGTATCTTCTCCCCTTCTTTCCTCTCCCCTCATCTCCTCTCTTCCTCTATTGTTTCCTCTCCCCTCATCTCCTCTCTTCCTCTATTGTTTCCTCTCCCATCATCTCCTCTCTTCCCCTCTGGTTTCCTCTCCCCTCATCTCCTCTCTTCCACTCTTGTATCTTCTCCTCTCTTCCACTCTTGCATCTTCTCCCCTTCTTTCCTCTCCCCTCATCTCCTCTCTTCCCCTCTTGTTTCCTCTCTTCTCCCCTCTCCCCTCATCTCCTCTCTTCTCCTCTTGTTTCCTCTCCCCTCATCTCCTCTCTTCTCCTCTTGTTTCCTCTCCCCTCATCTCCTCTCTTCCCCTCTTGTTTCCTCTCCCCTCATCTCCTCTCTTCCCCTCTTGTTCCCTCTCCCCTCATCTCCTCTCTTCCCCTCTTGTTTCCTCTCCCCTCATCTCCTCTCTTCCCCTCTTGTTTCCTCTCCCCTCATCTCCTCTCTTCCCCTCTTGTTTCCTCTCCCCTCATCTCCTCTCTTCCCCTCTTGTTTCCTCTCCCCTCATCTCCTCTCCCTGTCTTGTTTGTGCTCCTCTCCTCGTTTCTTCTCCCCTTATCTCCTCTTGTTTCTTCCCCTGCCCTCTACTGTCTTCCCCTTTTCCTTCCCTCTCCTCTCCTCTCCTTCCCTCTCATCTCCTCTCCTCTAGTCTCTATTCAGACCTTTTTTTTCCGGCTATAAAAAACACTTTGGCACCGACACTTTACGGCTCTTTTTTGTTGTTGTATTTGTTGACGTGTGCGGTTGGGTAGAGGACAGACACACAGTGTTGCATTCATATACAGCCCGGCACAGTAGCCCACACATCCAAAGGGTTTCTTGTATTTTGCTTGTGTTTCACTTTCTTGTGTCACACCGTACATATTTGGAGCCATCTTTTCTTTCCAGTGTGTCTCCACAGCCCCTCCAGAGGAAAACATGCTGAAATTGTGCAGAAAATGTACGACTGCAATGAGGCTAATTCTGTCTCTTTCTCTCCCCTCTGCTGCGCCGCTGTCTTGTGCTGCTGCTCCTTGTTTGGACACATCGGCTCCCTTAGGTGAGTCAAAGTATTCTTGCTGTGCTGCTCAATGCGAAACTAAGGAGACACTCCGAATTTCAAGAAATGGTGTACGCAAGGGTTGTGCCTGAGTGTCTATGAACCGTGTGTCAGGATTTTACTTTTGAATTAGTCACCATGAAATCTTGGCTTGTCATCAATTAGGCAACATCTCAGCTTCACTTTGAGCACCAGTTGTGTGTTGAAACAGTTACGGAGATGTTACTGCTGAGTACTTCAGTGACGCTTTCTCTCCTGCTGCCCTCCCAACTCAGTGAACCGCCCACGTTCACCAAGAGCCGACATCAGGGTCTGCTATTGTGATCATGACTTCAGCCTTAATTGTGCAGCCCTCTTGAAAAAAAGGTCGAAGATCGGCGATACGGGCTCTTTCTCGGTTTATGCATGAACGCCGATTTCTGTTGAGAGCGGTCCCGTTACACGGCTCTCCTCTCATCGTGCCGCGAATATCTCGGCTGTCCTGGGAGGATTGTGTGTCTGCAATGAAAATGTCAAGAAAAAGTAACCCTGACAGCGGAAGTGTTCTCAGAGGCGGTGCTCTTCTGTGGAGTGCCCTTTCTACACAGCGTTGGCTCATGTAAAAGAAGCTGGCAAACCGCCAGCAACATGGCATTCATTTTGATTTTGTTCATCCGTTGATGTCAGCAGTGTTTCCCCACACACACACACACACACACACACTCCTACTTTTGTAAATGCGTTGCAGTGGTGTTCCTGCAAATGAGCAAAACAAACCTCGTTTTGTTCATTTAGTCTCGCACTGACACACCTGTGCTGCATGTCTTGACGGTGTTGGATCTGAGAGAATACATCACATCGGAGCGATGCCGACTAGTGGTGGTGGTCATGGCCAATCGGCTCCTCGGCTCTCTCTCCTTCTCTTTCATGCTACACATTTGCTGAATAGCAGAAGAACTGTTTAAAAGGCAGCAGATGCCGCTGATACTTCCCACAATCAGTGTTTTTCTGCTGAGGATATGAGGATTGATAGGAGCGGGTGGTCCCGACTCAGCTCGCTGATTTTATGTGGGGAGAGATCTAGAGAATGGATCTGTGCGAACTACCGCAGCCGTTATGATTCCGTGATATCATTCATATTTCTGTCACCTTTTATGATTAGCATTTGCATTGCGTGAACCTGGAAAGTTCTGTGGGAGACTTGAGTTTTTGAGTCGAACCAAGTTGGTGCACAGAAGCACTTCTGTGCATAAAGTATCTTTAACGAAATACGGTGTATCCTACAACTGTAAGATGAAATACAGTCTGCAGCACAAACACTGTGCAGCTTAACAACATATTGACTTTTTTTTTAATTGCGTGACAGAATCTGGTACAATCTGGCAACTTCAGGCCTTTTTCTAAACTCCTTGGAAGTGGCAGTCAGCCTATGAGTGCACAGCTCATGCGTGACCAAGTAGAATACTGTTGCCCAGAGATAAAGCAACTCTTTTCTCTTCTTAATTCACCCCGGAGGTGAACCTGAGTTCTCGTGGGAGCTTAAGTATTTCATTTTCTTTCCTCTCTTTAAAGTCTGGAATTTAAAATGCAAGAGCAATGCTCATTTTATTCGGGGTTGAATGTCTACACTTTTTTTTTGTTTTTTAACAATGCAATTATATGTAGAGACAACAAGCATTGTTATTGAGTTATGGCCCAGTTCTAAACAGAGTTGCAGTGATAAATGTGATTTTTGGAAGGTCTGTGTGCATGCATACTGATGAGGGAGGCCCTGCACACGCACCCGAATGAACTCTGTCGCCAAATGCAATTTCTCCATCTAAAACTGTACCGTTGCAGCCAATTGTTACTCATTACAGTGTCATGGCTCACGATGACATCGCATGACAAAACGTGTGCCGGAGCGCTTTAGCCCGCGGTGCCAACAGAATCATCACTTTACTGGCATCAGGTCACCGAGCTCCGTCGACACATTCACACAGGACCGGGGCCAGAAGACTTATTGAGTTATTCTGAAAGTGTTTGCATGTGATGTTGTTAGCTCGCTAGTTAATTAGGTATATTTTCATGCAAAATGCACAAGAGATTGTGCGACGGCTCCTGAAGCATTTCGATTTACTGGCATCATAAAGCCCGAAGACCCAAATGTTCATTTGCAGTCATTACGTTAATGGCAATTAGTATTGACTTTTGCTGCGTGCTGGTGATGGGCCAAATGTTTGCAGGAAATTATAGCAGCCATAACTGAGTGCAGTACTTATGCTGACGTAATCTTACCTTGGACGACACAGCGAGCTCTGGTGTCTCACTACTGACACCTGTATGCGTGTGTGTGTGTGTGTGTGCGTATGTGTGTGTGTGTGTGTGTGTGTGTGTGTGTGTGTGTGTGTGTGTGTGTGTGAGTAACTGGATGTGCTGATGTGCATTTTGAAATGCGTTGCGTACTGCTTTGGCAGAAGAGTGTGTGTGGGTTTTATGAAGGGTGCATTACGAGAGAGAGAGGGAGAGAGAGAGAGGGAGAGAGAGAGAGAGAGAGAGAGAGGGAGAGAGAGAGAGAGAGAGATTATTCACTGGGTGCTGGTGTGTGTGGGTGTGTCGATGCAAAGGCATCGGTATGATACATTACCTCTTTGGAATATTGTGAGCAATTTTTCTCTCGTAGAAGGGGATATTTTGTGAGTGTGTGGTCGGAAAGAAATAGTGCTTTTGATTGTTTTAAATCATTTTTTCGTGAGATATTTACAAAGTGAAAATGTGTACATAGTGAATACTTTTGGGTGTGGGTCGGACACATTCGGGAGTTTTAAGGTATCACCTGTTGCTCTGGGAACCAACCTGTGATGAAAATAGAGATAATAGAATGAGTCATTGATGGATTCATCTGTAATGAATCTAATCGGTAGCTGCAGCCCACGACACACACACACTGTGTTTACTTTGTGTCACAACTCCCTCTCTGCTGCCTCTTTTCAATCTTTTTTCTATCCATTTCTTTGGTTTTTGTTCATCTCTCGTTTGACCTCCCGTCAATCTCCCTTTCGCCCCTGCGTCTCTTCCCACCCTTCCTTGTTTCGCCTCCTTCCTCCTCTCTTGTTTCCTCCGTCTCCTTCATTCTTTTTGGTCTCGTCGTTCTCACCTTTCTTCTCTCTCCATCTCTCACACTAATCCGCAGAGGATGGTACGGGCCTGCTCTCTGGGATTGAAGGAAAGAGGGTTTAATACCCTGAGAGTGTGTGTGTGTGTGTGTGTGTGTGTGCAGCTTTGTGCATGCTTGCGTGCACACCCCTTTTTGCTTGTGTGAAATAGGGAGATATTGGTCTGAATATATAAGAGGATTCAATGGTGCGGTGTTGCATTTTCATTTATCTCGCTGCAGAAAGAGGACACGGCGGCTAGACGAAGAGAGAGAAAGTTTGTCTTTTTGTTCACTGTTGTACATTTCACCCCTTCCCAAACACACACACACACACACACACACTCACACACACTCACACACACACTCCCTGTTGAAGAACGAGTGTGAATGATGTGTGGAGCCTCATCCACCACTCCTTAATATTACGCGTCCTCCCATTCGGGGGTTCTGTGCTCTTGTTAGCGGGTCGATCTGGGCCAGGAGGAGGAGGAGGAGGAGGAGGAGGGCCGACTCCAGGCTCTCAGACGATACTACTCATTCTGTTAACTGTCCTCTTCCTCTCTTCCACCTCTTTTTTTTCTGCCTTTCCCCTCACTCTCCACATCTGTTCCTTCCTCCCTTCATCTCCCGGGCAGTAGAAATTACTTGTCCCCTTGCAAGGGCGCATCATCAATCCCATGATTCATTGCGTGTTGCCACTGTAATGGCAGCTGCTTTGATTGAATCGAGGGGGCGCATGCGTTTGTGTCTCTGCTTGGGACACAGTTGTGTGTGCGCGAGAGATGACTTCTGAATGAAAGGTTTATTTGTTTTTAACCTTTTAAAAGCAGCACGTTTGTTTGCCCTCCACCTCTAGCACACTCTCCCTCTTTCTCTCCCCCTTCCGCCCCCCCCCCCCCATATGTCGCAATATCACCCACGCTCTACGGGGCTCGGACAGTGTTTGCCTGACCCTCCGTCACTTGTTTTCCTTTCTTTTTCTGCAGGTCATCAGTCCATTTCGTACTAAATGCTAATGCTGCAATAAGTTGTGTGTTTTTGTGTTAGGGAAACGCTCATAATGGGTCATACAATCAGAGAAATGGACGGGCTTTTGCTCGTTCACTGCTTGCTAATGCACATCTTTCTCCCTCTTCAACTCTCGTGCTCTCCTGTTTTTTTCTCTCCTTTTTTTCTAATTCAGTTAAACTTTGTTTCAGTCAAATTGTATTCTTTGCTTCTTTAGTTTCGCCCACGACATGACACTGAGATTGGGGTTAAGGTTTCACATTGATTCAGTGAGCTGCGTATAAATCATGTGAAGTTACTCTTTAGCTCTCTCGTGGAGTTTTTGTCTTGTTTTTTCTTGGTTTGTCATCATTATACTTAATTTACTGTAAGTAGGGAAGGCCGTGTTTTTGTCTAATGAGCAACTAAGAAAGTAATTAAAACACCTGTCTCTGTCGTTGTCACTCTCGTCTTTAAGTAATTAAAGTGTGATTAAACAGTCATAACAACAGGTGCAGTACATTCGTGCTCTGCCGGCTGCCAATTGACCCTTTTCTAAGTCCCGCCCCTCTATCACAGACTGGCAAATCATAGCTTAGCATTGGCCGGCTAAATGTGTACTAGTGGTACTTATTACCTGGAGATGTTGGAAGGAGATAAACTTTTTTAAAACAACATGACAAAACCTGTGGAACTAACGTTAGCAGAACAGTTAGCCCTTCGCTAACTAGCGTTAGCACGTCTATGCTACGCTTGTTACTGAAGGTATCCTGAATCTACGCACATGCTGCTTTTGCTTAAAAACCCATCTAAACATATCGTTGACGTATTGGTTGGAGCCTTGTGTGAAAACTCCACTAACTCAACTTATAAATACAATGGTATTGACAGAAGATGCTTCTTCATGCTTCTCACAGTGTGAACAGTGTTTGTTTAGAATATTAAAAAAAGGGATTCAGTCAACTGTAATAAGAAATGCACACTTTTTACCGTCACTTGTTGACACGGTTTCCATGGTTGCGTGCCGTTAATTCCAGCAACTTGTGAAGTACAGAAACTCCCCAGTGTCCCCGTCTTATTTACACCCACGTTCATATTTTCACGGGGGTTTAACTCGTGATTCTGTTGTTATTTGTTGAAAGAAACCTTCGGGGAACATAAAGTTCACTACAAGGAACACAAGGGCTCTGAAATCACTCCCTCATTTCCTCACTCACTACTCCCACTCGTTAGTTTATGTTTTATTTATTTAAAGTCATAACTGTTGTTTTGCCTCTTCCCTGGCACACACATGCATTTATATATATATATATATATATATATATATATATATATGTATATGTATATGTATATATATATATATATATGTATATGTATATGTATATATATATATATATATGTATATGTATATGTATATATATATATATATATATGTATATGTATATGTATATATATATATATATATATGTATATGTATATGTATATGTATATATATATATGTATATGTATATATATATATATATATATGTATATATATATATATATATATATATATGTATATATATATATATGTATATGTGTATTTGTATATGTATATATATATATATGTATATATATATATATGTATATGTGTATTTGTATATGTATTTGTATATATATATATAGTGACATGATACAAAGTCAATCAGTGTGTAATGTACGAGTAAATATCATGGTACTGTTGTAGAACCGCTGACTCGTGAGATGAATTTATAATAACCGCATAATATGTAGCTTGATGTGACTCTACCACACTTGTTTTGATCATTGCTATTCGTCTCACTACTTTCTTACAGGTCAAATTCAATTTAAAATGCTTCTTCAGATAAAAGCCATTATCCGTTGGCTTATCCTAACTCTACAAGCTGACAATGGGCTGTTCATGCGGAGAGAACAGTTGAAAAGAAGCTACTTTTAAGCGATTATCTATGGGAGGATGGTTAGAATGAGGTTATGAAAAGTGACCAACATGTGTTATTATTTGCTCTGTATCCAGCTTCTGGCTTTGAGCTGCCTCTGCTATTAGGGATGAGGCTATTAGTTTCAGCTGAGCAGCTGATTGGACCGATAAGTGTTTAACCTGGGTTCATCTCACACTGTGATGTCATCCTCCCGTCACTGTATTGATCGCTGTGGCTGTGGTGCTGCCCGGCCAATCAGTCCTAATAAAGCCACCAGGTAAATGTCTGAATTTGTGTTTAGTTGGTATGTGTGTGTGTGTGTGTGTAAATGTGTTTGCTTATATCTAAAAGAAAGATAAGGATAGTAAGACAGGTAGAATTAGATTGTCACCAATAACTCTGTCTCATGCACTCCTGTCTATAACACACACACACACACACACACACACACACACACACACACACCACACAAGGAGGAATAGTGCGGCTTTGCCCGAATGTTTAGACCAGTCGATAGGTAATCAGCTTGGCGGGTATGTAACAGTAGTAATTCCCTCCGAACCCACTACTCGGCCTTCTGTGGGAATTAGAGAGATGCTGTCAGATTTCACAGCAAATTGGAATCCTTACACACACACACACACACACACACACACACACACACACACACACACACACACACACACACACACACACACACACACACACACACACACACACACACACACACACACACACACACACACACACACACACACACCACACAAAATAGCAAGGGAAAGGCATTGGTGCAGGGCTGAATGAGTCACATAGGACTTGGTGGAAATGACATTTTTCCTTGAATGAGCGTATCAGCAGGTAACCTACACGTGCACACACTAATGCATGCGGTGTTGTAGTTGCACGTCTCCACATTCATCTTGGATCAGTTTTATCAACACAAAAGAAACTGCCATCAATGTGTTTTTTTTTTGTTATCATGCATTTCAGACTTCACCTTCAGGCTTAGCCCGAAAGGATCATTTAGTTAAAAGTCGGTCTTGATAGAACGACAAAAGCCAACTCACAATAACTGACGTCCCGTTACAAAAGACATTAGAGCGATGAAAACGGCCATTGATTTCAACTGACACCAGAAAAACCAAGGATATGAGAAAGAAAGATATGAAACATGAACGTACAAGTCGTCCTTTGAGATCCCTATTGTTCCACGGAGGCTTATCTCTGTTGTGTCTGCGCAGTCGGACCTCTCGCCACGCCTCCCTGTATCTTCTCTCTCTCGTCACTTATTCGCCTTCTCCTCCGCTTCCCTTTATCTGCCTCCGCCTCCACTCAAATAGGCTGTTCTAGTGACACCGAGCACAAGTTAAAACACACTGCCTGTCTGTGTGATGAATGGATCAGTGGAGGAGGAGGAGGAGGAGGAGGAGGAGGAGGACTGGGAGGCAGAAGAGGAAAAGGTCACAGTTTTCCCTGAATCAAAACCTCCAGTGTTTGAGAACGGAGAGTGCTGGTGTTGTTCTCCAAGGTGTGTCCTGTCACTGACATCACATGGTTGGCTGGATGGAGCCACATGGTGGGGCCGTAAGAGAAGGTCACACCAGGTGTTATACGAGCTAAGGGAGTCACAGACGGTTATACGGTCATTTCCTGTTTCCTGAAAATAAGAGGCAAGGAGCCAAATCCAGAGTCACTGGTAGCCTGAACTAACATGGTGAATTATTCACATAATGTGTTCTTTGTGCTTCTTTCTCCCTCTCTCTTCCTGTTATTTTGGAATTCTTGCTCAATTTGTCTCCACTTGTCTCTTGCCTGAGCAAATGATGAACAACAATCCTGTTCTGTGTGAGGGTGATTAGGATCAGACTGAAAACTTTCTTTTATTCTGTCTTATCTATTTCTTTGTAGCTCACACATCTAGGGCAGTGTGGCATGAGAGTTTGGCAAAGTCGGGCTCACAGCACACTACTTTTGGCCAGACTAAAACATCGAAATAACTATTGGAGGGATTCCCACGAAATCTTGGACAGACATTCATGGTCCCCAGAGGAGCAATCCCACAGACGTTGGTGGTCCAGGGGGCTTTACTCCAGTGTTTGGTTCTACATTCAGTGAAGCGTCTCAACAACAATCTGATGGATTCCCATGAAATTGGGTTCAGACTCTCATGGTCCCCTCAGAATGTATTGTAACGTGCCAAATATGCTGACGTTAGCATTTATCTCAAAGCACAGCTCTGTGTATAAGTACAGCCTCACAGAGCAGCGTGAATGGCTCCGTGCTCTTGTTTTCATTTTGAATTGATCTGTAGTTTTATTTTGATGAATCAATAATCGATCCGTCTTTAAATGGTCGTAGAATACTGAAAAAGGCCCGTCGCAATGTACCGTGCTCCAGAGTAATGTTGCCCATGTTGTCCAACCACCAGTCCAAAAGATGAAAATATTTCATTTTTTGATAAAAACACAGAGAAGAACAGTAAATGATTCCATATGAAAGGCTTAAACCAGCCAGAGGAAATGATATTTGATTGAAATGATTACATGAACAACCAAAATAAGCAACAATAATAACAAAACGAAACCACTAATCTATATCTGTGGTAGTCTTTATGTCTTTCTCTCTGCTTTTCCTTTTTATCTTCATGCAGCTGCACAGACCAGTCAGCTCTAGTCTGATGATAGAGCCATCATCTGCACACACACACACACACACACACAACCGTAATGTGTACCCACACATGCATGCACACACACACACACACACACACACACACACACACACACACACACACACACACACACACACACAGGAAATGACCCCTAATTAAAAATGTTTTCCTGCTGGCTCTCACATTGCGTCACGTTCCTTTATTCACAGGATGTGGCGGCATGAATGTGAAACCTGCTGAGTGGCTGTCCAGTCGTGGTCCAGTCTTTTACCTCTCCCACCCGCCATCTGGCTGCTCACCACACTCCTTTCCTTTCTCACTTTTCCCCAACCAATCGTCAATATTTCATGTTTTATTTATATATATATATATATATATATATATATATATATATATATATATATATATATATATATATATATATATATATATATATATGCTAAAATGTTTGCCTTCCCTTTGTCTTTAAGAGCAACTTGCATGTTGGCAACCTCAATGAATTAATGTGTAGAAACTAGTCCTGGGTCTTCAAGTTGTGCAGCACCAGCTGTAGGTGCATCTATCCCTTCATTACTTGCAGCATGTCCCAAAATCGTATAACACACCAACATTGACGTTACACCACATGACATCCATTGTGCGAAACGCACGCTGGCCGTTTTCTTGTTCAGAAAACGGCAGAATGCCGTGTGCGGCTGGAGTTTGTGCGACCTGCACAAACACAATAATTCCCTGTGATGAAATCTGGTGAAAATTGTAACTTATTCACGAAGAATAAATTCTGCAAGAAGCTGAACCTGCGTGTTGCTCTTAAATTGCCTCCCTGATTCCACCTCGGACCGCTCCCCTCCATTCCGTCGCTGTCCTCTCTTCTTCACAGCGCATTCTTCCACCTGACCTTCATTCCGTCATGCTTGTGAGTTATTCGCCGCTCATTAGATGATGTAGGCAGAGATTCCACAGTCCATCTGCAGTAAATAAAAAGACATGGACGGGAAGAAGATGGCGCAAGAGAAGGGTAGAAGGTGGGAGGGCGATGCTGTCGGAGAAGGACGGGGGTAAATAATGACGATAAGAAAAGAGGTAAACAAGCATGAAGGACGGATGACATTTGATGTAAGAGGGAGTTTAAGAATGCCTACAGTGGGAGGAAGGAGAGCGGAGTACATAATCACTCCTTCATAGTTCCGCGGGGGATGTATAGGCGCAACGAGTGTTGGGACTGATAAATAAAAGGGAGAGTGTGTAAATGAGAGCTAGTTTTTCATTTATTTAAAGCTGAGGATGGAACGATTTTGCAGACCTGAACTGGTGTTACAGCTGCCGTGAACCGAGTTAAATCAATCACAAGCTACTCCGTATTAGGCCACTTTCACCAGTTACAAGACTCACTGAGTCACAGAACGGTTCCCTTTGCGACAAATCTCCATTATTAAAAAAAAACGTTGACAACCGGCAAACTACACCTGCTGAGGAAGATGGTGTGAGTCAAGGGAAAGCTCCAGAACAGCCTTTGGGGGGGGGGTGTTCAAGAATGAGCTTTAAATCTCGACAGCAGACGATAGTGACATGACTCTTGTATTAAAGGAAGTGATGCTGATGCATTGTAGTACAAGTTATTCCACCAACCACCCAAGTTTGTTTCAGTTCTGATTTGGGAATTGAGCAAAGTAGCGGGACAGGTGGGTTCGCGCTGCCTCTAACCGTCTCCGGAGTCTGTCTTGACTTTTTATTCGCTTACTGTTCAGAAGCAGCCTTCAAGCCTGCAGTGAAAGAGAGATCTTACTCAGTAGACTATCAAGCCGATAAGAGAGTACACAGCATTATAAATAACCTACTCAAGAGAATAGTCCCTGCTACTCTTGACACGACTGATAAATGGCAAGAGAGCAGCATGTGTGTGCGTGTGTGTGTGTGTGTTTGAGTCACTGTTTGTGTGTTTGACGGTTTTTGGAGGTTAATATACGCCTAGTGTAACGAGAGGGAAATTGCTTTATGCCGCTAAGCCCTCGGGCTAGAGCATCACAGTTATGATGAACAAGAGTTTAACAAAGCCTTCAGTTAAGAGGCTGACACACACACACACACACACACACACACACACACACACACACACACACACACACACACACTCTCGAGTGCAGGCGTGTGTTCTTATGGTATCCACCAACATTCTCACGATGCAGGCATGTATTAAACGGAGCCTTACCCTCTATCATTTTGTGTTCAGACAATGAGTACGTCTTTGGGATGTGTGTGTGTGTGTGTGTATTACATTGTATGAGTGGAGCTGTCAAAGAGCAGATTGTCCCATCTCTCATCATGGCGTGGTCGTAGGGTCAGGGGGGAGGGAGGGGGGGGTTTGTGGGCGGCTTGATGTCTTTGCTGATATAAAACCCTGTCAACTGGAGACAGGAACTGTCACGCTATGTGTGTGTGTGTGTGTGTGTGTGTGTGTGTGTGTGTGTGTGTGTGTGTGAGTGAGAGACAGAAAGACTCTGATAAGTGCCCGCGTCTGTCTGGCAGTCAGGACTGTGAGGACCTGATTGAAAGCAGTCTAAAAGGTCAAAGTCGAGAGTCGGATCAAAAGAGCTGAGAAGTAGCTGTTTCGTGATTAAGGTTTGGCCATAAAGATGTGCCTGGAAACACACACACGCACACACACACACACACACACACACACACACACACACACACACACACACACACACACACACACACACACACACACACACAGGTGCTCACACACGCCCTCAAACACATTTCAGGGATCAATAGTATCAGGGACAATGCTGTAATTCAGTGTAACAGTAATGAATGGTCCAATTAGGCTGCACTCAGCAATACATCCTCAAAGTACAGCTTTTACAACAAAGTGTGCTTGTGTGTGCGGGACAGTGTGTGTGTGTGTGTGTTTGCGAGCTGTATTTCTACCATCTATCTCTGTCTGGCCTGCGCTCCAGCATTCACAGTGAGATTGCTGCTTATTACCTGTCTGTGCGGCGGCGTCCCGAGGGGCAGCCGTTGGGATATTGCTGCTCAGGGAGCCGCTGCGTGCGGTCAGAGAAGAGTTGGCCTCCTTCTGCCGCGGTGGCCACACGAGTGCTACCTACAGCCGCGTGATGATGGCTAAGAGTGCTCTTTTTTTTTTTTTTTTTTTTTTTGGCTTAGTATTGTTTTTAAAGTTGATTTGTCTGGCGGCAGCATGCAGTTAACTGGCGGTGCAGCGGATCATAAAACTCAGGGCTCGGATCGGATCACGGATCAGAGTCACGGATCGGATCACAGAGCGGATCAGCACAAAAGGGAAAGAAAGGGAGTTCGCATAACTTTTAGAGCTCCCTGGTCACGTTTTTACTGCGATCATCTGCCAATACGGATCATTGAGGATCCGTATTGGCAGATACAGATCCCTTTGTTGTTTGATTACAGCAGCTGGTCTCCATCGTTCCAAAAATCCTTTCAACTGCTCTGAAGTCAGTGTAAACAATCACAAATTCTAAATGCTATTCTTTTACTTTGTTATAGTCCTCTATAGAGGGTTTTTTTATTCATAAAAACACACAATTTAAATGAAAAGGAGATAAAAGATTGTGTTTTTATTGATAAAAGCAAATCCTGTCGATAGTAGTTGCTGCTTGTGTTAGAAGGTCATAATTCATCTCTAATGACGACTTGTTTTCAAACACCCGGATCTATTAATATTTCTCACCAACACTACATTTTACGAGATCCCATGTGAACACGTCGCGATAACGTTATAATCTACCATCGCCCATTACTCGTTTGAATACAACAATCGTCAGTAAACCTTTATTTCACACTGTGATGGTTGACGTTAAACTGTGAAATTAATCCGGGGGGGGGGGGGGGGAGATCCGTATTCTACCACACCATTGTTTTTAAGGAAAACTTGGCATTTGCTCCTGGTGATCTTCTCCACTGTTTTTGGAAGAAGGAAGTAACAGTGTTTTACTTTTAATGGTGCTAAATTCGAAAAGTTAGAGCATATCAGCTGCCTCCACACGGCTAAGCAGCTAAAAGGTGCAGCTGAGGGGGAACCAGAGGGTGAGTGTTCCCCTTCTCAGGTGATAGCGACAGTAACCGCCGTATGAGAGCGGTGGCCGTGACCGAGCCAGCAATAATGAGAGGTTAACAATAATACTGATAACCATGATAGTTTTATTTCTCACGATAAAGGTTGTATAGATGTAGTGATAGATTGCTTGTTGATACCAGGGGTAAATCGGATCTGAAAGCGAGCTCAGTGAACAAGCCGGCAGCGTGCAGAAGGCGGGTTGCTAATTGGGGCAGTGGACCCGACGCCGAATGAGGTCTCTGTGTATCGATATGATCCATTAATTGTACCGGACAAAAGTAGAATGACACACGCTCTCCAGCCGGTGTCTCTCTTTGACTTATGCTCCTGCAGCCCCCTCTGTGCTGGGAATGAATAGTGGCTTGACATTTTGTGAGTCTTGCTGAGGAAAAGAAATCATTTTGGGAGGAGCTGAATTTGTCTGCTTTATGTGCGAAATGAAAATGTTGTCCCTGTCACCATGGCTATGCCTTTAGCACCCGCACAGCACAAGAGTGATTGCGACATTCCTGCTTTATATGCCACCGCCTGCTGAAACGAGATCCCGGGAGAGATGAAGGTTCTCTAAAAGTTACCAGAGGTGGTGTGACTTCACCTCTGCTCTGCGACTCCACATCAAGTGTTATTTCTCTTCCTTTTTTTTTTTTCCGGGGGAAGATAGAATTGCGTGACTTGCCCGTGAATGTCTGTCTTTTCACCTCGTGATTTCACAACTCAACTAATGGAATGAATAATTGAACGTGTGCGTGAACTATTATTTTGGAAGTCGTGTGACCGCCGTGAAAGAACGCTGCAGCGATGAACATTCAGGAGCAAAGGTTATTTGTTCCTTTTTACTTGATGTTTGAAGTATTTTATTATTGGCTTTCACACCCTCCAGCAAACAGAAAGAGATCAAAGAGAACGTCTGTCCATTACAATCCAAAACAACATTTCCTCTAAACCACGGAGGACTAAATCATGATATATATTTACATTTATAAAACTCATGCATGTTTAAGATCTGTGTGTTTGATGAAGTAGGCACTTTAAGAAATAATTGACTCTTTGCATGACGGGATAATGGAGTGGCATGTATTTTACAACAACTTAGCACAGATGTGACGGCATACGCTGCAATATGTTTTCATCTTCAATCCCTTCAGTGTCGTGTGTGTTTCCTTAATGTGTGAAGTGTTTGCAGGCAACTGCCTTCTATATTCTATTATAATGATATATTTCATCAGCACCCCCGTACGCCACATGCACACACAGTCCCAGGATCTTTGCCTCATGACACCTTGTTTAGACTTGGAGGATCATAACTGTTGTCTTTAATATTTCCCGAGCTGGTGTTGCTTTAGCTCGAATAGAAAATGTGTGTCCAGTCTTGCATCATTTCTGTGACCTGGAGTAGTTTCACTCTTGTATGGGAGAAGCTGGACAAAGCCTGTTACAGCCTGTCTGGTCCCAGGAAGTTTCAAGTGTTTAACTCATATTATGGAAGCGGGAGATACAGTGTGCACATTTTCGCTTGAGGTGTTGTCGAGACGTTTTTTAATATGCAGGAAAACCTCCTGAGCCAACAGTCTCTCCACAGTGAGGAAGCTGCTGCAGAGCCACAGCCAGGGAGAGAGACCGCAGGGCCCCCCCGCTGATTAGCTTGATTAATTAGACCAAGACTTTATCAAAGTGATATTTGGAGTTTGTGTGCAAAGAGGCCTCTAGTAACGACAGCAGTTCTTGCAGTATTTTTGCTGCCATTGTGCCTGTTTGCTTCGCTCTCTCCTTTGAATAAACATTTACTGTTTATTCCTAATAACTCACTCCGATAGCCATTACTGTGCTGATTTACAGCCCTTTTGAAAATGACGATTCCCTTTTTAGTCTTGATTTGTCAACGTCAAAATGATTGTCACCCTTAGTTGTTGCTTTCTTTACAATACCTGCGTTTTCGCCATGCGGCAACTTCCGGTTCTGAAGAGTGAAGCCGATGCGGAAGTGTCTTAAAACGTGCATTCGCTCTACTGACCAGCAGGGGGCGACTCCTCCGGTTGCAAAAAGAAGTCCGGTTGTATAGTAAGTCTATGAGAAAATGACTCTACTTCTCCCTTGATTTATTACCTCAGTAAACATTGTAAACATGAGTTTATGGTCTCAATCTCTCGTTTCAAGTCTTCTTCAACACAGCATGATGTTCATTTAGTAAATCATGGTCCAGTTTAGAGTCAAATAGACCATAAAGCAGGGGATGCCTTAGGGCGGGGCTTACTCTGATTGACAGGTCGCTGCCGCTACGTATACGCCGTCCCTACGTCACTACTCCGCATTCCAAATACGGTAACTTCCGTTCATTGGCTGCAAAAAACAACAACTTGGCGACGGGGCTTCCTAACGGCAGTCCACAAAGCAACGGGTGACGTCACGATGACCACGTCCACTTCTCGCATACGCGAGTTCCTTCTTTATTATGGCTGCAGCGGCTTAGGCCCCTCCCTTCCCCTCCCAGCCATCTTTGCCGTCAACATTGTTTTATCGGTACACACATGCAGTGCGCCTGTGTGTTGGTGAGCGTGACGAGAGGACTGTTGTATGTGCCGTTTATCAGGTTTAGTGATCATGCGTGCAGATAAGCCTTTCAGACACACTGGCAGATGGGCTGTGTGTGTGAAATGACTTTTGCTTTTGCTTTCCAATAACTTCATATGATATGTTCCATTTCTCTTCTTCTGTTTCGCACACATTGCATCTATTTCTCACACACACACACATGCACAATTACTCTCTCTCTCTCAGACACATATCGCTTTACTCTCTCACCCTTTATGTTCAATCAATCTCCCCCCCCCCCCCAGCCCCGTCTCCCCCGTCTCCCTCGACCGGCAGCCAATAGTGGAGCTGATGGCGTAAAGGCCATTTTCTGTGAATCAGAGCGTTGTTGTGTCTTTGCCATTAGCTATTCATGAGCTCTCCTGCCTCAGGTCTGTATACCTGGATTGGTGCGGGCCGCGTATAGGGGATGCAGTGGCTGACTGAATGTGGATTAACGAGAGTGTCACGTTTAATACAGTCATGTGACGTTGCCAGGAGAGAGGGAGAGAGAGAGAGGGTGAGGAAGACAGAGCGCTTGTTTATCTCATCAGCAGACTAAAGGAAAAGCAGGTCTTGACCCGCGCCAATTTGTTTTGTGCGGCTGTAACAGAAGATAGATTAGCTGTGTCTGTGAATGTGTCTTCGGTGTTAAACATTTTCTAGTAGCAAGGTGCGCGTGCACTTGTTGATATCCCTGCACCTGCATTACCTGCTGTGCACGTAACAGGATTCCTCAGGCGCTCACTTTTTTTTGTCATCATAACCATAACGGCAGATATAAATAATAAAAGGAAGGAAATCAAGAGAGATGGCAAGATTGAACTGAAGGAGTGAATAAATGAAAGTGCTGACTGCGTGGTGAAGGGGGGGGGGGGCCATGATGGAGCGCTTAATCATCGGCACCGCGATGCTAAATGACAGCACCGGAGAGAAAGAATGAAAGACGGAGGAGAGGCACCGGGTGAGATGGAGATGACGGGGCAGCACGCTGAGGAGGAGGAGGAGGAGGAGGAGGAGGAGGAGGAGGAGGGGGGATCGAAGAGAAGCGAGAGGGCATTCAATGAAGTGAGAGGGAAAGAGAGTGAGTGAGCGATGAGAGTGGGAGTGTATGTACTCACCTGCAATCAATTGTCTTTTTTTATTTTTTTAATCTGTATTTCAACTGAGCCGTAAAGGACGAGGATGACTGTCTCTATGCATCTCTCACAGTTAGTATCTAACTAGCATATTTAATAAATCCAGCTCGTATGTGGACTGCAGGGATACCTGCATGATCTTCACCATTGCTTTGCTCTGTCGGCACACACACACACACACACACACACACACACACACACACACACACACACACACACACACACACACACACACACACACACACACACACACACACACACACACACACACACACTTCTCCCCACATTGACTTACAAATTGCAAGAAGACTCCAGGAGATGAAACTCTGAACTTTGAATTCCTGAGTAGCTTTGAAGTTTTCAAACATCTCTCTCTTTCAGCCTCTCTTGTCCCTCACCTACATGGGGGTAAGAGTTGTGGGGGGGGTTTAAATCTTCAAGGTTTCTGCTCCCAACCACAGTTTTCTCTCTCATGAGCATCCCCCTCTGTGACCCCATCCCCTCTGTGTTTTGTGTATCTGGGAAACCTGTATGAATGTTTAGATGTACGACCAATACGTCACGTTTGAGAGAGGTTAAGAGGTTAAGTCAGACAAGTTTATGTTGTTTGTTTCTTCTTAGCAGATCCATGGTCATCGCTGCTTCTGGAACCCATTTCAGCACCAGAGGAAGCGCGTTAACGTATACTTCACTTCCCTCCTCATGACATTTCAAATGGCACGGAATCCATCGACAAAAAACTCAGGAGCATTTTGACAAGATTTGGAAATAAACGAGAATCGAAGTCACTGTGTAATCATGTTGTCCTGCTGTGTTATTTTCATCTAGTGATTAACTAACTCATTCAGCACACACACATTCCCAGCGTTCCTGATATGAACGCAGGTTAGGCATGAGTTTAAACGAGTTGTCCCGTCTCCCTGCATTATGTGCCGATGACTGTCTTCTTGTCTGTCTGTGTGTGGACACTTTTGAAAAGCAGTTTTAGTTTTTCTCTGGAGTCCGGGCCAAGAATGTGTTCAATAAGCCCCTAAAGGTTCACATTCCCTCACTGGAGTGCGCCGGGTTCAGTGTGAGTCTTGGAGTGAGTACTGATACTAGATATCAGTAGAAAAGCTGCAGGTAGCTAGAAGCATGCGGCGTTTGCCTGCTATGAAAAGAACTCCAGTCATACATCATATTTACTTGATGGGGGGGGGGGGAAACTAAGAGAAAGTAATAAGTCGCCCACCACCCTGCTTGTTAAACTGGGACGACTGCTGTATTAAAGTCTGTTTGGTGAATATGAGGACAGCGTACCTGCAAACAAGCGCAACTCAAGTTTGCCTCGGAGACTATTTGTGACAGCAAGATAATTAAAGATATTTTGAAACAACCATCTCTTTAAACCACCCCAGCAAGCGTCACATAAATACTCACCCGAGAACCAAGTCTAAAAATACCCGCTCCATCAGCTCAAATGTAAAAGCAGTAAAAACAGTGAGCGCGTACACCTCAAACACTCCTCTGTCTGAGCTTAGTCATCATCAGTTGACTTCTTTGCTATTACTGGAAACATCTGCGCTGGCGTAGCTATGTGCCTGACCTTCTATGCGTGCGCCTGTGTTTGAGTGTACGCTCTGGCATCTGCGTTTAAACGTGGAAGTATAAGTAAACACTCGGAAAAGAAAGTCATATTGTATCTTGGCAAGGACGTTTGTCAGTCTTATTGAATTAATTTGAGTCTGTGAGAGAGACGGAGACGGAGTCTGCCCTTCAAACGGCGTGTGACTTTGCTGCCCTTGTCTGGGGGGGAGGGAGGGAGGGAGGGGGGGAGACGACGACGGCGAGGACTCTCTGTGCGTTGCAGTTGGTGGCAGATGTTGTCACTGAGGAAGGGAGGAAGTAAACATCCACATTTTCGTACACACATACTTGCGTTCGCCGAGCATATGGACACAGTCAGGCGTAAGCGCACACACACACACACACACACACACACACACACACACCCCGAAACGCCTCCCACGTACCCGACAGCAACAAATTAGTTGAAAAGTGTGAAGAAAAGGGCAGATGGACGACAAACAGTGAGTGAGAGAGGCAGCTTGGGAGAAACTTAAAATCGAGTTAAATTTAAATCAGAGATTAGAACGCGTGAGAAGATAATTGCTGAAAACGTGTTAAGAACATTGTGGACTATGTGGTACTGAATTGTTAAATGTTTTTTCTCCATTATTGAGTTCTGTCTTTTTTTGGGTCGGCCTAGAATCACTTGATGCTTGATATCCTCTCCTACTTACAATAGAAAGCTACTGTAGGGCCTGAAATCCAGCAAAAAGTAGTGCTCAGCTGTGGTGTCTTTTGACTTTACCCGGACTTTAAAGTGATCAGGTTTTTCGGGCCCACACAGGTAACAGGTGTCCGGCATAGCCAGTGGACATAACATGCACTCCCTTTTTGAATAGAGAGCTGCGCTTCAGTCCAGCTCGGAATCAATGCTAGAGGCTCGAGATGAAAAGAAAGCAGAGGTGAGCGCAGGCCGAGGATGGTGGAGACTGATGAAGGCAGATTTTTTTGTTTGACTGGAAAAAGAAGATGAAAGAGCGAAGACTGTGGGACAAAGTTCAGAGTGTTCGGCGAGGATGGACACTGGAGACTTTTTTTCTTTTCTTGGCAAACTCTTCTAACCACTGGATTTGGACATTGTGCGAGTTGTTTGTGGCTTTAATATCATTGTTGGGCCTGTGAAGGCTGTTGTGAGCTGGACACAGACTGAGCCTCAGGAACGAATGCTAAATGGGAAAAACACGAGTGATGCTGCAGTTTAGGATGCTCCACCTTCCGTGGCCAACTTTCCGGCTCCCCGTGCCCTTCTCCCTCCTCACTCTCACGCCTCACCTGCACTTATTTTGCTCAGATGACCTTCTTCTTCTCCCCCCCCCCCCCCGCTCCCTCCCCTCTTTACCTCCGTCTGGCCTGCCGGGCTGTCACGGTGATATGCCGGTTGCCGCGGTTTTGATCTCCGCCTTCAATAATGAATGAAAGGATGCGATTCGTCAATCACTTCAAAAACCCCACGTAGCCCACAATGCCCGAGGTCAGGACAGTGGCAGCTGTCAGAGGGGATGATGGCGAGCACAGACAGGTGTGCGGACGGCCTCATGCACAACACGTGCGCTCCACAGAGGCCCCTGCGCTTCGTCAAAGGACGGGCGGACCAACATTTAGCGAAACAGGGAAGTGGAAGAAAATGAGCTGAAGACTGGGAGGCTTAGAGACGAAGGATATGTGAGAGTGTAGTTTACGCGTTACTTTCTCTATTGCTTCTCATTCTGTTTGTATCAGAGACGCACACAATCTTCCTTCTTTCTCAGGACTATAATTGACTATAATTGACGTTTCTTGAAATTCCATCGAATGTTCATCGATTAACATTGACTGTTAAATAACTTTCATTTTCTTCAAAACTGCAGTTACAGGACCTTCTCTCACTCAAACAAATCTCAAAGTTGTTCCAAAAGTTTAACACACACGCCGACAACATGGTGTGTGTGTGTGTGTGTGTGTGTGTGTGTGTGTGAGTGTGATGTTGCCATCTGTGCCACTTTTTGTGCAACAGAAACCATCATGTGGAACATCATGTTTGTGACTTTGACCGACCGAAGATGGGATGTGTGAGACCGTTCAGCTGACAACCGGCCGGACAGATGGGTTTGTGTGTGTGTGTGTGTGTGTGTGTGTGTGTGTGTGTGTTGAGTGAGATGGACCCTGGAGTCATGTCACCAGACCATCACATGTCTGAATGTGAAATCTCTCAGTATTACTGTGGATCTGGGTCGAGTGTGTGTGTGTGTGTGTGTGTGTGTGTGTGTGTGTGTGTGTGTGTGTGTGTGTGTGTGTGTGTGTGTGTGTGTGTGTGTGTGTGTGTGTGTGTGTGTGTGTGTGAGAGAGAGAAGCCCAGTGGCTGTGATGTGAAGTCGTGGTTGTGATAGTGTACGACAGGTTCAGGAACAAACTGGTAAAGCCTCAGCCACCATGACACCTTCTGTTGTCCATGTTCAGATCTGTCCATGGACTTCAAACCTGACTGAATGATAATGTGTTTTCTACCTGCAGAAGGACTGTTTTTAATAATGAGATGTAAAATAGAGGCAGAGGGAGGGAGGGGGGGGGGGTAAAAAAACAATGTGCAGAGAGTAAAACAGAGGAATAATTATTGTGTCCGTGTTTGTGTGTCATTCAAAAGTATCGAGGAGCTTTCAAAGTCGCTTGTGTACACAACTTTCTTCAGAGAGAGAGAGAGAGAGGAGGCTGCCGTCTCAGCGGGAAGTATTCCTTTCACTCCCTCCCTACTCTCCCACTCACCTCCCCTCTCCTCTCCTCCTCTCCTCCTCTCCTCGTGTCCGCCTGTCTGCGCATCAGGAGATCGGAGCTGACAGTTCTTTGTGTGCATGCGTTTCCGTCGGTGTGTGTCCGTCCTTGCATTATGTGCCCCGCAGTGTGGCCCACCTCTTAAATGTCACTGATCACAGTCCACCTGATTAAGCAAACCCACCCCCTCCCCTCGCCCTCGGACCCCCCTACCACCTCCCATATCACCCTTCATCTCCCACTCCCCTTCTGCCCCAATTATTGCCCCCTTTCCACGGACCTGCACTCCAATCAGCTGCAACATAACTCCCTAAGACGTCACACACACACACACACACACATGCTACGACATAATGTTCTGTTATGTACCAAAGCAGGTTACTGCACATTGTCCAGTTGAAGTGCAACACATTGAAGATTGGCATTATTAAACGCCAGAGGAAGCAATACATTGGCATTTTAAAATGAGTGCTCACTCACACATTTTGCTTCGGCTAACCTCTAAAAAGAACGACACCATGGTCCGTCACTAAATGAGCACAGACCAAATTGGAAAAGGGCCAAAGACAATGTGATTACTGGAGGTATTAATTGGGTACATTTGTTTGATTTCACCTGCTACTGTAGCCGAGCAGAACAGAATATTAATGTGAATCCAGACGGGGGAAAAAAAGCTGCAATTTCAGCTCAACCTGTTTTCTCGAATGTGTTGCTCCTTGAAAGAACCGAACCAGAACTCTGCGTTGTACTATCACCGTCTTTAACACGAAGAAGTACACACACTGGCAAGCAAAGTCAAGGACGTAAACTTTGAACCCTTTTCTGTTCACGATCGTTCGCCCAAGCTTGTGTCTCCGCGCGTTGCGTAAGCGATCGCGTGTGCACGTGTGACGGTGTAGGCGAACGTCTCTCCCGCTCTCACGTCTGCCAATCGGCACGTCGGTATCAGTCAGTCAGCTGTCGCCTCCTCGCAGACAGCTGTCGGTCAAGGCCGGCGGAAACCACGGTTGGAGGGGGCGAGGAAGGAGCTCGGAGGAGGGAGCTGCGATTGGCTGTCAGAGCAGGAAGAGAGGTTAGGGCGGCGTTAATCCGGTCGTCAGTGAGAGATGCTTTGTTCTCGTATGGAGTCTTGACTTTCAGCAGTCAATTAAAGCAGCTGCCAACTTGAAAAGCCACGAGTTAAACTCGCGATCAAAGCGCTCGCGCTCGCGTCCTGTTTGCCACGCCTACCATCCTGCTACATGGATGGAGCAGAGGAAGCATTTTGTTCTCTGGCGCGGCCTTTCTCTGCTGTTTTCGGTGCTTCTAGTCAGTTCCCCGTGGACTCTCCATCTTCCAATTCAGCCGAGGCCTGTTGGGATCAGTGGGTGAGCCGCCGCAGCCTAGTGGGTTAATGTCAGAGCCGCTTTGATTGTATCATCATCAAAGGCAGCAGGTGTTTCGTGCTTAGCTGTCATCTCCTTTTGGCCAATGCATTCCTTCAGTTAGAGCTCCGTGATGGATGTGTGAGAGACCGAGGCAGTCGTCTATCAGTTGTGTTGCACTTAACGCGGGGAAAGACATTGTGATCCTGAAGGTTATTATAGTTATGATTCAGGCAGCACAGCTGATCGCAGATACATAAGCTGGTTCCATTCCGGTCCGGACCAGCTGGTGTAGACGTTCAGGAGGTAAAAACATCCAGTGTGTGTGTGTGTGTGTGTGTGTGTGTGTGTGTGTGTGTGTGTGTGTGTGTGTGTGTGTGTGTGTGTGTGTGTGTGTGTGTGTGTGTGTGTGTGTGTGTGTGTGTGTGTGTGTGTGTTAAATGAGTCTATTCGTTTGTGTTCCGATCCAGTCGCCGCCCATAAAGGTTATTTTAAACATGTTTGGCTTTTACGACTGGAATCGGCACTGTCATCATCATTTGGTGGAACGAATCATTTAGAAAAAGGAAAACAAAGCGACGTGCCTTGACAGAGAATTAAATTATATTCCACTTCATCAGCTTTCAGGTCAGAGCCACAGCTCAACTGAAATTGGCCTCACCCAGAGCTTTCTCTGCAGAGTTCTTGTTGCCCACCTTTCTCAATCCACCACTTCAGACACATTTTACATTTTCTTCTGTTTACTTTTACGGTTAAAAGAAATATTGAAAAGAGAAACCACACACGGAGGAGCGGCTTGTCTCTTAACGGAGAACAGCTTATCCAGCGTGTTGATCTCTGGACTTACTCAGAGGTCTATCGCGATGATCACGTTATGGACGTGATCTAGAACATTTCTGCTGACCTGAATATTGCCCGTTAGACGACGTGTAGCCAGAATAAACTGCAGGGTTTTTCCTACCATTATAAAACTTGGCCGTTGTGCAGAAACTTTTTTGACAAGAGTCAATATACTGTTTTGGCTGTATTTCTGTATATTTTCAGTGTACTCGCATTATTATCATTAAATGGTCTTCAAATGGCAATAATAAAGTTTATTTTAATTATTTCTGGGATAGTATATACTGTGCATTATGTACTCTTTTCTGAAAGTCAAGGCTGAAACAATCGGTGTATTTTGGTGTAAACACTGGTAATGTGTGGGCTGTTGCAGTAATCTTAATTCCTCTTCATGCAGTAAGTCTCCATCAACAGCATCAGGGACTATTTCAGGTGCAAAATGACGACACATTGGTATTGTGTTCTCACCCGGCGAGATGAAATTTAATTCCTCAGCCCCTCCACTTTACATTGTTCAATTAATTAGCCTCTTTTCTGACCTTATTTTTGTAGCCAAAATCTCAACTCATAATTCTTCCTCCCGCCGCACATACTGTCAGTCCAATTAAGTGTTTTTAAATGCCTGTAGAAACAAGCGCTGGCAGACTTATTAGATTAAAAAGGAGTAGAACTCATTTGCACCCCATAATCAAATAGACTGCTGTTACCACGGGAACAAAAAAAAAACTGCCTAGCTATGCAACTTTTACCCGCTTATTCATAGAAAATGTACTTGCGATAAAAGAGTCTGATGTAGTTATTTTCTCCCCTTCAACCTCATGCGTCAAAAAGGCGTGTGTGTGTGTGTGTGTGTGTGAGAGAGAGAGAGAGCGAGAGAGAGAGAGAGAGAGAGAGAGAGAGAGAGACGGAATCAGTATTCACAGACTGTAGGCACTTCTGCCGGCTATGTCTCACAGTAGGGGTTAGCTCTATGAAGATAAAGTGATTTCTCTGGAGTGAGTGACCCTAAATCTGACCTGACACACACATACAAACCCACACTGTCCACACACACACACACACATATCCAATAATTAAGTACCGGTAGGCACTGTTGGAATAAGATCCACGGCTCAACTTTAGTTTATCTTTGCGCTCTCACTCTTAAGTCAGAGCTCTGACACCGCATGGTTTCCTTCCCTTTGTGTATCTGAATGCTGTTTTGTTTTCTTTGACCACATTCATTTCAAACTTCCAACGCAAAATAAACAAAAAGCTTTACCCGTGCCGTTACCGGTTAGGCAGCACTTTGACCTCACGTCGAGCCGGAGAAAATCTCACATCTCAACACAGCAGTTGCAGTAAAACTTCAGGATTAATCCTGGGATGTTTAAGGCAGCAAGTCGTAAGAATAATGACTGTTACTGGTCCATTTGCAAAGGACAAGTCATGAAGGGCCTAATTTCCAGAGTGCCTGTAGGAGAGGGGGAGAGGAGGGAGGGCGGGATCGTAGTGGACTACCAGCCTCGGAGCAGCGACCCTGATCCTTCTTCTCCTCCTGTCCTTTCATCCTCCTTCGCGCCCTCCATCCTCCTTTGCTCCCTCTCCCGCCTATCACAGCGCTCATCTCCCCGGCAAATTGAATTCTTCCCCAGTATCTGCCTAAGCAGCTTCTCGAGACCCGGCCCAGGAGCAGGGACAGGCACATGGAAGTGTGTGTCTGCATGCACATCTGCCTCTCGACTCTCCTGTCACATTTAGAGGCCAATCTCTCTGTTAGGTGACATTTCCCCCCCCCCGAAGAGGTAAAAAAGCGGAGACCTTGAGCTGCCACGCACTTTGACAGAGATGGACCGAGAGGCAACAAGAGACTTGGGGGAGGGACAAAGAGAGGGGAGGTGGACTTGATAGAGAGACAGGCGGTTGGATGGTACAGCTTGTGGGAAAGACAGACAGGTTAGGGGAAGGGAAGACTGTGAGGGAGGGAGAGTGACATTGATTGACAGCGAGACAGACAGCGGGGGGGGAGAGATAGGCGACATCAGTGAGTGAAACAGGCTGTTAGCTGACCTTGCTCCTCTCAGATGTGACGTTCTCTGCCTCTATCTGTACTCCCTAATGGACCCCCTCTAAAGTAGACCATGGGTTTAAATGGTCATGGGGGGGGGGGGGGAGGAAAGTAGTATGAAGAAAGTAGTAGATAAGTGGAATGGAAGGAGGCAGGTGCAAAACGTCCACATCTTTCTATTTGTACAGTATGTTCGTGTGCCGGCCCTTCTTATTGAGAGTCGTATTTGGTAAGCTGTAAAGGCTGCAATCTGTGCTGCTCTCTCTCTCTCTCACACACACACACATGCACACACACACACACACACACACACACACACACACACACACACACACACACACACACACACACACACACGGGCAGGCAGGCACACAGCGGTGAGTTATCGTGCTGGTCAGCACTATGACATTGGAGTCTGCATTGCCAGCCATCGTCTGTAGAAACGGAATATTCCAAATAAATCCTTACCCTCACACACACACACACACGCACACACAGAATCCTATATAAATCTATCTTAGATGGAACACTTCCCTCTTGTGCAGGGAGCAGGCAGCTATCAATCTTAAAAGAGAGAGAGAGAGAGAAAGAGTGGAAAGCAGAGAAATAGAAGGGGAGAAAAAGGTGGCCCTGAGACATCCACAGGGAATAAAGAATCAGGAAGGAAACGGAGACAGAGTGACACGGCTATAGGAAAGACCGAACGGAGGAAGTTGAAACGGCAGGGAGGAGAGATGATTGAGTGAGAGAGAGAGAGAGAGAGAGAGAGAGAGAGAGAGAGAGAGAAACTCTGCCTCAGAGTTATGGACCTGTCCATACGTACTGTAGCTAGCAGATAAGACTGCTCCCCGCGAACCCACCCAGCCTGTGTGTGTGTGAATGGTTGATGAGTTGAATAAATCGTTTTGCCCCACCCCCCCACACACCCTCATGGTACACCCCACACCCAGATGCTGATTTTTGTTTCGTGGATCCAGGCCTGAACAGGTCCTACAGCTAGTTGCTGTGGAGACTCTTTAGCCTTTGTGTGCCGGCGAGCCAGGTCTGACCACCTGAGCCAAGAGTTAAAGACTGGTCGCCATTGTTTAGACGGCAGCTGCTGCAGCCGAGCCATTCAGTAAATGTACCTCGCAAGGCCGGGCCAGCGATTCAACAGCATCATCATGAGATGCAACACTGGTACTGTACCATATCGTACAATGTCTGTGCCTGGATGCTTGAGTCTAGCCGTACAATGAATGTAAAGTAATAGGATGTCCAAGGTTGTTACATACGTCATCTATATTTGTTATTATCCATTATACACACATTATACATATGCACCTTTCTATACACACACACACACACACACACTGGCATTTGATGCGGCTCCACACGCAGCAGATGCTCTGTGCCCGGCAGAAGAAGTAAGTAACAGTGTGTCGTTCCGGGGAGTAAATGTGATAGAACCGCTGCTTTTCTGGACCGTTGAAGCGCATCAATGCGGCAAAATAGGACTCGCCGACACGGCGATGCATGTCGCCGCTATGTGGGCCTCCATATAAAACAATAGGCGCGAGTGTTTTGACACGCATCATATGCTACATGTCTTTCCCTTATTGCTAATGTGAAAAGTAATGTCATAATCTGTGATATCGTCAAACAACAAACTACCTCAAGCACACCTTTGACAGTCTGTTGTAGTTACTGCAGTTATAAACGTCACAATCTGTGTTTAATATCGAATCCATCAGAGAATGAAGAGGGCAGAGTCTTGGCTGCAGGAGCAGGGAAGAAGACGTTGATGTGATGTAGAGCCAGCATTATTCCAGTCTGGATACATTGTTATTTAAATGTTTTGTTCTACCCCGTTCTGTGAGGAAAGGACGGAACATGAATGGAAACCTCTTTTTCTTTTTTCTTTTTCTGTGGTGGATGACTGGTCGGATGCAATCGTCTTCAATGTCCCAGCGTGACCAACTCGGACGTTTTCATGCAACAAAAATAACACGTCTTCCTTTCTGTGTCTCGGTCTGTCAGAGGTCGCTCCCTACCTGCGAGGGGGTGGACAGAGGCAGCAGGTGGTGTTGGAGGGAAACAGGCTGGTGCTGACCTGCCTGGCTGGAGGCAGCTGGCCTCTCCAGTACCGCTGGAGTCTGAACAACAGCAACGTCACCGACTGGACACCACAGTACAGGTCAGTTACCTGCCAACCGGCTGTCAGCCATTCTTTCCTTCCTTCTGACAGTCTCCTGTGTGTTCAGTCACGCCCGTGGCATGGAATACAACAGCACGCGAGCACTGGCCCCGAGTGATGGAGTGTGTTTAGAGAAGGTCAGAACATTTAGACAGTGAAGCCAAAGTGAGATTAATAATTACATTAGCATCATAAATATGTATATGGTCTGGGGGAAGAAGCGGAGAACCAATCAATACGTCTGAGCTTCTTTATCTGCATTTCTCTGCGCACCTCTCCCCTTCTTCTTCTTCTTCTTCTTCTTCTCCCCCTCTTCCCTTTCCCCTCTCTCTGTCTGTCCCTGTGTGTGTTGTTGGGTAAGAGCTCAGCAGTACCTCTCAGCAAAACTGGAGCTGTGAAACAAAATAGTTTTTCACATCATTCAGAAATAGAGGGGATCTTGGGAGCACATACGCACTGAGGCAGGGAGAGGTTGAGCCAGCGTTTTGTAGGCAGTTGGTGTCCAAGCCAGGAGGCGTTGTGTAGCTCTGGACTGCTCTCAGCGATCTGGCTAGTTTAGTGTGTGTGTGTGTGTGCGTGTGTGTGTGTGTGACCATCGGAAAGACCTGATTTTAGCACATCCACATTACTTACATTTTTCTTAAATGTAGGCCGGTAGAGCGAGTCGAAGGGTTGGCGGTTCGATCCCCAGCTCCTCCTTGCGGGGTACAGGAGCTTGCTGTGTGTCAATGTGTGTGTGTGTGTGGGTGATTATTAGATAAATTATAACGAAATCTGTATATAAATGCATTCCTTTCCATTTGTACATACTCAAAAGAAGTCGGGCCTTTACAGAATCACACACTTTGTCCCTTTCCAACACCTTCTCTATTCGTCTGATTTATTTTATTTTCAATTACCTCTTATGCTTATGTTTAATGTACTGGACAGTGAATATTTCAGATGAGCAGCGCTGTAAGTGAAAATGATTTACATTAATGGCACTCCAGTTATGTTTCCTTCTCCAGCATCAGTTGGGCTACAGTTGCCTGGCACCTTTTTTTTTTTACACATGGTGAGTTGCAGTAAAACAATTTGTAGGCAAGTTAGACTTCACTCTTGACAAGGCTACTGTATCGTCTTCAAACAGTTTTACTGAGAAATACAGATATTCTTCACAGAGTCTTCTTTTTCCAGCCAAGCCTAAAATAGACGATGATATCCACATTTGTTTTTGACATGAAGCCATAATAGGATTAATGTAAATGATGTGGTCCTCTGCATCCACAGTCTTATTCAATGAATGCACACGTCACATGGTGGGGAAGTACATGCAGCCATTGAAGCTGCAGGGAGGGTTTGGTCTGAAGCCGTCTTATTGAAAAGCCTGATTCTAACTGTTCACGTCTTGAATCACACCGGGGACTTTGACTTCACACGCAGGGCTGAGAAATGTACTGAGAAATTACGTTATTGATTGGGACCCGTCGAATACACGTCGAAAATAACGGCAAACTATAGTTGGAGTTTCAGAAAATACAGCGACAGCACCTCCGCACACGCCTGTTAAAGAACGTAATGGAACACGGACAGAAAGATTAGACGCGGTGTCCAATATCAAAATCTGTTTCAGGATGAGAGCTGCTGTGTAATGTGCCATTCCTGATTCAGTTGGACTTGCCTGTGTGAGTCTTTGAAGCACACATGTGTGTGTGTGTGTGTGTGTGTTGGCACTAAGCACACACTAACAGCCTGGGAGTTAAATACTTGGCTGTCCTGGTATTCATAATGAGCCCCAAAGCGATGTCCAGTTTTACTGTGTCTACCCGTGTAATATATGTGTGTGTGTGTGTGTGTGTGTGTGTGTGTGTGTGTGTGTGTGTGTGTGTGTGTGTGTGTGTGTGTGTGTGTGTGTGTGTGTGCATGTGTGTTTGGGCATTTGTGTGTTTCTCCAACATGGCACCAACCTAGATCTTTTGCCAAGCTTCCCATTAGTGAAGCACAGTCCATTAAAACCCCATTAACTACCCATCTCAGTCAAAAAAACAAAAACAATATGCGCACAGTCACAAACATTCTCATACGTACACACACACACGTACACACGTCTACTGTACGTACGCAGCACTTTGCCTTCCCCTCTGTTATCGGGGAACGTTGACAACATTCGGCCCGATCCATTATCCGAACAAGGTCATGAAAGGGAATTGCACAAGAGTGCATATGTCCAAACAGACCTCCACCTTCTTTCCCTTCTGTCTTGTTGGTCTCCAAACTGGCCAAAATGTATTTAACTTCTTCTGTCTGCAATTAAATAAAGCAGAAGAAATAACAATAAAATGAACAAAGTTCATAAACTGACTTTCAAAAAAAAGTAGTTTGAGTCAAGTCTTTTTTATGAATGACCTGTTTGTGATTGCTGATTGTGTTGGTGGTAAAAATGACCCATGAATACTGTTGATTGACAGCTCAGGGATAAAAAGACACAGCCTCATCACCACCATGCTGTCTCTGTCCGTCCATCCTTAGGTTGTCTGTCCGGTCTCTGAAGAGGACTGATGCTGGCCTGTATCAGTGCATGGTGAGGAACCGGATGGGAGCGGTCATACACAGGAGAACAGAGGTGCAGGTGGCCTGTGAGTACACTCGTGTTTCTTGTTTTTTCTATTCTAATAACACCAATACGGGAGGTTTTCTTTTTCAATGACTAAGGATGCTGGTTTTGAAGGAAACTGATCCAGCACGGCAACAAGCAGCCTCTCTCTTAAAGCCCAGCTGAAATCCCAATTAGTCATCCCCTCTTTGCAGTCGGAAATAGTGTCAAAGTGAATTAACTTTTTTATGTTGCAATAACTGGAAGAAAGGGGAAACCTGTATTTTCCTTTTCTCTCTAAACACCCAATTTAATTTCAGTTGGACTTCAATTATTTAATGTAATATGTGGAAAGCATTTAAGCATTAAAATACCGAGCATACACTAACTCCAAAAAATACATCCACGTTGCATTTTTTAAGACAAATGGCCCAGTCACTGCAGCCTTTAAGACAGCGAAATCAGTTAATTTAATTGAATCGTTGCAATCAGTGGAATTGTTTCGGGGCCAAAGCAAATGTGTGTGAACTTCCACACAGAGTTAGCGAGCCTCCTTGACAGCGCTGCCCTAGTGGGGATCGAAGAGTCAACAATGGAGGAAACTACAGTATCAAAGACACCTCTTGAATAAACAGTTTGAACTTATTGTCCCGCTAACGACCGAGCTAACTAGCTTGCTAACTGACGCTGAGAGCTTCAATACATCGCTGTATTGAATGAAATAATGTGGGACTATCAGGGGCCTAGTACAGAGGAAATAAGAAGAAATTCTGAGAGCTTTTGTAACTGACTGCGCCGCCAGCTAGCGTGCTAGCGGTTAGCTCGCCAGCTACACCTGCGCGTAAAGTCACGACGTCGCCAAGCTACGTTCACGTATTTCGTGAAGACACACGGAGGATTTTTGATGGGCCTCTTTCTGCTGTGACCATGCTGCTTCTTCAGTGATTTGCATTGCTTTGTATTCATATAATTGTAATTTGATACGTTGATATTGATACTCGTGCCCGTCACACCTCTTTCCTCCTCCAGTTACGGGGAAGTTCGCCGCTGAGGAGCAGAGAAAGACAGTGACCCAGGGCCGAGCAGCCGTCATCAGCCAGCCTCCCCTCGCCTCCTTCCCCCGACCCCTGGTCACATGGTACAAAGACGGACACAAGATACTCCCCAACAACCAAATGTAGGTGTCTCTTCATTCCCTGTCTCACCCTCTCTTTCTTTCTTTCTTTCTCTCTCTCTGACGCATGCAGACGCACTGACAAAAAAACTACCGCTTGAGATACAATTTCAATTTTACACTTCTTATCCCTCCGTGGTATATCAATTAGCATGCCGCAGAAGCACAAAAGCAATTTTTAATCCTTGCACACCAATTGTTATGAATAATGCCCCATTTAGATAACTGACCCTATTCATTAGACATCTCTACAAAAGACCCAGGGCATTATCAAAAGAGGATAAAATGGATTTTTCAATGAATCAAATGGTTTTCGCTTGTCTGATCTGCAAGGTCATTAAGTAATTTTGGGTGCACCGGAGCTGTTCTTCTGTATTAATTGTACAGCAGACGGCCCCTGGATGTGTGGTGTGAGCTGTATTTCACACTCTTTTGTTTAATGCTGTTGTCGGGTTGTTTTTGAAATGCCGGTAATTTGCATATTATTCCGTAGCTCCTATACCGCTATCCTGTCAGTGTCGTTATATTTAGAAAAATGTTCAGAGTATTAACGATGTAATTATTCAGACAGAGCCGGGACGTGTGTTTTTGTTGTGAAAGGTTCCTCAGAGTAATGTGCTGTAGATTGAGGGAGTATCTGAAGCTATTTTGGAATATCCGTTTGAATCTACTCGCCGCTGAAAGTAGGTGTCTGAGATACAGACCTTCGGGGGTTTCATTAGGCGGCTCCCAAAGCCCGAGATAACTAACTCCCCATTAAGAATACCAACTGCTCCCCTGTGTGTTATTGAAGGAAATTGTCAGTGGCCTTGCTGTACACTTAAATGGCCAGATAGCAACTTTTTCATTCCTTTTATGACAGTCACCGCCGCAAAAGTGCTTGTGAGAAAGCCTTGTGGAGTCGGGGTACATTAGCAGTTGTTTATTTATTTATTTACTTCATCATTTTTTGTTGTTGTTGGTTCACTCCAAGATTGACTCGGCTTTTTAATTTGAATGGACCTGCAAAATGGCTCTCCTGTTAACTTAATGGCGCTCCATTGAGTGTGGTAATGAGGATGGATTCAAGACACTGCCGGTATATAAAGTGTTTACTGTCAACATCACCACTACAGTGTCCGCACCCTTTACAAAATAAGAGCGCCACTGCCACTACCACTGGCGGGTAACAATAAAAAATGAATAAATGAATAAATATCTGTCTGAAGTGTGAAAAAATTGGCTCCTAGTGCTCCAAATGTTCACCTGCCCATCAATTAGTATAATGGCCACTTAACCTCATCAGAGTGGTATTGACAGCCGGGTACAAAGAGCCGCCCAGACTCTCTACCAATCTCATCCAGATCCTTTTGTAGCAGAAGAAGTCCAAGTTGGAGTCCAGCCTCACAGAGCCGCTAGAGAGGCTGCTGACTCGGATGCTCTGAAAGAACTATGTTGTAAGACGTGTTGTTCGGCCACGTTGGACGGCAAAAGTGTAAAAGCGACACGTAAAGAGAAGCGAGACACTATAATCATTTAAATATGGGGGAAATGTAGTAAATCAATATGTATACTGTTAATATTCATATATATTATTAACCTACTCTTTATACATTATTAATCATACATTATGATTCATCTTCTAATAGTTACTTAATTAAAAGCTTGCCAGAGCCTGTAGATCTGTGTTCATATGAGCACAAAGAACAAACTGTTTGCCATTTCCTTCAAGATTGTGTCACATAAGTAGCTCAAACAGCGGAGCTCTGTTAGAGATGGAGATAATGAACGTTGAGTTGAAGTCGGGGTGGCGGCAGAGATTGCAGAGTCGGCGCTGATGCAACGGTTGCAGCAGTAGGTTTAGCGGAGCAGCTACAACGCGGCATGATTTGACAGCGAGCGATGTGCCGTCACGCAGGAGCAGCAGTCAGCCGCGGGCTCGATGGCCGCGACGCGGATGACGCATGCGGCCTGTGTCGGAGCCCGTATGTGCTGTTAATGTGGCTACATCGGCTCCATTTCTCTTTGGCCTTTATCTTAATTGAGTTTCGGGGGGGGGGAAAAACAGTTTAACACCCTGCCCAAAATTGCACAGTCTCTGCATTTTATTATCAAGATAACCCATTAAATTCATGGTTTTCCTCGGCTATTTACTGCAGACAGAGTTAGTTCCCACTGAATACCTGAATGCCTCCACTGAAGACATTTCTATGAAATACAATGTTAGGGGCATTCTGGGGATAAAAAAAAAGGGAGGTGCTGTTTCACACAACAGCGGCCTTACACTTAATGTAGGAGAAGTTTTATTTGGACCATATACCGGTTTTATGCAGAGAGACGGAGACACGTCACTTCCATTCATTTGATATAAATCACGTTGCTCCATCTCAATGAACTCTCTCGAGTGTCCAGGACGGCCTCTCCCTTCCTGATCAGAGAGACAAACAGAGAGATTCAAAGGTCTTTAGAGTTATTCATGTAGCGGCTCGGATATCTGCAGGTTCTGAAGGTTTGAAATGTTTTAATTCAAATATACAAGTATATAAACCTTAAGTTTAATAAGCAAGCTTACTATGAAAGTCCTCCTTCGAGAATTCAAGGTAGGTGATTCATTGATGAGTGAAGTATTCTTTTAAATTGGAATTTATTTATTTTCAACATTAGCATTTCATCCGATTCATACTTAAAAAGGAAAGCAGAGCGTGAACTTCTCTGAGTAGGCACACCACTTAAACCTGTCATCCTTGAGGATTTTCGAGTAGTTTTGAGTATATGTGGTGAAGATGCAGTTTTTCAAGTGTTTAATGTTCTTTTAGTTATACTAGACTCTTTGGAACGAATAAACCCACACGTCAATGAGACGTTAATTAATAATTGCTTAATTCATCTTAAGCGAAAAGAACTATCCAAAAAGTGCTAATTGCAAGCTGCTGTTTTCAGCTCTTCCACTCCATGTTGTTTAAGTCTGAAATAATGGATCGTGTAAAAAGTCATGTTGAAGCAGTGGATTTGATTCAATGTCAAATTATTCTTCGTAAAGTCGATATATACCGGACTCCCAAGTACACGGTAGAGAGAGACGAGGGGAGTCATGGGGCCCCCGGCGGTCCTGTGTGAGCTGGGCACTGCGTTTGGGCACAAGAGGACCTGACTGGTGTGCAACTTTGAAGCAGTTGAGGATTCAAGGCTTTTCACACCAGTACCTGTATCCATGGCAACAAGATAAAAAAAAAACCCACAACGGGTTCTGCCACTTGCGGAGTCTGGTTATTATGGTAATATATTTTGTGATATAGAAATCATTTGAATGATATTGTTAGATAGTTAAAAAAACACGTATCCAGAAACATTTCATCCCTGTGATTCTGTTAATTTTTTAAATGTTGTTCCTGCCCATCAAAGAACCCACACACGCCTGTGATATGACTCGGAAAAAGGTCATCTTCAAGTATTAATGTAATCTGGATAAGAACTTTTTATTTTTGCATTGTGGGAGGAAACATTCTGATTTGCTTGCGCCCCACATACACACCGTGATTCATGCATACCACTTCCTTTGAACCCTCATAGAAAAGACTAATTTGCACCTTTCTTCACAGCTTCCCTCTTGTCTCTACACGACGTGTCTCCCTCTCCTCCTCTCACCTCGCCGCTCCATCTCTCTCTCACTCCGGCTTTTCAGCCTCTAAATTATTCTTTATATGGCTTTGTTCCCATGCGTTGGCTCTCCCTCTCTCCCTCTCTGTCTCTTTTACGGTCATTATCATGCTACAGGATATACTGTTACAGAAGCCATAAACTTCTGTTCCTGAATAAACTGCTTAACTGCTGTGCTGCACCCCCCCCCCCCCACACACACACACACACACACCAACACGCACACACAATCTGTCTCTCCAGACCAATCTCGGTTGCATCTACCTGGCTGTAACGTCTGTGTGTGCGGCCATGCGTGTCAGCTGAATATTTGCACGGCTCTGCCTGTGTAACAGTGTGTGTAAAGCTGTGTGTGGAGCCGTTGGCGTACGCGTTGGTGTTTGTGAGCGGGGTTACGCTGGCTGATCCTGCGGTCCGGTGAGACGGGGCCAGATGGTGCCTGGCGGTTGGCTGTCTTCGTGGTGACCGAGCTGATGATGTTGTTTATGAAGTTTATTGATCCGATATGCATCGCTCCCAGAGTCCCAAGCCCCATTTCGCTGTCTGCCTCTCTGCCTCTCTGCCTCTCCCACCGCTCTCGATTTACGTCTGTGTGTCTGCCCCTAACCCCGTTCTGCATATCCAACACACACACACACAACCCCGCTCCCTCTGTGTGTCTACGCTTCCCCTTACCCATCACGTCCACACACACACACACACACACACACATCCTGTTTGTGTATGACATTACCCAAACTCCCCAGCCCTCAAAGTACTGGCCAGCAAAGAGCGTACAAGCTGTCACTTCCCACACACTCTGCTCCAATCTAATAGAGCTCACACTCCCTGCCCCCTTCTATCTCCTTGCTGCACTGCCATCACTCTAATTCCCCCCCCCCCCCCCTCCCTTGCCATCCTTCCTCCCAATTTTCACATGCGCTCTAGACTTCACACATAATTGATAATTGAGTGTGTTTTCTTCTTTCATGTTGCTGTCCAGCAGCAGTCAAAACAACTTCGGGACAGCGCCGCCGCTGATATATATTGTAGCTGTGACCTGCAGCCCAGGTCGAGAAGAGCGCGCCGCTGTTTTTTTAATTAGCTCTGAGGCCTGTGGCAGACGGACGTGAAACGATACTCGTAGCCAGCAGCGTCTAAGCGGACAGCACGCAGGAGGACAATTAGAACTCTTCTTTCTTCTTCTGTCAGTGCGCCCTGATTGATCGAATACAGGCAGTGATCTATGCAGAACCATGGCAGGGCAGACGGCAAATAGTTCAGCTTCTCGTTGCTGGGGAGCCGAGCGCTGCGGAGAGCGCTGATGTCACAGGTGGTCAATGTCAGGACTGAGCCTTCTGGGAAATATTTCTCCTCACAGACCTGGCCTAAGCAGCCATATGCTGTGGAGTTGTGTGTGTGTGTGTGTCTTCACATTCATTCATTTTAATTTGTCAAACACCACTTAAACAGAAGGAGCAATTCATTATTTTGCTGCCTTCCATCTCTCACACTCGCACACACACACACACACACACACACACACACACACACACACACACACACACACACACACACACACACACACACACACACACACACAGCAGAGGTCTGAACAGAAGGAACTTTCTCGCAGTCTGAACTTTGCGAGCAGATGTTCTGTGTGTTTGTGTCTGCAAGCGTGTGCACACATGCGTGTGTGTGTGTGTGTGTGCGTGTGTTTTCGACAGACAGCAAGCTCAAGAGTGAAAGAGCATCATTTGGAGGCAGACTCAGAGGACGTGTTGGCTTAAATCCCACCAAAATGTTGAAAATACAAGCGGCCATTTGAAAGATCTTCCATCCACAACGGCACCGCTGCGGTTCGTAATGACTCAGTTTCTCACGGCAGCCAAAGGGGAGGATCAAAGTGACTGAGACTGGGGTAGAAGAAGAAATGGGGGGGGGGGGGGGGGGAGTAACAGGAAATGAATATGGAGTAAAGAGTTTAATCCATTGTGTCTGTGACTTAATCTCCGGAGTCACCGGGAGCTTAGATACTGTATGTGACTTTCTTCTCAATGATATGTTTTAGTTACTTTTGGGAACACAAAAGCGTCCCAGACTAGTCGGATTTTAAGACATATGGCTGCACTAAGAAGAGCCATGTGCCAAAGTTTCCTCTACTTAATCATGTATTGTGTTCGGGATTTCACTTAAGTTGCACAAACAAGCTCACATACCGATTCCTTCTTTGACGTGATGGAACTTTTAGAAACTTGGCTATTCATAGCCCTGTTTACACGACATTAACAGAGTCATAAGTTACAAAGTTGAATTCAAATCCAACTTTCTCCAAACATTTATAGCACATTTAGAGAACTCGCGTCACGTCAATGCACTGAAGAACTGCTGCCACAGCACGCAGTATGTTGTCAGTTGTGGTCTTGCTGCAGTTAAATATTGTAATATTTCCTGCATTAGCGAGCCAATCAGCCTCACTCTTGCAAGGCAATCCACTTGATAAATAGACCCGACTTATTAGTCTGACTCGCTTGCCAAAGAAATGCCCATATATGTCTTCATTAGCTGTGTCTGCCCGCATCTGAAGCCTGTGCATTAATGCAATGCATTAGCTAGACAACTCTCGAGAAAATATTGGATTCATAGAAAGGTCTGGCTGTTGTTTTGTGTCCTTCTGAGACCCATGCTGCTGTCTTCATAATAGCCCAGGTCTGCTAATTGACTTTAAAATGGCAAAAAAAATAAACTACCTGACCAAGGAGTTGTTAAAGTGAATTGCCTCTTTGTCACTGATGGCAGTGAATGGCGTTGGCTAAAAGATGTACCACTATGATCAGCATTTAGCATTTCACAGTAGATTGGAAGAAAATAAAAGACGGGACACAAAGCAACAGGAATTCATTTTTTGAATCCCATCCGAACTGATATTTTCCAATTTACCGCTCCTTCCCTTTCGCCTTTTGTGCCCCTCTTTTTCCCCCCCTTTCCATAATTGAATTGCTTCTTTGGTCGCCTAATGTGGCGGCAAATAACAGAATGAAAATTCTCTACAGTAAACTCTTCCATTTCCCCTTCAATAACTTACCTCTCTCTTCATTTGAACAGCTCTGTCTCTCTCCTCTTTCCTTCTCGTTCTCACCCCGTCTCTCGCTCACTTCGTCCTTCCTTCTCGTTCTCACCCCGTCTCTCGCTCACTTCGTCCTTCCTTCTCGTTCTCACCCCGTCTCTCGCTCACTTCGTCCTTCCTTCTCGTTCTCACCCCGTCTCTCGCTCACTTCGTCCTTCCTTCTCGTTCTCACCCCGTCTCTCGCTCACTTCGTCCTTCCTTCTCGTTCTCACCCCGTCTCTCGCTCACTTCGTCCTTCCTTCTCGTTCTCACCCCGTCTCTCGCTCACTTCGTCAAAGGAATTGACCATTTAAAGCAAAATGGTTCTAGATTTGGCAGACACATAAACCTCCGTTCAAATAGTCTAAGCAGCAGTGCTTTTTAATTCTGGTACAACTAATCCCCTCTTGATAAATAAACATAGATAAACATTCATTATATTATAGAATACCTTAAAAAGGAGGAGGAGTTTGGGTTGCATTGGCATCAAGGTATCAGCTGACTAACAGTGAGGCGTGTGAGGTCATAACGGCGGCGCTGTACACGCGTATGATCAGCATTCAACGTTACCAGTCAAGTGTTCGCCAAACAGCCGATGAATGAGCCAGTGATTGTGAAGCATGAATGAAGCAGCTGATGACAATCAGCTAATGCAAGCGGTGCTCTGCCTGAACTACTGCTGCAGCGCGTCCCTTTAGCTTTAAGCGAGGTCATGTTCAGCACGGAAAGAACTCCGTCTTTCATCGACTTCAATGGAGCCACTTTGATGCGGAGGGCTCTATACCAAAAATGTGTCTCATTCACTAGTCCCTACGCACTATGCAGGGAGTTCTAAATAGAGGACTATGCAGAGAGGTGCGCCTGTAACCATATTGATTTTGGTCCGATACTGACTCAAAAAGCTCGATCAGGTCTTATTGACAATGGGCTGATCTGCTATCAGATACCATTGTTTGAACAAATAACAATTCAGTAAATTCATATCTATCTTTCGTCACATTTTCTTTTGCAAAGTTAGGAAAAGAATGTAGAAGTCGAGCCTGATCATATAAGAACGATCCCAGTGTCGTTCCCACAGTGAGGCCTACAGCGTATTCATAAAACACTGTATCCGATCGGTACCCAAAGCCCAGGTGTCAGTATTGGGACTAAAAAACTTTGATCGATGCGTCCCTACTATATAGTGAACTCATCAGCAAAATTTAGGGTTGGCTGGAGAACCATCCATGATAAATAGCGTCTCCTCTTAACAAAATACTCAAACGAGTGAGTTGAAGTGCCCCTGGTAACCAGTGATGCATCCCTTATGTCCAGGGCTTTTATTCTGAAAGGTATAAACCGAAGGACTAACACTGTATGTGCTGCCGTTGTGAATGTGGCGACGTATTTTCACAAACGAACAAATACAAAGTACTTTTTTTGTGTTGTGATGCTCTTCTCACATTAAATATGATATTTCTCCGCTCATGGATTTGTCTCGATGGCGCTGTTCTCTCTCCTCTCGTCCGTCTGCTGTTCTTCTGTCATGATGGTGTACAGTGCTTGGTTAAGTGACCGTCATCGTCCGCTGTTATTCACAATGCATTGTGCGATACTTTGAACCCACTATATTGGGTATAATCCCACTATACAGTACATACTACAACATGGAGAACTCTGGGTCGTCCGAACATTCCTGGTACATGACTTTGTTTTTTATTTCTTCTTTTGTGGTGTATCATAACCTCAATCAAGGATGGACATCCTGCATCGTATCTGTCTCACTGGTACATGAAGCAACCATGAACCAACCACTTGGATTATTTTAATGGAGGCCTGTTTTCAATTCAAAAGCTCATTTGCTATATTTCTTATTTCATCGTTTTGCTTTTTTTCCCTCACATTTCTGTCCAGACGTCTTGTTAGTTGCTCTTTCCCCTTTTTGCCGAGCGAGCTGTTTGTGAGGGAAGTGGAGAGCATGACGTGTGTGGAGGTTAAATTGTTAAAACCCTGACTTGTGTGTGTTGTTGTTGTGTTTACACATAGAGTATCTCTAAATGCATGCATAATGTATTCAGTTGAGATTACTAATCAGCTCTACATTTTTAATCAACCATTTAAATATTTGCAGAAGCGATTTTCTCACCTTAGATTTCGAAACTACTTCGCTGCCTCTTTACAGTCGACGTCTCCTCCTCTCCATGTGTGATCAGTTCAACGTCTCCGTGCGTACGTTCTGTCTGCTGGCAAACGACTGGTTTTTTCCGCTTAAAAAAAATTGGCCAGAGGCGACTTCTTCTACCGCCACGATTATTCATGAAATCTGCAGTAAAAAAAGAAAATCAGATGACTTGTTTAATTTTTAATGTTATCACTGTACTGCATTGGGAGTGAGGGAGCGACACATGTTGCAAAGGGAGGCAGCGAGCAAGGGGTTGCTTTAATTGCATTGCATTTTCTGGTAATATTATTCATTGTCAAGGTGGAGTGGGATGGAATTGCATTATGAAGACAGCACTTTAGGGCCTGCTGTCGGACTATGAATATTCATCGCTTGTTCTGCCAAAAGCAATTTGTTGTCGCTTTGTTTAAAACTCTTGATGTGGTTTCCAAGCCTGCAGGCTATGAGTAGAACCACACGTATGCCACAAGGTAAAAACCCCTGTGCTTTTACTAGATTACGCTTTATTTCCTATCGCGGTGCAGAACTGGATATTTAAGAGTTGATAGCCTTATTATTTCTCAGAGCCCAGCTCGCAGTGAGATATTCCGTTGTTTGCTGAGATAACAGCCTCGATGTCTGGCGGATATATCAGGTGAAGTCGAGGCTCCCCCTCATCTGTCCTTAACTCCTTCTTTCTAACCGCCTTCCAAAATTTGCCCGTCTTCTCCCAGTCGCATTTCTCAAACAACCGCCGTGAAAATCAAACTTTTTTTTTTAAAGTCGAAAGTAGAAAAGACATTAACTCTGAGGCTGCACTTAATGACTCTCCCAAATGACAGAGGCTTACTCTGCCTCACTCACTCAAGGGAGGGAGACGAGCAGCGGGAGAGGGAGGAGGAGGAGGAGGAGGAGGAGGAACAAAAAGCTCCCTAAACTGCAGGACTGCGACACAGATGATTGCATCACAGTTGCAAAATATGTTACTATTACCGTAACTACCGTGATTATTCCTTTAACATATTTGAATTACCCTCGAATAACCACCACAGTTGTTTGTGTTCATGTAGCAGCAAATAAATACTTTATACACTGTAACAAAGTCCTATTAGGCTATTGTTAACAAGGCCCCCGGCTCTGGTATTAAAGCCATCTGCCGTCTGTATCTGGAGAAGCCGAGGCATATGCCAATGGAAGGTAAACACGCGTGGCACACATTATCACAGCAGCGTGACTGAATTCACAAAAACTCCTCATTTTGATCTCAGGCAGAGTCATCTACAGTAGATCTATGCAGCGCGTACAGTGTGTTCAGATTTGTGAAGAAGTAGCACTCAGGGTGTAGAGCCGCTATGACTCACTCTGAGGTTTGCTGTGCACTCAGCTTCACAGAGGCACTCTGGCATCATCAGTGTGTGTGTGGGGGGGGGGGGGGGGGGGATGTACCTGCCTGTCATTTGCTTTTTCCTCCCGTAAGGGACAACCTGTTCTGCCTCAAATGAAAAATAAACGCAGGCTGTCCCACTTCCTGTCAAAATGTCCCCGTATCCATCAAGTTTGCTTTTACCCATTCTGGTCCGGGCGGTTGAATGGATCGCTATGCAATTTTGTATCGACATTTATGTTACCAAAAGAGTGACTATTACTGCATGCCGAAGTGTCCTTGAGCCAGGCACTGAACCCCCGAGTTGCTCCCCGGGCGCTTTACAGCAGCTCACTGAGGATGGATTAAATGCAGGGGTCGGATTTACCTTGTGCTGTACGTGATTGTATGACAAAAAAAAAAGTGGACCACCAAAATAGATGTTTTATTAAAATATTTGTTGAATTAGTGATATTTAAATATTGCCAGACTACGCTGCTCATGCGTTGGTGTATTTACTCATATGCTCATGTCTTTTTTTCGGAGACAGTAGCTAAGCAAATGGTGTTGTTTGACTGAGGGGCGAAGAGTTCGACAACAACACAAACAAATGCAAATTGATTCAAATGACAAAGAACCAGACAAACCTCAACAGAATCTCAAAAAGGACATTGGTGAAGTCTCCTGTATGCTGGCGTTAAGTGGGGAAGCATTCTGCAAAGCATGCACACACGTCTCATTACGTGACGCGTTACGTTGACTGTTTAAAGGCAGCGCAGCCTACAGAACTACGGGGCTGGAGGAGCGCCGAGGCACCAAGCTCAGAGACATAATGAGGTGGATGCTGCAAGAGCTGGCACACCCATTGACGGGCAAATTAAGTATTCCGCTACTTCAGCCATATGCACGATTTTCATTCTCGAGTGCTGCAGGGGTGACTCCTCAAACCTGGAAATGAGTTAGCATTTTTGCACTTATGGTTCCCTGGTGTTGAAGTCAATGGGTTTAATGAATGGGTTTTCAGTTAGATGCCTGGAATAAGCTTTAACGTGGCTTAAAAAAGGTGTTTGCTAACAAGAGGCGAAATAAGACCAGTAAACATCATCAAGCCGACGAGTCCGCCTTCAGCGCCCTTCCTGCCTCGTTAATATACTTGCATATATGCGCCCAGCGGTAGCGTTTTACTTATGGCAGATGCCATCGCACTTCAACAGTCATAAACGTAGTGTTCATCTGAGTTTATCTTGCTGAACAAAAGGTGTCGTAAACGTGTGTTTGCCACAGGAGCTTATTTTCTGTAATGATTCAAAATCCAATGGGGAACCAGTGCGATGCTTACTTCCAAGGTTGGCCGACAAAAACACGTCATCCCTGCAGCATTCTATAGACTTATAACTGTGGAGTATCTTAATTACTCAAAATGACTGAAAATGAGTTTTGAGCCCTGGTATGTGACGATAAAAAAAGTGCTATTTCTAACTATACCTTATTTTTACCTACTCAAGTGATTTAGGAAGTCTACAAAGATGACATCTAGTCACAGTGCAGACATGAACACGTACAAATAGCTGTTAATAAGCAACGGCTGTGATTTCATTTTAAGACCAGGCGTGAACTGAGCTCTGACTCCTTTACACGTACAACTCATTTATTCCATCACTCTTATGTTTGTGTTTCCCTCAGTGTGTGTGAGCCTGCAGGATCTGTGTTTAGTGATTCTCTGTTAATCTATTTCCGTCTGCCAGAGAGCAGCTGCTTCTGTCTGAACTGATCACTCAAAGACGGACAGGAAACTGAGAGTGAGAGAAGTGTGTGTGTAAGTGTGATTGTGTGTCTCTGTGCGTGTGTGTGTGTGTAGCTCATGCAGATGATGATTAATTCTCTGGATGTATATCTTTGAAAGGTGCGGCGTCTTTTGTCTGATCCACTACTCCCCCCCCCCCCCCCCCCCCCCCCCCGTTGTCCACCTCTCTTCACTTCTTCTTCTCTCTGCTTGTGACTCCCTGCCTATATCCTATATCATCTCAGGGATCATTATACCCCCATTAAAGTCTGAACCAACACACTCCCACCTGCCAGCTTGTGTGTGTGCATGCGGGTGTGCGTGAGCGTGTCCTCTGTCTGAAGTCGTTAAATATTCTAAAGACAGAGACCTCTTTTAATTATTCACTAATCACACTTTTAATTACCTGCCACACACACATCCATCACGGACCAGACTGTACACACATGCACACACTCGTACCACTTGCACACACCTCTCATTGGGAAGAGTTCTTAACCTATCGACCAAAAGTAGAGCGGGAAAGCATCGGGGAGAATGCGTAAGAGAGAGAGAGAGGGGGGGGGAGACTACACAGTGCAGTGAGGAAGGGCTGCTTGAAAGGAGGGGATGGAAGACACCATGAAACAACAGACTGTATACAGGAAGTGGACATAGTCGTGGTGACGTCACCCATTGGTTTGGAAGCCACGAGTTCAGCATTTTGGCCATCGCCATCCTGGACTGTGGCCGTCGTCCTCTTGGCTTTTTGCAACCAGTAAACAAAAGAGATGTTTGTGACGCCGTGGTAGAGACACATTATACGGCTTTGGTGGCGACCTGTCAATCACAAGACAGCCACGCCCTAAAAGCATACCCGGCTTTATGGTCTATTTTACTCCACATGATTTACCAAATGTTTTCAATGTTCACTGAGGTGATGATGAATCAAGTGAGAAGTAGTTTCATCCGGAGGAGTCGCCCTCCTGCTGGCCATTTGAAAGAATGCACGTTTAAGGCGCATCCTCGTTGACTTCACTTCTCAGAACTGGAGGTTGCCGCCTGGTTGCATCACACGGGAGGGTTGCGGGGGATTTTATTGGGGTCGCCAGATCAGTTTGTTGAATTTCTTCCACTGAATTTCTTCCGTTCTATATCTGCAGTAAACCCTCGAGCCGCCTTTGGGTCGTGCTGGTTTGTCATCTTTAAAAGAGTAGGCCCCCAGAAAAGAGGTTTGGGAAACGCTGATCTAAGTCCATGTTAGTTCGCCATCCTCCACACTACAGACATATCTCTGAGTCTCCGAAGCTAAACATCCCCAGGATATCCAGACAGAAGCAACAGAATGCTGATCGACTGGTTAATATCAGAGCCACAAGATGACACCCTGAAGATCAGAGAGCTGGATCAATAAGCAGAAGGTCACGGGTTTCTTTTCTCTCACAGACAAATAAAGGGCGGAATTCTAGCGCTTCCTGCTCTCGGGAAATTACACTCTCGCTTTCTGTGCTCTAACCTCTCCGCTCATGTATTCACGTGGGAGTTTTGTGTTTATGAGTCGGGGCCGTGTGTCAAGAAGCAAATGTGTTCACAGTGTTTAAGGGGGTGACCCAATGTCCTCGGCTTTTAGCTCAAACGCCATCCATCCTTATCGAAGAAAACTCTCAGTATTTAGTGCGAGGTCACGCTACAGGTGTCCTATCTATCATTTTCACCTCAGCTCACCAGATAATTACATCGTACCACAACCAACACACAAGCGCCAATACACAAGCACTCACACATTCAGACACGTTCCTCTATCTGTAACCAAGCTGCTCCCGAACCAGCATCCACACAGTGACGTCAGCTGTCCGTCTTGCTCGGCTCCAAACAAACCGGCTTTCACCCAAGTGGGTGGCGTTGCAGCTGAGGTTGTGTTTATGCAGAGCAGTTGGCACACTGCAATTGTGGTACCTTTTTTAGCATAAAATTGAGCAAGAGCAAAGGGGAATTGCAGTGTCGGTTGATGGAGGGGCATACACGGACCTCTCGAGCATCACAACAACAACAAAAAGACGAGTATGATTAAATGCATCAAAAGAAGGGTCGATACTGGGCGGTTCTCACCAAATTGCATGCCATACATCCACACACACACACATGCTGGCTTATATTTGCCAAAGTGCATTCATCCTTTTGTGTTTGCCCAGTTTCAAGTGAACAGACACAGCCGTCGCTGTCAAACTGTACGGCTTTGTGGAAACGAACAGGTCGGTGTGTGCGTGTGATGCATTCACTGACAAACGTAGCTGCGGGCTTTGTGCACGTTGGAAAATCTATGAGAGCAAGTGTGTGTGTGTGTGTGTGTGTGTGTGTGTGTGTGTGTGTGTGTGTGTGTGTGTGTGTGTGTGTGTGTGTGTGTGTGTGTGTGGTTAGGTTTGTTACAAAATAATGTAGATTAAAATGTTTTCACCTGTAGGCGGACTCATTTTTATTTTGGCATTGTATGGATTTCCTATCGCCGCGGTGACAAGTGTATCAGTTAAAAGCCCTTGTTGTACAGGAGATGCTGCCAGTGTGTGGCTGTGTGGGTGCTGATAATAAAGCAGGGACATTGTGCTTGTTTACTCCACACTGTTAGCGCTGACCTTTACACCTACAGGAAGCAATTTGTCTACATTTGAATAGCAATATGTTTTTATCGGTTAACAGTGTGACCCTGTGTACACACATTTGGATCTACATTTATTCCCTTTTTTTGCAGCAATTACTACGTTTACATGCACACCTGTACTCCACTATTGTTCAAGATATTGCATCATTCTGAGTTTGATACAGGTAGTGTCAACAACATATCGCTTTTGTTCCCAGTGTTGCGTTTCCCAACCAACTTATGCCGAATGTGCCGATATTTTTTCGGGTTATAGGAGCATTCTTTGGACACAGCGCGTTCGGAAGAAGCCTCTTCTCTTCAAGAAATCAGTTGAGGGAGTGAAAGAGGGAGGCTGTGCTCGCACTGTCCAACAAGTCCGCCACAAAAGATCCTGTTTTGACGCAAAGACGCACGTTAATCAAAGTAAACAAACAGGAATATTCGTGGAATCATCATTTTCATTTGCCTCGGAAACAGCTGAGAAGGAATATTGTTCTTTTGAGAATAAGGGAAATAAAACATTATCTGCATGTAAACATAGTCAAGTACCTTTGTTTGTCAGGAAATAAATGAACCAAATTAGCACTCCCAGCTGATCTTTTTTTATTTTTAAATTAGCTTCTTAATTGAATTACCAGAAAATGTACCAATATATGAAACCGCTAAACTCACATGGCTCACTTTTCCCCCCCTGCAGCATACATCCAACCATGTTTCCCTGAATAAAAAACATTTAAGACCAACTGTGCATCAGCACTGACAAACCCACGAAAGGACTTCGAAAAACACTGCTTCGCCGCCGGCTGCAGACACCTCCGCAGATCGAATCTCGGAGGTTCGGAACTGTGAAAGCAGAACACCAAATCACCGTCTGGAGCTGCCCGGCCTTTTATTTCAGGTTCAAACAGTCGCAAGAACCAGAATTAGAAAATTACGGCTTATTTTCAAGTGTGAAGATTACCGTCTCTGTGTTCAGCTGGTCTTCTTCAGCTGAGCAGCTGGGAGAGACGGTGTTTAAGCACGAGGTGTGTTTCTCCAGCTGAGCGAGAGCGAACGGGAGCGTGTGAGACGGGAAGACAGCGAAGGAAGTCAACGCTAGTTGTGTGTTTAATTGGAGGCAGACATAATTACTGCTAATTAGGATAATAGCCATTCGTCTAGAGATCCATCCACCTAATGGGACTACAGCAGTCACTCAGCTGCACAGACACACACACACACACAGGCACACTGTTACCATTCATCCAGCTGCCTTGTTAAAAGAAGGTGGTCTAATTTAATGCACGACCTGTTGCGACTGATATTTGCACCATGAAAAGCAAATGTTCTCCCGTGTGCATTTACGTGAATGAGCTCCTGTTTGACACAGACGGACGTAAAGCAGAGGTAGACAGGAGGTGAGTCACGGAGCTCCTGTAGCTCAACAAACAGCGAGTGGAGGAAGAAAAAAGAAAAAAATCTCCCTTCTGTGTTTACACTGCATCTTGCCTCATCCCTCTCTCCCCCCTCCTCCCTTCCTGTCTCCCCCTCACCCTCGCCCCGCTTTGCTTTCCTTTCCTGTACCGTTGCCTCCCCGCTTCTCTCTGCCCGTCCCCCGGTGCACAGCCAGGGGACATTAAACAAACGTGGGCTTGTCCAGCAGTCCTCTTTAACTCTGTTGCTCTCTCTCTCTCTCTCTCACACACACACACACACACACACACCAATTACTTCTGGACTGCAGGCCGAGTATGCACAAGCACACTGGACTATGTGTGCGCAGGCATGCGCTTCCTCTCCCTGTGTGTGTGTGTGTGTGTGTGTGTGTGTGTGTGTGTGTGTGTGTGCGTGTTTTATGGAGGACATATTGGCAGTGGCAACTGGCCAAGCCGCTGAGCGAGCACTGGAAAGTCTCCCTTCCTGTGTCCGTTTGACCGTTTGAAGGAACTGTAAAGGTGATTGAGGAAGCAAGACTGTGATTTAGGCAGTGCGTTAATTACAAGTCACAGAGCTGCAGAGTGTGTAGGGCAGAAGGTATAGGGAAATGTTTTCTGACTCAGTGAAAGGGCAGTTAAAATCTCTCTCAAACACATTACTGTTCATTACTGTTGTAACCTCCACCATCTTTCTTTCTCCCTCTTTTTCTCCCTCTTTCACCCTCTCTTTATTGGTCTCATGTGCAGTCACATATGCAGGCTGTATTTCTCTGAGTGGGGGAAATCATTAAGAGTCACCATGCAGGACTACGACATTAACAGAGAATAACTTGAGGTTTGGTTTAATGCGGTGAGGACAATTAATAAAGCGTGGACAGAAACGGAAATACAGTTTTGACACGAGAGTGATGCCAAAAGTACGAAGCGCTCCTGTTTTCACTTAAGTGAATTAAAGTGAACTTTTGAAATGTGAATTATGCAAGTTTACGTCGTTTTCGGCGAATGCAAAAAAAAAAAAACGTTTTATCAAATTTTAAGGCCGACAAAGCGGTTTGCCTTCAATTTTCCCGCTTGTCAAAACAGAAAGGCCTCTATTATGTGCAAATTTGCAAGAGCAGGTTGACGCCTTTAAAAGTCTTGTTTTGTTTGACCAATCGTCCAAAAAAAAGACAAAACGCGGGATCCAGAGTCTGTACTTGAAAAAACTGAAGTGAAATGATTATCAAAATAGTCGCCCTTAAATCTTTTATCCATTTCTTTCAGAGATTGGGTGTAATGTGGACGTGTCCACATCACGGAGGCCACACTGTGTGTGTGTGTGTGTGTGTGTGTGTGTGAGTGTGTGTGTGTGGCCTCCAGGACGTTGCGTGTGGTTCTGATTGTGCCGCTGTGGATGTGCTGTCTGACGGTTGCCTTTAATGAACATGAATGTTTCCCTGTTATCATTTTAATGTAGTCCGAAATATTTTTGGCTTGATTTAAATTGAGATAGACACAATCCAGGCCTTCTAAATAGTTGATGCACATTTTTTTATGCATCAGCAGTCTGCGTCCATTATTTCCTCTCATTTGGTTCGGCTCCAACGGGCTTATTATAGCGGCGTGGAGCCGTGTTGTGGATGCTTTTCTTTCCTCCCTTTTTGTTGATTGCCAGATGAAAGGGTTCACACAATGTTTTTCATGTGACACTTTTTTTTTTTTTTTTTTTTAGGTGATTCTTTTTGAACAAGTTTGGAACAAGAAGCACACTTAAAGGATCTTGCAGCAGGAATGCCAATGACATTGAGTGGAGGCACGCCGTTATGCCGCCCTGCTGAGCAGCAGCATCAGTACAAGAAGCTGTACGAGGCGCATTACACCGCACAAGGGCTCAAATTATAAATGAAGTCAGACTTCTTACCTTCTGAAACACATACATTTTAGGTATGTCAACATGCTATCGTTAAACTGATGAGGAGTGATACTTTTTACAGTGTTTAGCAGCTGATCATCAGGACAGGTTTCAGTCGTCGGTCTTGGGGGAGGGGCTACCCTTTCGCTTGCACTAGAATCAGGCTCTGGTGACATTACTGCCCTTTTCAGTGCTGCTGTGGAGGAAGAGAAAAACATACTGAGTAGAATACGACTTAAGAACAACCATCACTGTTGAAGCTGCAACAATGACATCATAGTTTGACCCAACTTGAAATCTTAATTCAGCTTTTAGGCCGTTCGCTCACATTTGTAGCAATCTGAATCTTAAAGAAATGGTGGGGGGGGGGTTGGAAGATAATTTCTTTGAGGCGTTGCATTTTGACGGAGCGAGAGGATTAAAGAAAGTTCAGCAAATGTACTGTAAAACAAATCTTCAACCCCAGGCTGTGTTAACAATAGCTCCATTTAAACTATGCATGGAAAATCAGTCACTGTCAAGCTGCTGGCAGCAGAATGTCAAGAGCGGCATTGGTCCAGTTCTCAGTCTTAACTCAGTCAGACTGTTTAATCCCGTTACAAAAACACATCTATCATATTTTCCATAACTACATGAAACTGTTGTAGGAAACTGTCAAAGTTAGGTTCTCTTCATTGATTTTATTCTCTGTTCACCACCAGGACCGGTTGCCTCTTGTCCTCACTCTGTACTGTTGGATTACCTCATATCATCCCAGACCTCCAGCTTCTGCTTGAGCCCAATTAACCCCCCGAAAGCGTCACAACAGCAGCTGGTTGTCAGGTGTTCGCCATCAGCCTCTAAAAGATTACATTTCATTGAAATGGTTTTCACCGGCAGCTCAACTATCACTGAATTGCAATTCTTTCTCTTTTTTTTTCATGCCTCTGAGTTGGCAATAGCTGTGGCTTGCGGCAATTATGTTTTCCGATTGTCCGCCCCGCTCTTGTGAACGTGATATCTCAGGAACACCTTGAGGGAATTTCTTCAAATTTAGCACAAACAAGGATTAACGGATAATTATTATTCAAGACAGGGTTGAACGACGAAATGCGGCTGTAGCTCATTTGCTACTCAAGAAAAACACGATAAAAGAAAAAAGCACCAACAGGTGGACATTCCTGAAGTGCATGTTTTTTTTAATTTGCATCAGGAGGAATGTAAACAACAAACAAAACATTTCTCTAGGCAGATAATACGGCTGGCATCTTAACATTAAAACTTCAATATCAGGGAAACGTTGTCCATTAACTCGACACAGACTCCGCCTCCTCTTGTCTCACCAGAGGCCTGCGCTCCGTTAGGTGCAGCCTGATCCAGGATCCATTTTTGTGTTCAAAGGTTCGGCTCGCTGTGACCTCACAACTCTCCCGCTCTCCTGAACGTGATATCTCAGGAATGCCTTGAGGGAGTTTGATTACATCATGGCACCACCAGCATCCACATGCACCGGAGGATGAACCGAGTAGATTTTGGTGGTCAAAGGTCACTGTGACCATAACTCAAGAGTTCATACGCTAATTATGACAATTTCACACAAATGCCTTATAGGGTCCAATGATGATGTGATGAAATCAACTGCAACTTGACTGGTTAGTGGAGGCATAAAGCAGGGGCCAGTTATTCTAGTATGTGTTATTATTTTACATTATAAGAATAAGAATTGCAATTTGTGAAGGCCGACTTGCACAATAAACCTCAGAGAGTCCAGTGAGACTACAAGAAGTCTAGATTGGGTTTTTGTCTGAATTGAAATGAAACAAGCCACCGATGAATTTCCCTCCCCATTAAAGGTCTGGAAATCAATAGAATTAAAAGAACAAGAAAGCACAATACTTTCACGAAAAGGATGGCTTGTTATGGCCATGCTTATACAGCAGTTATTGCTTTTCTTAATGTCAGCTTTTGTTTGCAGTTGTGCAGGCAAAGTAGACCAAGCCAAACAAAAAGCTATCATAACACATGTTGATGAATATGCTACAGAAGCGGTCCCCCTCCTCTCCGCATTCACAACAATGCACTCGCTGCAGCACCGTTTTATAGTTACCAATTACTTTGGGATAGAGGACACCACACCACAACTCAAGCTGACAGGCAATTTTGAGAACAGGAGAGCTTAAAAATTTGAATACCTCAACCCGGTTGCTTTAACCAAATCCTTTAGATGAAGCCGGTTTTATACGTATCCACACACACACACATAATGTAACACGGCGTACGTTAACGATAAATCAGTCCAACAGAGAATGTATTCACGCGTCCACAGACTTAAACTCACGAGCAAACATCCGGCTGAAACGGCCGCAGGGAACGTTGAATGTTGAACGTTGAACTCCCAACTGTGCGAGTACCTGAGACCGTCGCTGCACGTGTGCAGTGTAACATGCGGGTGGCTGGCTGCCACTTGCTTTGGAGCCCAAGCTGCCAAATAGCAAGCTGTCTGGACTTGGTGTAGAGTGGAGTATCCCTCCTCCTGCCCCGCCGTCTGCATGTCAGACGCAGCGAGGGTTAAGAAGGTGGCTCGCTGCCTACCGGAGATAGAGAGGGAGGGCAGACAGGGCCGAGATGGTGGGCTCTGTTTGGCAGGCGAGACGGTCCCCAAACCTGACACACACACACACACACACACACACACACACACACACACACACACACACACACACACACACTCTTACGCACTTAGATGTGAAAACACTCATACAGGCACGGACTCTCTCTCATCCTTTGGCCTGCAACATGTTTGTGCTAATTAGCTCTTGGCACACTTGTATTTGTGTGTGTGTGTGTGTGTGTGTGTATGTTTGTGCGTCTGGGTTCAGCAGTCAGCCTTGCGGTGCGGACTCCCCGAGAGTGTTTATTAAATGAGTCTTGGGGCCAAACACTTAATGAAAGACCAATCTGGCTTTGGTTCACAAGAGCAGGAGAGGTAAGACAGGACAGTTGTATGGAGTCGGGGGGGAGACTAGCTCTAGCTAGAGAGAGAAAAATTGTAATCTGAGGGAGAATGGAGAATGGGATATAAGAGAAAGAGGCTGTTTTTTAATATAGGAGCTGGGATGAGGGATACAGGGAGCAGTGGGAATAGGATGCAGTTGATTACTGTATTTTAATTTCCCTCTTCTGCCTGGGGATGAACTGTCACACCCACACACATAAGCATGCAGAGTCATGCACTGTTTTACAATTGAGTGTGTCTTTAATTAAAAGAGCCAGAACATTTTTGTGCCATTTAATTAAGTGTAGAACTAAAAGAGAGCAAAAAGTCTCATGTTGGCTTTATGTTGTATTAAATCTCAACTACATTGCAATTCAGTCTGATATGCACACTTATTTATATGCCGGTGGGCATGTGTGTGTCTGACTATATTGTAACTCTTGTGATGAGAATGTGTAACAACCCTCCAGCTACTCCGAACACATTTTTATTTTTGGAGGGGAAATCTACGTTCACGTAGGTCCCTTTAATCTCAAATGTCGCCTGACTTCTTATTGGCATATTTCATTTCTTTCCCTCTGTGTTGCTTTTTCGGATATGAAAGTTCCATTTTGAAGATTTATGGGAAATTAAGCTTTAGAACTCCCAGTATGGAACACATGGAAGCGTGACGCAAACCGCTGTAGCCGTCAGCCACCGTCCTCACGAGTAATGTCACGTGTAAATAGTACGTGTGAATCGTATGTAAATGAGGGAAAAACTACACGAACAAAGAGTTTTAACTCAACGAATGTTCAGACGTTAATATGCTGTCTTAATTGGTCTGACTGCATTCTCAGAACCGGTTAATAACCTCCCAGGCTCCCTCCTCCCTCAGACACTACAGGCAAGTGGAAGCGCGCCTTCTCTGCCTATTAATCAACTTGTGTGCCGGATAAAACAGATGTGATAAAACGGGCCGGTCAGTGCAGTTAATGAGCTCAACGGCCAGAAATTGCATTATAGACCTCGGTGAGGATGCAGCATCTATCCTCAGTGGTGGAAGAAGTCGGAGGGAGCAGGAGAGGAGAGCGCTTCGTTTTAAAGCCTCTATTTCAGGCAGAGATGCGGTCGAGTGCGCACACACACATGCATGCACACACACGAAGCAACATACACTCACAAGAACAGACAGTGTCAGTGTTGGTGTTGAGTCTCTGGCTCTTGTGGACGCTCTCCTGGGAAATCACACTGAATAAAATTAGACCTGAAGAATTCTATCTGTACGCGCATGTGTGTGTGTGTGTGTGTGTGTGTGTGTGTGTGTGTGTGTGTGTGTGTGTGTGTGTGTGTCTGTGTCAAACAGGCCCCCACGTTATCTCCTCTCCTCGATCGATATGTAGTTCAATCACTCCTATCTTTGTGTGCTGCTCATACAAACACCATGTTTAAGGGACTATCAGGGTCTCATGTTCATGGGTGCATCGACGTAATCATCTCCCAGCTGTGGATGACGGGAGATCATATTGGTTGGGCTCAATTTGAATGCGCCCCCGCGCCGCTTACGGCGCTGCAGCAACGCCTAAATGGAGTGCAAGGCGGCATATGAGGTGGCAGTCGTGGCGCCAAATCTCTTATCATCTGATAATCAAACAGCAGCAGGTAGTCAAGATGCTGTGCTAAACTTTAATTCAATATTTTCCTGCTTTAAAGTGTTGGCAAAGACAGCAAGGGGCCTTTTTCTATTTCAAGTTCTTTATTGTCATATGCACAATTACAGCGAAGCTGTCGTTGGCAATGAACGTCTTGGATCCCAGACTCCTTCCAACAGTTCCATTAGATACGTATAAAAAAAAAAAGAAGGGAAAATCACATCAAAGTAAAAGCAAAATGGAAAATCTAATATAAAAGTGCAAGTTTATATATATACTGCTCGAATATAACATACATAAAATACAAGTAAAGTTATATACATTCATGGTATACAGTATTAAAAATGAATCAACTGGATATAATCAATTATAGTACATGTGTATGCATAATGAGAAGTGATAAATATACAGAGAGTACAACAGTAATTAAAGTATATAGAAGTATCATGGTACGGTGTCATAGTGACTCATGGTCTGTAGGCTGAAGCTGTCCCTGATCCTGGTGGTGCGGACCGTCTGCTCGACAGCAGCCGGCCGACCAGTTTGAGTCCGGAGTCATTGAAGTTCCTGATTGTCCTTCCGACATCGCTGAGTGTGGAGATCCTGCGTGGGCGGCGGCTCCGTCCTGGTGCTGTGCTGGCCAGTTTTAACTGTTGCAGAGTGTCCTGGAGTCCGTGATGAGCCTCCTCAGACTGCAGACATCATGGGGATGGAGTCTGTGTGGTGATCTGCTGACTCTCTCCCCTGTAGCGGCCCCATTGATGATGATGATGATGATGGTGATGGTCTGTCTCTTCCTGTAGTCCACAATGCCGCTGTGACGGAAGTTGTTGGCACCAAGATGTCAGGGCTCTGACCTCCTCTCCGTAGACCGTGTCATCGCCCTCAGTGATTATTGATTGGGTGATTGATGGATGCTGATCCACGCTCTATGAACAGCATTTTCACATACGGTGTTCCTCTGGTCCAGGTGGGAGCGGGCAGCGTTGGTCAATGAATTGAAGCGGGACAATGGTGGTGACGACAGACTGGATCAGTGAGAGGTCTAACACGTCTGTGAAAACATCTTCCAGTTGATCCGCACACGCCTTGAGAGCTCAGACAGGGATGCCATATCAGCCTCGCGTGGGTTAACCCTTTTAAAACATCTGCACACATCTGCCCTGGATATTACTAGCTGTGGAGCTGGTCTCAAAGCATACATAGAACGTGTTCAGTTCCTCTGGGAGAGATGCAGACATTAGTCTGTGATGGTTCTCGGTCCAGCACTCGATTCTGGTGTTGGATTCCTGCCAGTTAGACTCACCTTTATCCCTTTATTGTTTCTTCGCTCTGCTAATAGCCCTGCGGAGCTCATACCTGGATCTCCTTTAGTCGTGACTCAGCTTTTTGTTGGTACACGTGGTATGGAGTCAATTCAGATCGGGATAAGTGGCATGTGCTGCAATGAATTATAATGGAGCGGCAACCACGCCCAACTGGCACTCTGCCGATCCGGTTTTGGAGAGCACACATCGCTGCCAATTCAGCACTGCGAAAACAATGCTCACAGACAAACCGCCTTACAGAAGCATACACATGCAGATATTTCTGTTTACAACGACGTCTTTCCAAATCACAGCACACGCCTTTTTCTGTGTGTTTTCTTCTTTCGCTTTTTATTTACGTAACCCCAATTTACAAGTTTGTGTTGCAGGGCTTTACAATCTTAACACAGCATAGATGATGCAGCTGTGTTGCTGGGGCACAGAATCAGACTCCATAAGAATAAGAGACTCATCTCACTTTAATATCCTTTATTCTCCCTTTGGTCATATTGGTTTTATTTCAGTGTCAGCTCTCAGGTTAGAATATTAGGAGATTTACATTCACTGGAAACACAAGTAGCGTCACTAAAAACATCAACACAGGCTTCCTTCCTGGCGGCATCCGTTCCCAGGCACGCAAGTTGAAACGCATGAAAATCTGAGCTCAACGAATATATTTTTTACCTTCCTCGACTCCCTCCCGCTATCCTCACCCGCACCGCCCTCCCTCCGAAATCAACTCTTGCTATGATGCTCCCCTGAAAAAGCAACACGCAGTATGCAAGTGATTGTTTCTTACCTCCGTGCGAGAGCAGTGTTGTACCTTGTGTGTTTGTGGTTGTGTGCATTGCGTGTTTGTGCTGTATTGATTGCTGCGGGTACGTGGGGAAATGAGGATGGATCAGTGTAAAGAAGGGAAGAACAGAAGACAATACACAAACAACGAGAACGGCCAGCAGAAGGAAAGAGACACAAAATGAACCACATATCAATCTGAGACAGGAGGAGAGATTTGTTTAAGCTCTCTGAATCCTCTTTCCTTTCTGATGAATGTAATCAATGTCCCCCCCCCCCCTTATGAATTCTAAATGATCCATGCGCCAAACACTCCCCTCTTATCAGAGTCTTAGTTTGAGCAGTGTTGTTGTTGTTGTCTGAGGAGGAGGCACGTCTTGCTTTCGGTTGACGTTATTGAGTTTCCTAATTCCTCTCTCTCTCTCTCTCTCTCTCTCTCTCTCTCTCTCTCTCTCTCTGTGTTTTGTTTGCGCCCTACAGTGCAATCACCTTGGACAATCAGCTGGTCGTCTTGGCAACCACGGCGGCAGACGCCGGACGCTACCACGTCGAGGCGGTGAACGAGATGACGGGAGAGAACGTGACGAGTCCCGCCGTCTACCTGAGCATCTCAGGTAAAGTGACGTTCCGACGGGCTCCAAAAGGTTCGGCTGTAAGATCCGAATGGAATGAACTCGGTGTTCAATCAGTAAGTGAAACCAGGCAGCAGATTTAAATCTCACTAAGGAGCTTAGCTTATTCCATCATCAAATTTGACTGATTGTGGATTAGAAGATTATCAGAGTCTTTGAGAATTTGCTACTTCCTCATTATTTGACTTTGTTTCACCTTTTTTGGGACGCTTGATTGGGTTCTCTGTGTCATCACTAGGGTTGGGATTTGTTAGCATTTCATCCAGTTTGATAAGAAAAACAAAACAAACTCAAAGATTCAGTGGAAATCTGCACCATTTGTTGGTTTGGAAGGAGGTTTGAGTGGCGGCGTGATTACTGTTGACAACCCGTAGATACAAATGAGCAGCAGAGGATGTGAATGTTGATTAAAAAAAAAACACATCTGACACATTAGAAAAACTCACACGCTTTTTTTTTTTTTTTTGAGAAGCTTAGATTATTGACATCATATGATTGGAACACGGCGCAGAAAGAGAAAGAAGACTAAATACTCGTGCAGCCTAACAAAATCCAACTGTCCAGTCATGATCGTAGACTGATGTTAAGTGGTGTTACGAGTCAATGTCCTCGTCTTTGTAACCCACAACGGATTTTGACTGAGAACAAACACCGGCCTGGTGAGCTTTATTGCGGCCATACCTTCTTGACATTTCAGCTCAGGCTACGGGCTATTTGTTTGCTGAACGAGCTGGTGGGAGCGGCTTGTTGCTAAAATGAGAATAGCCGGTCCACCTTAAAGGTCAGCCCACCTTAAGTGAGCCCGGAGCATTGTTGTCGCTAGCTTCCAGGCTAACCCCTGTCCCTCTAATAAGCAGGTGGCAACCAAGACGTGCACACTTGGCTTGGGTCTTGAGGAGTTGTTGTGTTTATTGTTTATTACAGCCCAGACTTAGATGCTGATCAAGGCGCTGCTGGCTAGTTGCTGGTGACCACAGACTCTTCATCATCAGCGCCTGTTGATGTGTGTTTTTATGTGAAGTCATGCTAGCTCCCTTTTCAAATTAGAAAGATCCTGAACGAATGAATTGTTTTTGGTGAGTGAATGTTGGTGAATGGCGTTCATTCTTTCTTCATTTAGAAAGAAACCGGCTGCACTCGCAGGAGCTGATAAGTTCTGCGACTCTTCTTCTTTTTTTTTGCCTCCCTCTTCTGTCTCCCTGCCTCTGTCACGGCCTTTATCGCTGAATCACTTTATGTCCTTCTCTCTGTATCGCTTCTCCTTGGAGGCCAGAGGATAGACTATACTGTCTAACAGTCCTTCAGCCCAAGTGTTCGCTATGGTTAAATGAGAGGAGGAGGAGAGAGGGAGCACTCTGTCCCTTGTGGCTGTATAGAGTTTTAATTAGATTGTCTTTACAGGGTTGTATCCTTTGGCATCCTTTGTCACAAATACACACACACACACACACTCAATCGCATAAATATACGCACAGTACCTTGTTACAGCTGTCAGAGGAGAGTACTCCCCTGGGCGTCTTTTAGGAATTGTAAGGCTATAGTTAGGCTTCACTGATCAGTCTTCGGTCATAAACGTCTGCGTGTGTGTGTGTGTGTGTGTGTGTGTGTTAGTTTCTTTTTATCCGTGTGTTTTTTCTACAATAAACATTTCCTGGGTAAATATCCTTTGCTATAAAGCAGCAGGTTTGGTTGAGTTATTTGTTGTCGAGATTGGAGACGAAGAGGAAGGGAGGAAAGAGGGATGACATAAAAACCGGCGGACACGTGAAAGAGTCACAAACAAACAATGAAACACATTTCTCCTTGCTTTATTTTCACTCCTCCACATTAGGCCTCTATTGGTCGGTTGGTCGGTTTTGCACATGGAGATGTTACAGATGTGATTTGTTTGGAACTTTGGATCGTTTTTACACGTGTCCGCCACGTAGCAAACCACACTGATACCCTGCAAGATGACAATGCAAACAGTAAATCATGACCTGATAGAAAAGATGCCTGTATTGAGTGTGCACACTGAGCGGCAGACTATTAACCTATGAAGGATAGAGACCAGTCAAGGTTTGCCAGCAGGAAGTTTGAGTAGAACCAGGTTAACTGACCTCCAACACAACAAACGTGTGAATAAACTCGTGCAAATTGTGTTTTTTTGTTCATCTGCACTCCCTCCCTCCCTCTCTCTCCCTCCCTCTCTCTCTCTTTTACATTTCCTGTCCTATCTCTGTCTCCTTCCATTTCCCATCTCCCCTCTTTTCACTTTTCCGTTCCATTAAGCAGGATCTGAAGACAGAAGTTCATAGCTGTCTGTCAAATTTTCTATTTCGAAAAATGTTGTCTTTCTTTTCAGAAATTCGCCGGAATAAATGAGATACCTATTTCCTATTCTTCCCCTTTCTTACTTTGATTTGAGCGCTGTGCTCAACCGAGAGGAACAAGAGAAAGAGGATCGGTAGAGAAAGAGACAGAAAAGGAAGAATTAATGAAGTGAGTCACGGATGTAGACTGAGAATATGACCAACAACTTGTTCTCTTGGAGACCGCTGGCGGAGAAAGCTCTTTTGTCTCTGTGCATACGAGCACGGGGCGTTAACGCTTAAGATGCGGCCACTTTTATAAGACCTGCTTGTAACGTTTGTGCCCTGTGGAGATTGACGCTGAAAATCTTTTGGCTAATCCACAAAGCCCGTAAGAGCCGAGGAAAGTAGGTGCACAGCTTGACAGATCCAGTCTCTGCATGTCGCTGACCTGTCCTGTAAGTGTGGCCTGGACTAGCTGAAAAACCAAAAAACAAAAAGCACCGACTGTCACCCGCGGGGGAAAGCTGGAACAGCCACAATTGATAGCAGCTCAGCAGCTTGGTGAGAGGTCACACACTGCAATCACTGGAAGAACAGCCCGCCTCTGAAATAAACAGCTACTGGAGCTATTTTTTAAATTTATTTTTATTTTATCGCCGCCGACAACATATGGTGTCACAGAGGACACGTTCAGCCAGTTGACGCTGCATACTGAACATGACAGATTGATAGAGGATGAATCTTAAATATGCAACGAAGAACATGTGCCGTCCAAATATCAAGTTAATCGACGTGACAAATCACTTCAACACAGCCGCTCCGGAGAGGGAGGGGGAGGGGGGGGGTCGGAGTCAAGGTGCAGATCTGGTCAATTAGTGACATCACGCCCCCTGTGTGCTCTGTGTTTTTGCATTAGAAGGAAAGAATTCTAACGGCCTCTGGGTATTTCTGTTAGTGGCAGGAGATGAGGATCCCTTCTCCAATTAATTAAGCTCCATGCATACCTGCTATCATCTCTCCCTCCCTGTCTCTCTTTAACACACACACACACACACACACACACCTCAGCCTGTCAGTCAAAACAGCAGTCAGCCTCCCTCTTGCCCAGAAGAGTGTGGGCATGTCTGTGTGCTGCTCCTCAGTTCCCAAATGCGCTGGCGGTCTTTGTAGATTTGCACATCAGACCATTAGAGCAGCAGAACATCCCCAAAGAGAAGAGTCGCTGGAGGGAGTGATCTCCCACGCACATGAAAGCACGCCGGCGCGCTAATGTACACATGCCAAAGACACATGCCCGGAAACACTCTGCATATATCTCCACATCATCAAAAGACGCGTTGCGTTCTGATGCCACATGCATGGATCTCATGTGTACAAGAGGAGGGCGTGCAGGGTAGGCGGGAGAGGGGGACAGAAGGCAGCCGAGGAGAAAGAGAGGGGGGGAGATTGTGGCTGACGCATGTATGCCGATATAATTACTGGAGCACTTTTAAACGCTATCTCAGCTCTGGGCTCAATAGTTGATCAGATGCCTTTATCTTTTCTATAGAGAAGACAGTAATGTCACGCTTGTTAGTGATTGCTGAACTGCAAAAATAGCTGAGAATGTCACGTGCTCACATAGAAGCGTACCGAGTGCTTCCTTTTAAAATGGGCACTCCAGCGGTTTAGCGTTTCCTTTACATGAAGTTTGGGAACTTGTAAGACAGATTCTCTCTCTTTTTTTTTTTTTTTAAATCGATCCATGCACTAGAGGCCAAGGCGCCCTGACTTTTAGTCCCTAAATGCAATTGATTGCATCTTGTCGTTAGACGCTTGCTGTAAATGCTCACATCTTTCAAATTCCGCAATGATATTGTAGCACAGGGCTTTCTCTGATACATCTTGTCTCCAAAGCCAAGCTGACTTCTGTGACATCACTCAGACTCGACATAGCGCCCTCTAGAACCAAAGAAGACTCTTTTCCCTCCTCTTTTTTTCTCACTGATTGATGATTATAATGTGCGTAGTTCCCCTTTAACATGCTCTACATACTGTACCTGCATACTTAGTGTGTGGCAGAAGTGAATGTGAAACCTTCTGCAAAGTTTCGAGGACCAAGTTGTCTCGCACACAAGAAAGTTGGAAGAACGAGGGAAATTTCCAACTAGTCTTTGAAGCCTAGCTCTGCACATTAATGACTTGAGTTTGATTCTGCTGAATAAAGAACAGAGACATTCAGCAGGCAGCCCTTCTCTCAAGTGCCGTAAACAGTGCGCGAGCTGAACGGAGTGCAAGTATAGAGAAGAGCCAGCACAAAGCGGAGACGAGGAGACGACACAGAAGACGAAGTTGAACGGAGAGCTGAGGGACAGGTGGACTCCAAGTGCATGAACGCTTTGTGACCTCATGACCTTTCGTAGCCTTAACCGCTGTATGTGTGTGTGTTGGGGAAGGCGTGGGAGTCTGAGTTTGATTACCTCGGCTTTGTGATTGGAGGAGAGTCTGTCTGAGTTTGATTACGCCTCCTGTCTGAGACTCCCCTGGTGTCTGCCATTTTACATCACTCCCATTTCTCCATCTGACTCGGCTGGCCTCCCTCGAACCCAGACTACAGTGTATCCACTCACGGGATTGGTTGGGGAAGTAGATATGAAAGAAGAGAAGAGAACGTTTTGAGCAGCATATGGCACATGACACACAGCTTACTGTCTGTTAAAAACAAAAAGAAGCTTTCATGAATACAGTTCTTGAAGTATTTGACGAACACTGCAGCCTGTTTGTGTAAGCCTGTGTGTGCGCTCGGCGATTACGTTTGTGTTGTTATTTCTTTGCATGCCTGTGTGTCTGTGTGTCATTTGTTTCTTCCCCTCCTTCCCAGATGTTCCCTTTACACATCACTGACTCTTAAATGAGAGCCTGCCGTGGATCTTTCTGTGCATGTGTGCAACTGTGGGTGCTCGTGTGTGTGTGTGTGTGTGTGTGTGTGTGTGTGTGTATGTGTGTGTGTGCGTCTTTGCTCCAGGTCCCATGCCAGTTCTATGGCGCGTCTAATTGGAGGTATTTTAGTGTCCCGGAGCGAGTGAGTTTGTGATTGTGTTTTTGTTGGGTGGAAAGCATGTGGTTTGAGTGTATGCACATGTTTGCACGTGTGTGTATGTGTGTGTGTGTGTGTGTTTGTGTTAGTTTGTTGTCGCGTCGCAGACCCCGACACTTGTGAGCCCTTCATTTAAAAGCTTAAAGATTCCGGATCAGACAGTCCCCCGTACCCCTGTGTTCAGACGTTGTTTTCAGTGCTGCAGCTCTCATCACGCGCTCACGGTGTTTTGCATTTTTCGCTGCCTCATGCTTTGGTGGGCTTCAAGGAAAACCATAGAAACATCTCTCACCAACATGGCGACGTAATGATCTGTGCCGCGAGCTGCCTCGGTGTGCTTCATGTGGAGACACGTCGTCTGGTGTCGGTTAGGGAGAAGAAGACTCGGGAGATTTTCAGTCATGCCAGTGAGAGTATAGCAACAGACTTGTGGAGTCGAGATTCTCTCTCAGACGTTTTGGCTGGTGACCCCCCAAAACAAAACGAATGCCAAATTGGATGCGGTGTATCAACTCACCGCCCCCTGATGCAAGCGCAGGTGTACGCACTGAACAGTGACTCTAAATCTTTTCCCTCTCTCCTTGGCTTTGTTTGGAAGCAGCTGCCAATTTTCTTTATTTAGCAGGGAGATAAAAATGTTGTCTGACTCGTCTCTCATTAGCTGACAGGGATCTTCCTGCGTAGAATTTCTTTTTGGCTACACTATAATTGGCAACGGCAGCGGCTCTCAGTTCCGATTATTTAGCCGTTAGTTTGATTTCCTGAATGACGGTATTAATCACAGTAAGGACAGGTTTGCCACGTTTAGTCCTGAAGGTAGAGGAAAAGAACATCGCACTCAACAAAACACAAAACAAGAAGAGACGTGAGGTCCAAAAAGTACAAAATCCACTTAGTGCACCTGTTGGTGATGAGTCTATTAGCACTTGATGAGGAAAGACAACCCGGAAGCTAAATGACTATTGCAGATCAGCAGAAAATGAACCTGCAGGTACTTTGCAAATGTAATAGCTTCGGGTTTTGGACTGATGCTTGAACAAATCATTGGTAAATAACCAGCTAGTGTTTTAAAAAACTGCAAATTTACAATTACTATTTACAGACTAAAGATTTGACAGTATTGTTTGACGGATCCTCACCCATGCTCTGTTTTTAGCTGATAAACAAAGATGTTCTGATAGCTTTTTGTCCTCTCCGATACTGAATCGGATGCCACAACTTTAGTGATATTGGTATAAACTGTCAAGAATTGTTAATCTTTTTACTTTATTATTATTATCTACAGTGGTTATTTGCATAAAAAAATTCAAAAGTTAGGAAATGAATGATTGTACTTTTTTTCATACTTGCTTTGATGAACAAAAAAGGCTTGGTATAGTTGTAATTATATATTATAAGCTGCTTAGAGCTAGTGTTGAACAGGAAGTTAAACAAGAAATAATTCCCTCTCAGATATCTATCAAAAATATTATATTTTACAGTTATAATTCAAGTTTCTCACCAAAAACTACATTTTACAAGATTTCATTTCAACACATCGTAATAGAGTTACAATTTACCTTCGACCAAAGCCACTTTTTTACTGAATAGAGCTTGAACGCATCACAACGTAACTTAATGCAACCTCCGTTAACGTTAGCTGTTAGCTCCGTTATTTAGCCAGGCAGGGCTGTGCTGCCCACCGGCTGCTAACCAACCGCTAAGCTTAACTAAGCTAGCTCTTTACCTAGATGTGTTGTTCACAATGTAGCATTATCAGCAAAAAAAACAAGTGTGCACGTGAGTGTTTGTCCACAGGTGTGTAGTAGTTTGCACATGTTCAGTAGGCAGCCTACTGGCAGCCAGATACAGCAGTTTCTGCAGACACCGATTTGAAAATAGAGTTCTGAGAAAAAAGGAAACACCACATGGGCTTCAGTGTGTTCAGGCTTTCTTGCCAAATAACTCCTAATTTTTGCACAGCAGTCTTCAATCTGTGACCATCTGTGATGGCGCTCGAATATCACACGGCTGGAAAAAGATCCACTTTTACTGTTGTGGTTCAATGAGGACGTTTCTTTCAGTCGTAGCTGGGGTACAATTGATAAAAAGCTGAATATCAGTGTTTCTACTCTGTGTACTCTGCATTGAAGTAAGCATGGTTGGTACTTCAAATATTACTTCCTTTATTGGCCTTTTGCAAATAAAATTAAGTTTTTTTGGCAATAACTGTCTTGCTTTCTTAAATACTGGAGAGTAAGATTGCAGAATATAACCTGCAGTTAAGTCTGGGCTACACGATCTCCATCTCGAGGAATGGTGAAAGGTGGTATCATAATTATTTATATGCCGTGACAAATCTACGGTCCAGCCCGAGTCAACCTATTTGAAGAGATTGCGTAGGAAGGCTTGTGTGCAAGCTGTCCAAAGGCTAGTTATGTAGATAACCATCCTGAAGGTCACTTAACAAAATCACTGATGCCTTTAATTGCATGTAAACCTTGGAGAATGAGGACCAGTGTGCTGGAGTCCGACACGCTTCTGTAACCTGCAAGGTTCATTTGAAAGATCTAACCTTGTGTGAGCACTGCAACGATCTTTGTTGTATCGGAAGTCTGGTCGCTTAAAGTCTACGGACGTGGAACACACACACACACACATTATTATATTCAATATGTCAGTTGCAAAGGGATCAGACTCCTTTGTTGATCGTCTCCTCTCTCTGCCTCAGTCCCTTCTCTCTTCCTCTCAGTGTGATGAGGCTCCTCTGTGGTTTTATAATTACAACCCCGTCGTCCGGACAGAGAGACGGAGTGATGGAAGGATGGACTGTCTCTGTCAGCAAGACAAGCAGTCTGTGTGTGGCTATATGTGTGTGTGTGTGTGCTCTGCTTGTTACACCTAGTAATGGATTTAATTGCAATGCGTGTTTTACAGCATGATGGAAGCGATTAAGACGGATGCCCGTGTAGAAGGCTTTGACGGAGCATTTCGCAGTCGCGCGGCCACTTAAACCGTCTTCAAATCCGAATAATATACTCAACAGGCCGACAGAAGGCAACGGAGAAGGCAGGTAGTGAGAAAGGTCTCCGGTGGGAGAGGAAGGAGGCCAACAGTCACAGACTGGATGGGACAAGTTAAGAATCAATGACGGAGCAGAGGTTGAGGAGCTCCAGTCGATTCTGTGTGTGAGCATAGTGTGAACCAGCATTGTCTAAAAGGGAGCCACACAGGCCCAGCAGTACTTTTCTTGTGGGTCACTGACGAGACATTTGATGTTTTACGATGGTCATCGTTGCGATGTTGGGCTCCGGCTCAAGCGTGCGTCAAGTGCGTGGATATGTGCTTTGTTCAGTTGAGAAGTTCAACAACAAGCAGAGGTTTGGGTAGAGCGAGGCAAACAACATAGTTGCTGCAACATCTACATCTGCACTTCACCAGGCAAACACTTAGTAGGGACACCGCCTCAGCTCCCTCACAGAGATGAAATGCACGAGCACACACGAGATGCAGAATGAGGTGTCAAGTGCGCAGATAAGTAGCATGGGGCTCGTGATTTTAATGATCCTGTCAGTCACACCGCCGCTCCTTATGGCCACATCGCTGTGCACCCTGCAACCCAAGTCTGTGTGTGTGTGAGTGTGTCTGTGTGTGTGTGTGTGTGTGTGTGTGTGTGTGTGTGTGTGTGTGTGTGTGTGTGTGTGTGTGTGTGTGTGTGTGTGTGTGTGTGCGTGTGTGTGTGTGAACAGTAGTATTGGGAATAGGAGTTTCATTGCAGCTAAAGCCTCATGTTGGACGCTGCGTACATGGAGACAGACGTTTAAGTTCCCCCACTGTGTTCAGGTGCTTCATTCTGATGCTCATCGCTGTGCGAGTGCACGTGAGGCTTCACGACTCCAAACCGAGCGACCCGACGGGATGCGCTGTTCATGTGCCAGCTTGAATCAGCACACACTGGCTATATCCAGGCTTTTCATAAACAGTTTTCAGACTATCCCGAATATAAATGAAATATTATTGTGCATGCGAACACACTGATTGTCTCTGCGTGTCAGAGCTTCCTGCTGGGCGTAACAGGTTATTGGAGCAGCAGGCCAGTCAGCAGATGTTAATTTGAAGCAACAGAAGTGAAAGAGAGATTTAAGGGGATGGGGGGGGGGGGGGGGGGGGACAGAGCTGGTGAATGATGGGGCTGAGATTGGATTGGTGGAACAGAAGGGAGATAAAGGAAAATAGGAGGGGAGATGATGAGGTGCTGAGGAAGGAGGATTATGTTCAGAGGCCGCAGGGAGGAGGCAAAGAGAGCGAGGTGATGGTGTCGTCGGTTGCTTCACTTAGCAATATGTTTTCACATTTACATTTTATGGAAATTCAGTGGAGAAAGTGTTTAGTTGTGCCTGTGCCTCAGGAGGCAGAGCATGTTGTTCACTCATCGCAGGGCTGACTCCTCCTCTCCGCATGTTTCAGTATCCTTGAGCAACACACCGATCCTCAATTATTCCTCCATCAGTGTGTGAGAATGAGAGGCAAACTGTAAAGCTAGTTCATCAGCAAAACTCAAATATATGACACTCCCACAAAATAAAACTCTTCCGCTGTTCTTTAATCACCATCACCAGCTCCAGGTTTGAGAGTAATTAACATTAAAAAGAAGTAACAGTAACACTGTGACGGTTTCACTTTTTACGAACCCTGTTTTCCACCAAGTGTGACACACCAGGGGAAGAAACACGGACAAGCATACTCATCTACTAGCTAATGGGAGTCTGATCAGCTATTTCAGCAGAAGCACAGCTAATGAACAAGAAACCCATCAGATTTACACAAACAAGGTCACACAATTAACTGCAAAGCGTCATTTCAGACCTAGAAAATGAGACGCTTCATAAGATATACCTTGATATTGTAACAACCAGGTTCCAGATGATATTGCAACTTATATCACAAGTAAGTAAAGTACTCATTTTAAATGCATTATGATGACGATGGTGGTCTTCATCACCACTAAATCTATAGACGTCTCGATACAGAAGACTATACAAACAGAAACATGCAGTATGGTGATTGAGGTTGACAGTCAAGCAAACTTTTGACCGTCTCACCGTCAAGGTATAGAATGAAGTTCGACTTTCAATCAAACATGGTGTAAACAAGTAGTGCATATTGAGGTTCATAGAGCCAGTAATGTGTCTCATTCTCGCACCGACAACACATTCACATCTACGAACAAATTAAGTTCCCAGTCTAACACGAGCACACAGACGACGTCCCATTTGTTCATTAGTTGTTGCACTGACACCGCGGTCTGAAAGACTGCGTGGGTGGTGCTTTAGTTTTCACTGGACTGTCATCATTTGTTAAAGCCTCGCTAAAATGAAGCCACGTTTCACACCCATTTACAAACTCTCACACACACACACACACACACACACACACACTTCTGTATGGCTGTGTGTGTGTGTGTCCTCTCGTCCCCTGCGCTATCAGTCTCAACGTTAGGCAGTGGTTTTATCTCAATTCCAGGGCAGAACAAAGTACTCGCAAAGAATTAGTGGAAGAAGAAGAGATAACAAAAAAAAAAAAGCGAGATGAGGAGGACAGAGCGGGATCAGGTACCAGGAAGTCAAACAAAACCAGATGAGCCGTGAGCAAGTGCAGAGCTGGGAAAGCTTTGAGGACGATAGAGATAGACGGGAAGAAAGAAAGAGAGGCAGAGTGTAAAAGTAGAAGATTGAGAGAGGATGCTGAAAACAGGAATAGATCAACAGGGCCTTTCATCCCAAAATAGTTTCCGCCCTTCTTCCTCATCCCTACTTACCTCGCCGCCACTCCCTTCTCCCCCGCCTGGTTGTTTGAGGTGATTGAAGAAAAGAGGTGTGTGTGTGTGTGTGTGTGTGTGTGTGTGTGTGTGTGTGTGTGTGTGTGTGTGTGTGTGTGTGTGTGTGTGTGTGTGTGTGTGTGTGTGTGTGTGTGTGTGTGTGTGTGTGCGCGTGCGCGCGCATGGCGACACATTGTGATCCACAGACAGACGGATGATGTCCATTACCAGGCCGTGCTGTCCGGAGTCAGGCGGAACAGCTGCAGCCAGATCTCACTGATCTATCACTGTTCTAATGAATCTGTTAACAGCCAGACCCGACCAATCGATCTCTGAGCCACTTAATCAGCTGAGCCATTATTCTGACAGAGACCCAAACCGTTCTTGCCCACATGAGCGATCGCGTTACATATATTCATGGGCGTAAAGACACGGGCACGCAAACACTTATACGTACAGACACTGAGTCAGCCAGCGTGCACGTGAGCTGTTGTTTGTCCCAGCAGCAGGCGAACACGCCGACTGAATATCCTCTCATAAGCAGTAAACGAGATGAGCATTCAGGTAAACAGAAATCATTTGCGAGTGAGATACTGCAGGACGTTTAGATAATTATCGGATGATTGGCCGATCTGTTTCTATTTCCTGTATTAGGCCATTTAATTGGTGTCGGGATATCGGCCTCTCTAATGTGAGGATTCTTCTGCATGATATCATTTTGAACAATTGGTCTAACATGAAAAAAAAGAAGCAATCTGATGGAGTCACCTGGAGGACAGGGGAGTTTTGATGGACACTTTGTACAATTATCTGACGAGTAATCGCTCGCGCCACATTACTTTTGTTGATCAGATTCTAAAAATGGGTTGGCCACGGTGACTGTGAGGACCGAGTTGGACACCTCTTCTAAATGTAATGTTTTCACTTTGTTTCTTTCCCTTTTTCCTTTTAAGCTGCAGTACAAATTAGCAAGAGTTTCGGTCTCACAGGTTCAATATGTGCTTGCCTCTTTCTGGCTTCAAAGACTGTTCACCGACTGACCGTTCCATATCAGTTCTAGGCACGTCAGACAAGCGTTGGCATTGGTTGGTTGTGAAACTGATGGTGAAATGTCAGTTTTGGAAAGTGAGCCTGAGATAGAATGTCGATATTAGCAGTAGCATTATGCTGGCTTTGGTGTCTGATTAGTTGTTTTGTAAACGTTGGTTCTCGAAATAATCCTAACTTGCAGCTCTTAAGAATATATTGTATTCTCGTGTGTGAATACTTTGATATAATATAATGTGGTTTTTTTTCGAGGGAGTTTCCCAAAGGGGATTCTCTAAATTCTTCGTATAATAGTCACATTTTTGCTCCACTCCAAAGACTTTGAGTTTCAAAGCGAATGTCTTAAAGAAGTGCCGACAGAAACCCGGACATGTTGCCCTCCATTGATCTGACACCTTCCTGCAGACGCCGCTGCCATAATGAATGGACTGGTGTCTAAAGCAGCAGCCACGCGGGGAGCAGCGAAGGCTTAACTGGAAAAACACTTGTTTCTAAAGGAGGCACTTCAAATTGCGCATCCTCTTATATGCGAGGCTTATTTACTTGAGCCGAGGGTCTCTTAGACCCCGTATTTCAAGTATTTTTGGAAAAGAGATAAGGAGTGGAGAGCAGTGGCGTAACGGACCGTAGTTGGTCCGTGATCCATACGGAGGGTAACGACTATAACGACGAACTAGAAGGATAACGTGAGATTTTTTGACCTTTGCACTGACTTTCAGGGCGGTTAAATTTATATTTTTTTGAACAACAAACACGGTCTGCATCAGCCGATGATATGGCTCGTCGATGATTGGCAATCAAGCCAACAAAAACAAAAATAATTCTAAAAGTGATATTTTCCGTGCTTATCCGATCCGTGACTCGAAACCGCGATACTCTCCGAACCGTGAGTTCTGTGATCGGTTGCTGTCAGTGAAGGAGGAGAGTGAGATGAGGCGGTACCCTGCAGCATACTGGATAAGGACAAGGAAACGAGGAAACAACCTGATTTAGTCATGATGCATCTCCTCTTTCTTGTCTGTCCCGGTCCCTTCTCCATCTGGTATTTCAGCCGGAGGTGGTAGACACACAGCAGCAGCACATCACTGCCTTTTAAAGCCCCGCCTTCTTGCTTCAGCTTTCTCATGTCTTCCCCGTGTATTGCATCCCTCACGTCCTCTCTCTCTCTCTCTCTCTCTCTCTCTCTCTCGCTCTCTCTCTCTCACCTTTTAATATTTCTGCAAGATCAGAGGCTTCCTATGTTTTTCTCTCTGTCTCTTATCAGAGGACTTGCGGAAGCGGCACTCTTCTGCTGAATTGGAAATGATTTCTCTTCTTTCCGTGCCATCATTAGGCTCACACTATGAATTCAACATTTACATTTACTTCCCACTGAGAGTGCCATGTAATGACACATGGCACTCGTGTTATGTTTTGATTTTACATTTCCCATGTACTTCTGGTGTTTCTTTTTAAGGTTTTTCTTTTTTTTGTTATCAATTTCAATGGCTGTGTTTTATTCACCGTCGCCTTCGTGTGCTCTTTGTTTGACTCTTCAGGTGATAAGAGGTGATGTTTAACAAGGGATCGCTGGGGGTTTTATCTCGAGTGCAGGCATCTGTTTGGGCACAAACAAACCTGAAGTCTGGAGAGAGGCGATGAGAGGAGAGGAGAGGAGAGGACAAATGATGTAGAGCAAAGGGAAGAGGAGGAAGAAGAGCAGGGATAAGCTCACTTTTTTTTTCTTTCTGACAGTGAGCAAAGAGAATGTCAAAACCTGGTGACATTTGGGATTCTAAACAAGGATGATTGACACCAACTTTTACCTGCATGTGTATGGGAGACTGGGCTGTGTGTGTGTGTGTGTGTGTGTGTGTGTGTGTGTGTGTGTGGGCATGACTGACATGGTAAATTGGAAAGGTCAGCTGGTGCTGGTGTTTTGCTACAGACATCAGGAAGATGTAACCTTCCCAGAGTCCACATTTATGGAGAGGAGGAGAATCTGAGCAATGGATGGGCCGGACGAGCAGAGCGTAGGGTTGTGGAAACGCTGCGATGTAACACGTAACCCTGCTCGCTGCTGTTTATCTGCTGTGTATAAATGATAACCCTCCTAAATTCTGGTCCGTTTTACAAAGTGGGACTACTGGGGGAAACGAGAGGAAAAATACGGAAAGTTTTACCATCTGGGTCCGTCGGGAGTTTCTGCGAGGTCTGAGGTCAACTCTCCAGCCAGCTTATTATTTTACCAAACACTACTGTGTGTGTGTGTGTGTGTGTGTGTGTGTGTAGACGGGGTCCACGCGTCCTTGTGCTTTTGTCTCTGTGAATGTGTCGGGATTGGAAATTGGAGTGTTGCATTCGTATGGACATTGATATGAATTTCAAATAGGTGTGTGTTTTAGAGCAAGATAAAGGAGCAGAGCGAAGGCAGAGTGAGATTGACAGGGTAAATTGGAACGGTAAGGGGGGTTTTGAGGGGTTGAACTCTGGGTTTAAAACAGCCGAGAGAGAGAGAGAGAGAGAGAGAGAGAGAGAGAGAGAGAGAGAGAGAGAGAGAGAGAGAGAGAGAGAGAGAGAGAGAGAGAGAGAGAGATGAGAGAGAGAGAGAGAGAGAGAGAGAGAGAGAGAGAGAGAGAGAGAGAGAGAGAGAGAGAGAGAGAGAGAGAGAAAAGACCCAAATGTGTTGCTAAAAAAAAAAGAAAGTATCCTTTGGCTCGGGGAAGTGTGACAGCGGATGGGGAGAACGAAGCGAGGCTAAACAGGAGACTAGATTGTCACCGAAGGCAAAGCGGTGTCTGGTTGTATGTAGATGGGAAAGGAAGCAAGGAACACCCGGCGGGGCTGGTTGTGTGTCGAGAGGAGGGGTGAGAGTCATGGAGGGTATGGGGGTGCTGCAGCAAATAGGTGAGTCACCTGAGGCACAGGTCAGCTGGGATGGTAACACAGCGAGACATGACACACAGAGCAACAGCAGCATTTAAACACGTGGAAAGTACAGCACACACTCAGATACTGTACTTATTCCCTGCTGTACAAACACAGACACGCAGCAGACAGAGGACACGGTGACCTGCTTGTCTCTCGGCCCTTCAGGCAGCTGAGTGCCCGATGGGCGAATCCATGAATACGAATCATACTCAAGGCCCGAGACACACTTAGGCACACGCTAATACTTTCACATCACCTCAGACTGTATTTTAAAACACATCACCTTCCATCAACCGCGACGCTGAGGAGTGGCCATGTTTCGTGTCCAGTTATAGTCATGGACCTCCATTAAATGCAGCGAGCTGGACACACTACAGAGCTGCACAGCTGATGTGAGGGACCAGATGTCGCAACGCTTTTTGGAGTCGGACGCTGACAAAACAGAGGTGGTTATCATCGGATCAAGTCCTGACACTGCGCTGTCTCCTTATCCCAAATACCAAGCTTAACTTTGGACAAAACACGAAAACATTGGCACAATCATTAGAAATATTATATAATATACAAGAAGTGAATTGTTTGTTCATAATAAAACATTGATAAGTAAATCATTTACATTTGCTGCAAAACTGGACCAAGTTTCAGGACCTTCTCTCACTCAAACAAATGTCAAAAGATTCCAGATTACTGGACAAATAGAATCCAACTGGAAATGAACTGCAGCACATGTATATTCCACTTTGTCTAACAGGTTTTACGACACTATGTGATGCGATGTTATAAGAGCCAATCCGCCCAACCTGCAAGAATCTGCCAGGGAACCAAACCCTAACCGCTGCCAACGTTATGCATGATAGTAGCACCTCTGTTGAGAGCCCTGAGACGTGGACAGAGACGAGATGGATCGCTGCATCTCGACCTCATGCTTCCTTTCTCCCTCACTGCTTACAAGGCTTTACAAGGCCCGGCACCAGAGTACATAAGTGAACTCCTTACCGTCCAAAAAGGCCTCTTAGCTCTGCGGGGTCAGGCCTGCGAGCTGTTCCAGAGTCCAGGTTAAGGTCAAAGGGTGATGGAGCGTTTGCTGTACTGGCAGTCTCCCAGTTTGATCTGCTCACACTGTTTCTGCTGAAGACAACCACCTGATTTTAAGTTGTACTTGTTCTACCTTTTTGGATGATTTATTTGAACATTTCTTTTATCCGGTGTTGTTAACTGTGTGCTGGTATCTTACTGTTCTCGATCGCATCCTTTCCCTTCTTTTTATTGATGTCTATGAAAAGCACCGCTCGTATTTGACACGAATAGAGGGCTGAGCGTTATCATCGGCCTGCACTGCCGCCCTTCTCTCTGCAGTGGAGCGCACATCGATAAACACATTGATTAAGACAACAAATGATACGAGGCGTTTTCCGCAACAATGAGGGAAGTGAACGTTACCGGAGAATGTGTCGAGCGGACTCGGCTCGACGAGCGTCAGGCGCTTTGTTGTGAGCACACACAAGCGCTCCAGCTCACGCTCGCTCTGCTGTCCCCTGACGTCCCCATTGTTCCTCTGTGCCCGTTTGGAACTGAAGATGACTCAGTGTGACACATCATTTGAATACACTCGCAGGATGGCATGCCCCCCAGACCAAAGCCTTTCTGTTTGTGTGTCAGTGGGCAATTGTGTGTGTGTGTGTGTGTGTGTGTGCGCTGACCCTCTTTTTAGACTCTCCAAAAATAATAGTCTTCCCAACACTGCTACTTAACGGCACACACTGTGCTCTAGTTAAACGGCTGTGTTTACAATGGGCCCGGGCAGCCTGCCTTGATCTGTAGAGAACGGTATTGAGCGCTTACCTGCGCACCAGCGTCATCTGAGCCGAGTGTTTCTGGCCCTGATCCAAGCGAGTCCACTCTCTCTAGTGGATCGCCTCACATCAATTTCAGGAGTCACATTCTCCCGGTTAAACTTTCACTCGCATCATAAGGATGATTTAGCTTCATGCACTTCATAGTTTTGAACCAGGACCTCCAGTATTAGGAACAAGCGGCGCTACATGTTTAATCATCATTTAGGTAAATAGAGAGCGTTGTCGAAATTAAGTCTTAAAGGGGCAGGATTTTGATTTTAAACAGATGTGATCTGATTAAAACAAGCTATTCATCCGACCTTTAATGCCGACTTTGAGCACTCGATGTCTGATGCGCTCGGGACACGTTTCAGTTGATACCAAGAAGTCCTGAGTTTCCATAACAACCCTTGTTCACAACAGATTCATCTTTATTTTGAGCAGAAATAAACTTCTAATCCCCCCTCCCCCCCCCCTCCGCTTTCTTTCAGTACGTTTGCTGCTTTTGTTTTTCTTCCTCGTCAGCTTGCTTGCTAACTCTTCATCACTTGCCCCATACCGTGTGTGTGTGTGTGTGTGTGTGTGTGTGTGTGTGTGTGTGTGTGTGTGTGTGTGTGTGTGTGTGTGTGTGTGTGTGTGTGTGTGTGTGTGTGTGTGTGTGTGTGTGTGTGTGTGTGTGTGTGTGTGTGTGTGTGTGTGTGTGTGCATCTATTGAATCGGCTGAAAGAACTTGATGCTGATGCTGATGGGATCTAAACACACATACGCACAAACACACAGCCAAGAGTTGAGTGAGCGTGTGAGCGGCTGAATAGCAGCGTGGCGGGGTAGTGTATTGATAGATGACTGGTGACTGTAGATTTCTCTGCTAGTAGAATGTCAATGCCGTCATTTTCTCGCAGCCTACAGTCTTGCCACCTCCAGACTCCTGACAGATACAGGGAGAAAGGCAGAGGGGGGAAGATAAAGGGGGAGAAGAAAAGAGTGAATGAGCGAGACAAAATTCGGAGGCTTGCAGTTGATGGATGGGCTGCAAACAGCTCGTCTTCCTGTGGACTCCATGATAACATGCCGTTCCCTCTTTCTCTCTGTCTCTTCCTCCCTCTCATCCATATCTTGCTCTCTGTCTGTATTTGTTGTTTTCTCCTCCTCAGAAGAGTCTCCTTTTCCTGAGCGCCTTCTCAACTCTGAGACGCCTCAGAGTTGTCGATTTGTGGAAGCCTGTAAAAAGTGTATTCGCTAAATGTGTCATTTTGGAATCTAAATTACATATCTCCTGTTTTCCTCTTTCCCCGTCTCCCCTTTTGTCCCACTTCTCTTCATCCCATTCTCTCCGGCTGACGGACAGTTGGCAAGAAGAACCGCGGGTCAACAGGTATGGAAGCCATTAACATTTACATTATCTTCCCCTTCTCTTCCTCTCTCTCCCTCTCTATCTAAAGAGAGAAATAAATATTGCTGTGACCCTTCACTCCCCCCCAGAAGGCCAGAGCTGCTCAGCTAAATGCTTTGCTGCATGTCGTATTGGCAGTGGTGGTGGGCACAAGCTGTAAAAGATGTTCCACCAGCGTAGTTTCACACTTTCTGCCTCGTTGCCAGTAAGAAAAACCTACCGCGGCACACTTCTAACCTCAGGGTCAGCCTCGGGCTGGGCAACAATGCAGTGTGATGATATGATGTCTTTCAATGGAATCATATATAAACCAATTCCTCAGAAAATCTGATGCAACAAAACGTCCCGGTTTGTCCAGAGTTGTCCCATTTTTAAGCTAGGTGTCTCGAGTCCCGACAAATATCGTAAAACACTAAAATGTCCCGGTTCTCACCACAACTAAGATAATAATAAACTTGATTTCAGTGCTTACATAGACCCTTATCATGTTCTGTCCGTCTCATTCGTACCTAATCAAATACAAAAACATCTTGCACCACATGTATGAATTCAACATATCGCCTGTCTGTGTCAGTCGATCAATGCAATGGTGTGGAGGCTGTTCCTATGACGCCTGCGACTCCTTTCGGAGTGGTTCGCTGCCGTGGCGAAGAGAAAGGCGTCTTTTCTAAAGAGCTTTTTAAGTACTCGGCGATGACAATGCTGCGTTCTGCACACGCCGCAGGCTTCCATTTCCGTGCTTGTGTATGAATAGTTTTGGGATTTGAAAATACAGTCAGGCCAAATCCCAATGCCCCCCCCCCTTACGGACTCACGGACTTTGAGGCGCGCTACCGCGAAGTCCGTCAGGGTTTAGGGCTGTCCCACTGTCAAATCATCAAATGTTTGAGGGCTCTCTGGCAGACATTTTGAGCCCTTTATGAACCCTTTCCGTAAGTCAGCATAGTATGCTGACTTAGCCTAAGGGAATTACCCACAAATCATTGCAATGTGACGTTAAACACGGGGTAACCAGTGGACACATGGAGACGTAAAAAAAAAAAAAAGGTAAACAAAGAGGACGGTTCAGCCTCTTTCAGTCATAATACATTTACTCAGAAACATTAAGGGTTAAAGATGGAACAAAAAATAAACATGAAATCAGAAGATATTTATTTATTTGTTCATCAAA
>CM051693.1:24568836-24803836 GCA_028022725.1 Lycodopsis pacificus
ATGATTTACACACACACACACACACACACACACACACACACACACACACACACACACACACACACACACACACACACACAGAGAGACAGACCTGCTCAATGTCAGGCGCACCAGTGCGACCATTGGAAGTTGTGTCGCCCTGATTTTGAACGCACTTTGGAGCCACTCTTTCATATTCTATAATTATTTTTACTCATCTCAATCTAGGATACAATCAATCTCTCCTATGTGTTCTGACATTGAGCATATTTGTGTGTCAATCACTCTTTCTGCGTGGCCAAAACATGGCTTCCATTGTCACACTGCATGTTTTGATCACAACATGGATTTGTCTTGACAATTAAAATAGAGTTTTATTCAATAAAGATCATCATCATGAATGTTGTGGGGGAAAAAAAGAGAGAAATGTTGGTGCTACATTGTACAATTGTACTGTGAACAGAAAATAAGGAAATGAAGAAGAATACTGGTCCACAGATGGCTGCAAGATGCGGAGAATGTGGTCCATCTGTTTTCTAGCAGTTTTATTGATCTCAGCATCACAACGGTCTCAGTCAAGACAAAGGTTAGCCATGACATTTAAAATACTACTCAATACTTAAATACTACAATAACACACCACAGCTTATAACAGAGCTTTTGACAGCAGCCATTTCGTAAATCGGATGCCGGAAACAACCAACCAACATTTCTGACAAGAGAGTCTTCAGACCAATTTAGAGTTTGAATTAATGTAATTAAACTAATTCAAGTTAAAAGGCTAAACGCGTACAGTGTCAAAAACCAAGGACACTTGTCACGAGAGAGTGTGATCACGTGACAAAGCGTCTGTGAGTGCGAGTGTGAGGCTTTGTGTTTGATATCGTGCTGCTGTGTGAGGTTAATGGCCTAAACTCATTCACTGGTTTTTATTTTATTTTATTATAGTTTATTTCTTTTTTTTTTAACTACGGTATGTTTTAACTATGCTTTTTACTATGTTTTTACTATGTACTGGCTCTGTGGCACTCTGAGATTTTTTTTTAAATGAAAAGTGCGTCATAAATAAAATACATTATTATTATTATTAAACTGCCTCTCTTGTTTTCTCTCTCGGTCACAGATCCTGAGTCAGAACTTGTGGCTCCGGCGATTGTGATCGGACCCAAAGACACAACGGTGGTAGCAGGCAGCAGCGAGGCGACACTGGAGTGCATTGCTAATGCCAGGTGAACACACACACACACACACACACACACACACACACACACACACACACACAAACAATTCCTTCCTTGCTAGACAGCACTGTTTTCTTCCAAGGCAATTAGAGGACACCACATAAACTCGTAGCTCAGCAAGTCTCTCCCCCCAGTATTAGTGTGTAGACACACAGCATACACACACACACACACACACACACACACACACACACACACACCAATACCAAGTTAACTTAAACAGAAGTTAGGTCAAAGTCCCATATGAGTTCAGCAGAGAAACGAAACACACCCACCGATTCACACTGACCCATGTTGAGTGTTTTACACACACACACACACACACACACACACACACACACACTCACACAGAAAGTACAGTCGAGTCTGACTCAAGAGTTTTTCAAAGCCCTCATCTCTTATGAACACTGTTTGACCTCCCTCTGTGTCTCTTCTGAGTAAAAAGGCATCTGAGCACTGGCTTATGTGTGCTTCATGTTAAACAACGTAGTATTTGCTCTGAACACAGCATGTAGTGTGTCACTTCACTGCCTCTTCGGATACACTCTTCTCTCGAGACAAAAGGAACACTTTACAGCAGCTCTCCACCTTATTTATATGTAGTAAACACAGCCGGGGGCATGAGTGCAGCATAGCTATATATACAGTCTAACATCTGCTGTACCTGCCACAGTGTTCTGTATCACTGACTTCATTGATGCCAGAGGATGGAGAGAGAACTGCAGGGGGGCAGTTTGGAAAGCCGCATCTTTGGGCAGCCGCAGTTACATTCTGGTGGACCCATAAGGAGAAGGTTATGAATATGTATCATGTTGTTATTCGCCTTCAGAGACATATTCATGTATGGGTCCAACATTGATTAAAAAGGAAAGTGAGGCTGCTTTGACCAGACAAAAGCAAGCCTGAATCATCAGGTGCTATTCAGGGCTCTGCTTGTTTAAAATGCCGTATTTAATTTCACTTCAGACTATTTTTTTCAAGGTTTTTTGCCTTATTGTGTCGTTGAGTCGATGCTAGACATGCTGCTCTGATCTGTTCGAGCTGAAATCCCTTTAGATGTTTCACAGCAGCACTTGACCAGCACTTGACCACTGGGTAGCACTCAAGGAACGGTATGAAACATCACTAAACCATGTTACACATACCTACAGTAGGTGTGAAACCATTCTTTGCAGCAGCGTATAAACATTGAGAAATATGTGATGCAAGACACATTTTCATGATAATAAAGGACAATACAGTTTTATCTTATCTTAGTTCAGGTCCGTCTTTTTTAAAATGCATATTCAACACCATGTAACTGGGTCCTTGCAGCCCACTCTGCTGGTATTACAACAGTAGACAAATTAGCTCAGAGACTCCTGCATCTCTTCTGCCAGAAACAACCCTCCACAGGGACTATCTCTGATATCAGAGAATCCACTGAAAGATACTCATTCCAGAGAGATCATTCTGCACCCAGGGGAGAACCGAAAGAGAAAAACTATTCCATTGAAGTTTGGAATGAAGTATGATCAGTGAAATCAAGTGCAGTGCTGGCGTCTAAAAGCATCTACTATCCAGATCCATTAACCATTAATCAGTCACATGCACCAACGCAGCCCTGCTAGAGTGCTGAAATAATTAGGAGTCTGATTGAAAACAAGCTGTGCCAGTCGATCTAGTATTAAGGGCTGTAAAATCACTTTTTCTGTCTTTGGGTACATTTTGGGTTCTTTTGTTGCAGGACAGGACCCACTGAGTAAGCGTATTGCAATCCTGACATATCAGCCAAGCCGCAAGTTTAATTACTTTTCCATCCAATTTGTCACCTCGAGTCGTATCATCCGAGAGAGAAAGCTGCGTGCTCCCAACTGTAGCCAAAGAAAAGGCTAAACGAGTTTAAAGTCTGCCGTTGTGTTATTTACAGTTGGACGGCGTATTAAGTGGATTTGGTTGCACATTCATCCAAGTTGCACCACTTTGAAAAAGTATTATGTGACTTCTTACACATAATGATATTTAGCCTTTACTAAATTAGCCTCATGTCATCCAGAACAGCAACAGAAAGTATGTCGCTGAATGCATTATTAGCCCAAAAGTGAGATGATGTTTCCTTCTTTTCCAGTTCTTCGTCATATACCAGAACATTGTGCCATCCACCTCAATGTGGCTTAATTACCAGCTCCTCCACATCTCTTAATATGACCTTTGTTAGTGCCGTCTAATGTCATGTCAGAGTGATTCATAATGGGATTAAAACCAAAGAACTAGCGAGAAATAAAAAGCGTAATAATAATAAATCAAGAGAATGTGACGTTAATGATCGTTAAGCTAATGTATTTTGGAAATATCACTTGTTCCCGTTGACAGTAGTTTGTGTTTCACACGCAGCCTCTTTTACGGGTTGTTTTATGTCATTCCATCTGATTCGTTTATGTTTGTTTAATGACTCTTAATACATTGACTTCACAAACCAAACACCTCATTATTACTTTAAACAAAACATTTTTTTGCAGCCTTAGCAATGTTTTAATATGTTTTTTAATGTTATTTTATCATTTCTTATCGCATCCAAGTATTTGCATCACCACAATATGACTTTTAAGATTACAAATATGCATAAAAAATGCATCTGGATTGCAGTTCAAACTGCCGATCACATAATTAGCCACTGAATCAACGACACATTTGAACGCAGATTGCTTGTAAGAATTGAAGTGCTGCATGAAAATGCACCACAAAACTGAGCTGCACTGTCATGAATAAATACAATGCTGCATTAATGGCGCCTGAAAGAAACACAACCACACGCAAAAGAAAGTTGTTCTGATGTTGTTTATCCAAAAGCAAAGTGTCACTATACATCAAAACCCATTTCCTTCCTCCAGCATCCAGAGTAACCGACTAAAGCTCCTTCATGCTGAGTAGGGCTGACTGCTCTGGTACACAGGCTGTCATCATTCATTTCCTGCCTCATTGACACATAAACTGATGGATTTAATATGTCGTAATTGCCTTCTGTCACTCTTTCCCCCTTTTCCTCCGAATCACCCCGGCTCCTGCTCTTCTGTCCTTCTTCTCCCCTCAGACCGATTGACAGCCTCGTGGTGTCATGGAGACGCGATGGGCGTCGCCTGGCCGGTGGGCGTCGGCTCATTATCCCTGCCCCGAACTCCTCCGCCACGGGGTTGTATGTTTGTGAGGCGTCGCTTAGCAACAGCACTGCCAAACCTGCGGAGGCAAGGGCACACCTCACTGTAATGGGTAAGGGAAAGAAAAAAAGGCTGTCTCACACACACACACACACACACACACACACACACACACACACACACACTGCCGGACATGATTGGCCATGATTATCCTGGTCTGGCTTTACCCATCAAGCCCAATGTTCTCAACATGTAACCATTAATTTCTATTTTAACCTCGCTCTTGTCTTTTCTTGCACATTTTTTGCTCCAGGCGCTGTTTCATCCTGTTTATTCCTCCATTTAATTCCTTCTTTTTCTCCTGGAAGCGTGGCCGTGAACACCGCGGGCAGTTAACTGTCAACTACAGGACCACTCCAGCTGAATCTGTCGTCCACACACTCTCCGACAGACTGCCCTATAGTCACAAACAGCCGTTACATTCATGTACACTCTTAATACATGGCGTGTGTGAACTCTGCGCTCACACACAATCACAAAATGGCACAAACACACACACACACAAACACACACACACACACACATGCCTGTTTGCCCGGCAGCTAAATTAGTTTTGCTCCCCGGAGTCGCCAGTCAATAAGAGAACACCGAGAGCACTCGAAACAGGAGCGCTGTCGTCACAATCCGCTCTCCCGTCCTCGATATGCGTGTGCGTAAATAGAAAACAACACACAGGCAGGGAGCGTGTGATTGATGAAGCAAAACTTTTCTCTCCCCCCCCCCCCCGGTTCGTCAGCGTCTTTTTGATCTGCTGTGATTGTCGGAGCGAGGGAGCACCTAACGCAGAGAGAGCAAACTACCCATGCCTGCAGAGTACTCACCAGTCAGAAAGGCCCTGCCTGAATATTTATATCCCACTCGTTCTCTCTCTGTTCCCCCGCTCACCATCTCCCGCCAATCTTTATACCCTCTTTCTCTCTGTCTTTCGCCTCCCCCCCCCCCTCTCTCTCTCTACGTTATCTTCCTTCATTAAGCCAACAGGGCTCTTAAGGCCTGCATGGCAGGGACAAAGCCTGCATGCATTCATATGTATCAGAGGAGTAGAGACGGATGAATACATTGGTACTGATCCTCTTCTTCTGCTATGGGCTCAACAGACCTTGATCCAATGAAAGGGATTCCTAAACAGAGTCGTGTATGTGTCTGTGAAATAAGGAGACAGCCTCAAAGGTATTCATTATTCAATTTCACTTCTCTTCTGCCCAGATCCACTAATCGGAATATGTATGATACTGCATACTGTACAGACGACTCCTGGTGAAAACAACGGGATCTGTTGTTGTGCTCCATCTTTGTTTCGCGGGCAGTCGGCAGGGAATCCGTGGAAGCTCAAAGCTCTAAACCCAAACACACACACACACCCAAAATATGTTTTGTTGTATTTGTGCATGTAGGTCCTTGCACTCACCCGACTGAAGGCGATTAATACGCCGTGTGTTATCGGTGTCACGCCACACGGCTGTTATTCATCTCTTGTTTCGCTGGTCCTCCGTTCACCGCAGGCCTTTCTCATTCTCTTGTCAGAAATTCGTGCCGAATTCCGCCGTGCACAGAGAAGATAGACGACGCGTGTGGGTTTAAAAGTTACCACGAAACAGTGAAGAACTTTAAAGTCAAGAAGAATAAATGCAGCAGCAACATGGGACTCTACTGTGTAGCTGTCCGTCCCCCCCCCCCCCACACACACACACACACACACGCACACAGCTTGATCAAACTTGCAGTCAGTGTTTTTTTTATTTTTTTTATTGCCACCTCAGTTTTCCCATCCACCGTGTGAAGCGGCAAGAAATGGAGACAAACACCGCTGGAGGAAAGGGATTTCTTTTCTCTCTCTCTTTTTTTTCTCATGTACAACAGGATTAAAATGAAAGCCTATAGTGTCAAAACATCACTGTTATGTGTTATGATTAAACAAGTGTGGAGCCTTAGGAAATAAAATAAAAAAGAAATGTAATGAACTCTTATTAAAATGCCTTCTCCTCATTGGTGAAGAATTATATCTTTGTGACAAGCAGTACACGCATTCATTATTTAGTGCACACACTGGACATTTCATTTTCCTCCAAGTCATTTTTCAGTGAACAGGTGCTGCTACTGTGTGGAGCCACTTTTCCAGACTGAAAATGAATTAGCCAGCCTGTCTCCCCCCCCCCCCCCTCTCCAGGCTTGCTGTGTCAATATCTCTCTCTAAATATTAAACAAATGTTTACGAAAGAAATTGAGCGTACGCAGTACGTTCTGCAGAACGCGGAGCATTACAGTAACACACCAAAGAGGCATGCGTTCCCATTGAAATCCAGAGAAGCTTTGTCGCTCAGCTGCTGTCGGCGTTTAGCGCGACACTGGTTGACGGTGTTTAGAGGGAGCAGTTATTGGCAGCGAAATGAAGCAGTTTAAAAGGGGGATTGTTTCCCTTGGGAAACTGGAAGAATGTGTTTTTCTGTGACTGCGTGTGGAAGTCATTTCACAGGGCATATAGACACAAATACTGCCTTTGCAATGACACTCATGGCCAAGGGGGGGGGATCCGTTTTCATTCTGCAGCGGAGGGCTGTTCCACTCCGAGTCTCTTCTCTATTAAAGACTTTATACTTGTAAAGGGCAAATTTTCCTTTCTTAGTTCAAGTCTTTTCTTGAAAGTGTCTTAGTGATTGAAGTGTTTAAGCCCTTTTTGAAGGCTTATTAGTAGTAGTTGAAGCGCGCTGCCAGCAGCAGGGGGTGTCGTCAGTTTTTGTTGTTGGGTTTGACGATCAGTTTTATCTCTGTGATGATTCAGATTGTGCTTCATATTTGAATGCTTTTTTACATTCTGTGCCCGCAGAGCTGCCGTCTCTCACTGCTCAACCGAAGAGGAAGATCCTCGCTGACCTCGACAAGAATGTAGATATCCCCTGCCTGGCTACAGGTACACTCAGTATATATGTGTGCGTGCATGCGACTATACACATCCTTAAAGGATTGGTTTGTATTTCTTAAAAAGCAATACTCACATGCTCGTATGTGAAAGAGTTGGTCGTGGTTATAAGTTCTCCTGTCCACACCGGCCGTGTGGAGATCCGTTCCTAAAGAGATTCCAGTGTGAGAAATGGCCGACAACATCCACAGTCCTCAGTCTGTGTCGAAACGCAACCAGCCGTACGTAATACAACGCCTCAGCAGTCTGAGTTAGTCATGTCAAGTGGGTATCTCTCGCAAAGCTGAGCGGCGGTGGATGAATAGGAACACATACAGGGAATATTGTATGGTGTAAAACACCATCACTTTAAAGGATGCCCACTTGATTTGACAAACTCCCACTACTGAGGCCTCAAATGAGCTTCTGGTTGAAGGTTATTTTGTCTCCTCCCTCTGATATTGGAATGGCATGAGGAAGGGATCTCTTAAAGACCAGTATGGAGAGCAGTAATGATTACAATGAATGACTCTCACTGTACATATGAAGATGTGAGTCTTGTTTTAAAGTTACTCTCAGGTCTAAAGATGCTTAAAACGCACGAGCTGAAAGCTGAACCCAAGCCTAAACCGGGTGGTACTGCTTGTGGTCGTGTTACCGGAGGGGCACGACGCCTGCAGTTACAGAGGGAAGCACGACACAATGGTTTCATTCAATGACTCAATGATCCGACAAGCACTTTGACGCATACCGAGGCTCTAACGCTGCAAGTAGATGGGTCATGCACTGAACTGATTCCTTACATGAAAACCTCAAACTTGCACGCTGTATGTTAGTCAGCTTGTGATTTAATACTTCAGACTGTGTGTTTATCTGAAGTACCTACTGCCCCAGGGTGTATCGAGGTCAACATTATGCTGATGCTTGGTCTCAGTCAATGTGTGTGTGCAGTATAGTTCGTAGGCCAGCCTAACATCTGCACCATTGTTCATGAGTCTTGTTTTTAAAACATTTCTGTGAGCAGAGGTGGACATGGCTCTAAAAACTGCAACACAAACACACACACACACACACACACGCTGAGCGAGTGTGTTCCGCCTCAGTAATCTGATACAGTGGCAGGGTAATTAAATAGCCGAGGCCTGAGGGTACGGAGAGAGGGATGGAGGCTGGGAGGAGGTACGAGGGAAGGAGGAGAAGACACATGGAGTGCAGAGTGACAGAGTGAGCGAGACAAGGCGGGCGAGAAAAATGCTTCACGCATGTCTGTGAGAGCTCGACACCAACAGATTGAGGGAAAAGTGTGGAATTCATCTCTCCTTACCTTAAACGCACACACACACACACACACACACAGGTGTGCAGGGTTGAAATAGAATAATTGCATGAGCTCCCTTCCAGTTATATCTGGCATGTCCGTCAGACAGGTGGCAGCCGATACTAGCGGTATTCTATGTGCTGCTTTTGCCCACATCTTTTATTTACAATATTCTTTGGCCCCTCCTGCCACCCTTACCCTACCATCCTCACTCTCCAATCAATATATTATAAGCAGTCATTATGCCCACATGCATATTTATAGGGAGACAGTGGATAACAGAGAAGAACGATTGGTGTGTGGCTGTTTTAATGGGAGTTGGATGAGTTTGCTCAGCAGTGAGGTCAGCTGGCTTGTTAAGTGAATTGATTTATTTATTTTTTTCCCATCTTGTGTGTGTGTTTTTGTTGTGTCCATGCACTCGTGTAGGTGTGCCCCAGCCCAGGATAGAGTGGTACAAGGACACGGTGCCTCTGTCCAAACTGGCCAACCCTCGCTACAAGGTCAGCGCGGCGAGCGGGCTGACGGTGCGCAGGGTGCAGCCGGGAGACGGAGGAATATTCCAGTGCTTCGCTCGCAACGCTGCCGGAGAAACTCAGGCGCACGCACAGCTCCTTGTATCCAGTGAGTTCGTCTGACGCGCTGCACAATGAAACACACGCGCGTCCACTTGTATGAAGACAACATTCGTTGGCTCCTTCAGCCTTGATGACACCTTTCCTTTCTTTCTACCTGCTGTACTTTATCTTCTTTACTTGTCTGTGTCGCTCTCATTCTTTTGCTGGACTGCAACTTTCGATGTTTTTCATCATCGATTCATCTGTAAATTGCTTAGTCCCTTAAATGTCTGGAAAATAGTCAAGAACAAAATTCTTGCTTGATAGTTATTTAAGATGCCGTGGATTGAGTCAGCTTTTTGTTTCGGCTGTATTGTTCTGAGCGTCCCACTTTATCCTTACCGTACATGGAGACAGCCGTCATTAACTTCAATTTAAAAAGCAAAAGCCTCGTGTGCTGCTTTGCCTTTCAAAGTGCGTTTGAGTTGTGCTTGGGCTGGAAAACAGAGCTAAGTTTTTCTTCTGTTGTATGACAAGCCAACCATCGAGCATTTTTCTTTAAATTAAAGTGATAGTCAGTCAAACACTCTGTTGACTTGATAGTTTGCAGGGCGTGTCAGCTGTGAACGTCTGCTGTTGTGTTGTTATACTTGTCTCAGCAGAGTTACGCTCTGTTCAGTGAGCTCTTTAATTAAAAGTCCCCACGGAGCCTCCACACCACCACCTTCCACAATTATGCACATCCACGTAGTACAAGGTAATGAATAAAGCCTCCAGTGATCAAAGAGGAGGCGTTTGTGTTTAGATCAACACTGACATTCTTTCTTTTTCCCATTCTTCCCTTTTCTCTTCGCCATTAAAGCTCCCCTCTCGCTCCGCTCTTTTTCCACCGATCTCCTCTCGGTGGCTATCTATCCTCTCACACTCTCTCCCTGTGTTGCAGGTGTGTACCCCACATTTACATTCCCTCCGTCCGACCAAACGGTAACTGACGGGACCGCAGCCTTGTTCATGTGCCAGACCAACGGTGCTCCAAAACCTGCCATCACCTGGAGGAAAGGTATCAGAACACACGCTCTGCATCAGACGCCGACGCGCTAACACGCTGTGTTTGTAATTGCAAACGTGCTCAGTGGCTAAATGACTTTCATTCACCTGGAGGCTGTTGTATTCATTCCTCTCCGTAGGATCGCAGGTCTTAGCTAGCGGCTCTGTCCAGGTTCCCAGGTTCACGCTGTTGCAGTCAGGTGGTTTGCAGATTCAGCCAGCCAGCTTCCAGGATTCAGGAGAATACACATGCATCGCCTCCAACAAAGAGGGAACCATCAACGGCAGCTCTACGCTCACCGTCTGGAGTGAGACACGCACGCTCTTTCCACACAAACAGAAATGCATTTAACTGCTCAATATACATTTGCTAAACAGACTAAAACAGACATGGAAGGCTAATTTATCGGTAGCTGTCAAATCACATTTCGCCCCGGCTGGTGTACAGCAGTGTGATTGGTTATCGATGCGGTGGGCTGGTGTAATGGTGAAGTAATCATCTGATTGACCGGGTTAGACGATGATTGATTAGCTGCTAAACGTATTGATTGGCTGATTTATATGTATATATATATATATATATATATATATATATATAGTTTGACAGCTTGACGGTGAGCTTCACCGTTGTATTCGATTAATCACAGACCTCTGTTGAGCACTATGATGTATAAGAACTTCACCCATCTTTGGGAGGCCCGGTCACATCCCAAATATACCTAAATAACCGAGTTACTGACATAACAGATGCTCTCTACACTGCACCCATTTTTCACTTTTCTCTTTCAGTTATAACACTTTTGAAACATCCAACAAAGCACAAATAACATGATAGACTTGGCAGTTTCCCACAGTTTAAGTGTGGGCTTCTGTGTGTGTGTTTGCCAGCGAGAGAAGAACCCTGCTTGTGTGCTGTTTAGCTTAAATAGTTTGGAGTTGTCAAATAATGGATTCATCAGTATTCTGCAGCAGCATACATTTAAATGTGTTACATTATGTATATATATGTATGTATTGTTTTGTTTTTTGCAGCCCGTACAGTCATTTCTGTGCCTCCAGCTGACCAGCGTGTTATCAAGGGAACCACTGCTGTTCTGGACTGTAATGCAACACATGACCCCAGAGTCAATATCAGGTACCTGCTTGTGTGTTGGTGTGTTGACGTGCGTATTTACCCTCAGAGTGCCGGCGTCTCTTCTCTGTTTTCCATGGATTTCTGTGTGTCTGTAAATAAGATCAGTGTACAGTACATGTCCATGTATTCCTTCCCCTGTTGCAGCTTCAAGTGGGATCGAGGTGGCGTGCTGGTCCGTCCCACCAATGGGGGCCGGGTGTCCATACGCCAGGGCTCTCTCACTATTGGCCAGACGTGGTCAGGTGACATTGGGGATTACACCTGTACCGTGACATCACAGGCTGGCAACAATTCTCACTCTGCACGCCTCGAAGTCATGTGAGTACTGTTGGGGCTGGAATGAAAGGATGAAGCGCTGCGAGGCCGCAGAACCTCCCCTCTGCTGCGAACTTCTTACAGTGCGCACACAGTGGAAAAATGAGCTGGAACCGGTTAAAAAATGAATAACAATATTTAATGTACTACATGAAATTCACTTATAAGCTGCATTAACTATCAATAGTAATGTTCTCGAGAACAGAGACCACACGCACGCCTGCTCACTCACAGGTCTGTATACAGGTTACTGAAAAACGAGAGCGGATGTGGTCTGAGGAATTCTCTCCAGAACTGTCTCTTATATGTCCAAACAGTCATAGATCATCGGAATGACCCTCCGTGGCGATCTGTGGTTGGCTCCATTTGAATTCTGTCCCCTCCCTGGATCGATCCCTTAGCGAAACAGCTTTGCTCCTTGATAAACATCTGTCTTGACCCCACCTCTGGTCAGCTTGTCCGTCCCACTGATCCCATCCTCCATCTGCTGCATGTCTCATCCAGAATCCATGTCTGACCCTCAAACTATTCTTACAGTGTTTTAATACCTTTAGTGACTATACTTTTATGATTTAATACATTCAATTAGTTAATATACTGTAACACATAATATCATCTATAAGCAAGAATATTGTGAACATATTGTGACTAACATATTATTATTATTGTGACACTTCTACTCATCACTAGGGGGGTTATTTAATCTTACTTATAATGCGTTTAATACTGAAATTCTCCACAGTACAAAGAGACATGCAAAGCCGTTTTGACCAGGTCACCCTCAGTTCTGATTGTGTTACCTTTCGGACCGAAGCACACAGAACACAGAATACACAACAGGCAACAAAGCGTGGATTGTTTTCTTCTTCCGTGATCAGGCCTAATAATCACCGACATTTTGGGCTGCAATCCAGTGGGGAAAACAAACGGGCAATCCATAGCTAGCTGTCTTGTACATATGATGGACAGGGAGGATGCCTCTGAATTGAGCATTGCAGAAAAAAATAAACTGACTATGCAGAACATAATCCAGGAGAAACAGCACATAGATAATTCAGTGCGCTGACAAACACAAAGCAGGCATTAGTGTCATCTTATTTCAGCGGTTGCGTAATGAAATAATTGTTCCCAACAGTAGCCATGTTCTCTCAGGGGTCAGACCCCCATAAACCAAATATTTTGTACATCACTAAAACTGTAAGCAGTGAGAATGTGGCTTGTCAGTGTGAGTTATTGTTAGATAGTAATAGTGGTGTAAGGTCATATCTGCTATCAGGTACCCTGCACAGCGTTACCCGCGTTAGTCTTCCAGTGTAACACTAGTGTGTGTGTGTGCCTGCTCTCCTGTGGACACATTCCACACATGTCACGTTGTGCGTTCGGTATCAGCAGCCATTCCTGACGCTCAGATTAAAGCATGCGTACATATTTTAAGTGTATCCCAAGCTCCGACCCACGCAGCCTCATTACAGCCGCTGTGAGCGAACGCTATCGGGTTCCTGGCTTTATATATTAATAGGTACTTGCATCATATATTTATAAAAGGCACTTATGATATATTAGTACAATTGTGGGGTAGGAGCGCGATGGAACATGAGTCTGCATCCTTCTGAATTATACAGCGCGAGAGGTCACACGTGTCAAACCTAGAGGGAGGAAGCGGCTCTCTGTGTATGGTGGTGCAAAAACAAATGGGGAACGAAGGGATTTCTGTCCGTGTGTGTGTGTGTGTGTGTGTGTGTGTGTGTGCGTGCGCGTCGGCGCGTGCCTCCACATGTGTGACTGACATTCTCGTTAGCTCACTCTCAATGGGTCATGGAGGTTAACAGACGCTGGCGGCTGAGGAGACAGACTAATTACCTGCAGGTTATTGGTTCAACTCCCACAAGACCCATCCATGTGTTCGTGAGTGTGTGTGTGTGTCTGTGTGTGTGTTTTGTGTGTGGGCTGTGTGAAGGTAGTTGCTCTAACATTCTCTAAGCTCATCCATTAATTAATATGATCATGTCAACTCAGAAAAGCAAACATCATTCTCTTTCTCCCCCTCCGCTTCTTCACCACCGGCCTTGCTCCTTCTTGGTGGAGTGCGAGTCCGTTTGGACTTATTATATTTTTCCGAAGTATCCGGTCAGTCGGAGACGGCTATTAGCCCTGACTTTATAGCCCTGACTTCACCTGCTTCACTGTCTCTGTCTGTGTGGAGGAGCCGTCTGAGCCCTGCCCACGGGGGGAAACTCCGACACAGAGACAGAAGCAGCGTGACCACAAATGTCGGCAAGACATGTCTCAGCATATATTTTTTTCTTTATTCAGCTTCGTCACTGTGAGAAAAAAAGGGTATATTGACCCTGCCGTTCATCATGTTGGCAATATCGAGGTCAGCAAAAATGGTCGAGGTCATTAATATGGTACGATAATTCGATAACGTAATTATCGCGACAGGCCTTCTTCATATACCTCTCTTCCTCTCACTCGCTCTTTCTGTTCCCCTCGTTTTCTGACTTCACACCCACTTGATACTAAAACATAAAATCGCAAACACGGCAAAAACTAAAACTGAAACTTTTTTTTCAAACTTTGTATCATCTGATGAAATTCCGAGCTGGCAGCTTGTGACAGCGTATACACACATCCATTGTTTAGAAATAATGAATGAGCTTATGAATATGAGTGCAGGCACAAGGGAAGTGTGTCCGTCCTTCAGTGTAAAGACGTTTGTTTTCTTCTTGTATGTGATCTGTTAATATCTTCACTCCTGTTGTCTCTGCTAGCACCTCTAGCTTTGCATTCCCGCTCCTCCTCCAAGCAAACCTTTTTTGAGCACTAAAATTGGTATAATCAAATGTCTGGACAGTCTTTATTGCTTTCATGAATATATTTGTTTTGCTTTCTTTGTTATGAACAAGGCAGGGATGCACAAATATCCACGGGGGGTGGCCAAATGCCTGGAGAGTTTATTTTTAATAGATGTGATGAGATATATACGTATATATATATATATATATATTTGCTGTCGTGCAGGACACATACAAAATAAAATATCGCAATACAAATATGCAGACCACAGACATATTTAAAGGATTTCGCCCTCTGGAACTGAAGCCTGACCAGTCCTTTGATCCAACATGTCAGATCTAACAGTATTCCACGACACACATCTATTAGATAAACGGGAAACTGTTTAAATCTATCGAATGAAAAGTCTTGGCACTTTGTCACTGACTACCCAATGAACCACAAATGCATATATGTGTGATTACATATTCAGACACACTCTTTTGTCTCGGGAAATATTCTTATTGCCTTATTGCCAAAAGTGAAATAAGAAGATTGATGTTAAATGTCCAGACATAAGAGTGTAGCTATACCACCAGCAGCCAGTTAGCTTATCTCAGCTGAACGAATGGAAACAGCTTTCCTGGCGTACGAAATCAGCCTACCAGCACCTTTAAAGCGTATCATTTAACTCTGTGTGTATTTTATTTGTTCAATCCATAAAAGAAATGTGAAGATGTCAAATTGTGATTTTACGTGGGTTACGTGCTAAGACCAAAAAGGTGTTTTGGTACCAGGTTGTAACATGTTTATTTCTGCTGTAAAATTAGACATTTGTTGCATGGAGATCAATAGGGGTTGCCATTTGAGGAAGTGCAGTTTTTCGCTGTTTTAATGATGATGCTTAAACTGTGCAATTAATTTGTGCTAATTCGTTGGGCGGGGGGGTCAATTAGACCCTCTAACGGTCATGTGTGTTGTTTTGGGAGTCACAGCCAAACCTATTCATTTATCTCTGAGCAAGGATGTCTTGCAAGAAGTATTCCAGCAGATAAAATAACCCCGTAAAACCACAGCTGGTAAATGAATGTTGTTACCTTCAGAGAGAGCCAGGCCAGACGTCTCCACTCCGTATGCTAAGCTAAGCTAGCCGGCTGCTGTCAAACTATTCCTCTTTCTGATCAAATGGTCAAACTAATTCTGTCAATCCTCTGGTGTTTGTGGTCCTTTTCTTGTTTTTTTTCCCCCCTGTGTTCAGTGAGCTGCCTCACTCTCCTCGCTCCCTGGCGGCCCGCCTCAATGACTCTGACTCCCGCTCCGTCCACCTGTCCTGGCTACGGCCCTTTGATGGGAACTCCCCACTCCTGTACTACCTGCTGGAGCTCTCTGAGAACAGTACGTGTGCGTGTGTGTGTGTGTGTGTGTGTGTGTGAGAGAGAGTCCAGGCATATTTTCTAGTCCCTGAGCGACAAACAGCTGTTCACTTGCTGTCTAACAGGCAGAGACACACACTCATTTACAAGAGGCAGACATATGGAGAATGGTGTTGCTGAGTAAATGTACATCCAGGTTCCCTATAAATAAGCTCTTATTTTCCTCCCACTCTCTCTCTCTCTCTCTCGCTCTCACCATCTCTCTACCACAGATGTTTTAACAGCAGGCTGGTGCTGTGTCACCTGTCAAACGGGAAATAGAGGGAGAGAGGGATTGAGTAACAGAATGACAGGAGAAACAGATTGGCGAGTCGCTGTTACTCCTGCTGTAAGCTAATCGGATGGATTGGTGAAAGTTAAATGCAGAGCCGAGCACGTGACTGTGGGAGCAGGACGACTCGACAAATGTCAAAATGTTTATGTGGCTTGACATTTTCAGTAGTCTTAATTCTGATAACTTTTCCTGGAGACAGCAGGAATATGACTGCAGGCTTCCTGCTGTCACCATTTCAGCAGCTGCTGTGCAAGAACACTCCAAAGTAATGATGGTCTGGTCGATTTCAGTAAAGACTGAATCCAGATAGTGAGGAACGGACCAGAGTTTTGTGCACACTGATTACCCGCCGTGTGTGTGTGTGTGTGTTGCTAACTTAGGCTTCCTTTGACGACACATTTCAGACTGAAGACAAAGTTAGTTGGGGACAAAAGCCGTGTCCCTATTAGGGTGAGGTTCAGGGTTAAGGCTAAGCAAGTAGTGGCTATGGTTATATAAGTCTCCAGGAAATGAATGTAAGTCAATGTAATGTTCCCAAAAGTGAACTGAGTAAATATTGTGTGTGTGTGTGTGTGTGTTATTACATGTTTTGGGTTGTATTTTAGAGGGAATAAATCATCATGAATGTATTTTGATGTCGGACAATGGCTCTAATACACTCAATGAGCCGGCGCACACACTGTCTTACTCTCTTCCACATCCAAGCATGTGGTGCGATGATAATAGCGCATCTGTCTTCAGGAGAAAGACAAGTGAGATAACCTGGCACACACACCAGCAACAATACACAGAAGCATCTGTGTCTCTTTATGAATCTTCCCTCCAAACTCACTCTTGTTGCATCCTTAAATGCCTCTTTTTATTTGTAAGTCTCTCCAGCTCTCTCCTTTTCTTTCTGCCGTTCCCCCCTTGCTTCTTTCATCCGGTCCTCCCTTCTTTCCCCTTTGATTAATGGGTCCTGAGTGTCCCCGTGCCTCTGTTTGTCCTGCCACAGCCAGATATTATCAGCCTCTAATCTCTGTGTCCTCTGTCTAGACTCACCGTGGAAGGTCTACCTATCCGAGGTCGATCCAGTGGTGACCGAGGTATCGGTGGGCGGGCTCACACCTGCCAGGACCTATCAGTTCAGGCTTTGTGCAGTCAATCAAGTGGGCAGGGGTCAGTACAGCTCGGAGACGCAGAGGTAAGAGACACATTCAGTAATTCACACACATACACGTGGGGGACACGCACTAACCACGACCAGCTTTAAATGCATATTTCACAAACCATCTGGTGAAGCCACGCTACTATTTCACTGATGTTTTCTAAAGAGCATGAAAATCTTTTTTTTTTTGTTCATGTAGAACACGCTGTGATGTGTGAGAAATGTTTTTTTTTAGCCTGTTCCACCTCTGTGTAATAGACTCGGTCACACTGCCGTACACACACTGGGAATGAATAAACTGGAACCTGGAATCAAAAGGCATAGTGTTTACACACACACACACTTACTTGTGTATCTAAGTGTGTGTGCGTGTGTGTATTTTACCATTAGCATGGATAGGGACATGGGATTCAGAGTGTGGATGAAACAATGATGATTCTAACAAGGTGGGGACTAACAAAGCGTCCCTTTTTGTTTAGAATCCATTTTCTTTGGAATGAGCAATTTAAATTCATCAAACCAAATCAATGCTGTGGAGGTCTACGTGACGTGTGTGTGTGTGTGTGTGTGTGTGTGTGTGTGTGTGGGTATTTCCCTGCCAGTCTCCCTCCACTAAAATTTTGAAATGAACTGTCTGCCTGTGTAAAAGAGAGTGCGACTTGGATTTGGAGTTAATCGATTGCCGTGCAGATGTTTTATGTTTGTGTGTGTGTGTGTGTTTATGTTTATCCCACGAGGAAACACTAATGGGGGTGATTATGATGACTTAGCACTGATGGAAGTGGGACGAGTGAAAGAGGGTTGGAGGAGGCGTGACAGGCCTCCTGACAAATTTTTGCCCCGGAATACACACATACAGCAAATCTCTGACACTCGCACCCAGAACACAACAGATGTGGCTATATATTATAGAGTAAATAGTTCCGTAAACGGTTTTGTTTGGCTGAAGAGAGTGACCACGGGCAGGAGCCAGTTTGTGGTTCTGCCAAATAGACTCTCAATAACAACAGCAGCTGTGAACGCTGCCGCCACACACCTCAGATTACAGTCTCCTTTCAGGTTTCCTCTGTTCTCCCCTATTGTTGGTCCTCCTGCATCTTCCTCTCTTCTCCTTTTATTGAAAACCGTTCTCACTCATCCTCTTCGGCTTGTTGTCTGTCATTATCCGTCTCCTTCCTGTGCCTGTCTTCTTCTCCTGCGTGCACCACCGCAGTCCGCAGTCGGCCGTTAGCGGCGCTGGAGAATAGGTTGCATTGATCCCAAATGAAAGACTGGCAGGCAGACAAGTCATCACTCGCGAGTGTATCAGAGCAGATGGATGCGTGTCTCAGTGTTTGTCTCATACGTCTCATAACCACGCGCACTTTGCCTTTTCATCTGCTGGCCGCTTGCCTGGATCAGACGGGCACAGTGAGCAGTCGCAGGATGCCAAGGCGCGTGCTGCACTTGACACACAGGGAGAGCGAGGCAGAGGGAAACGTCCTGCAGAAGCTCTGAGCTCCAAATGAGAAGGATGACAAATTGCAGCAATGTGGAACGAGACAGAGTGCAGGAGAAGCTTCTAATATTGATGACAAAAAGCCCTTATTAAAGTTTGAACTCCCAGCTGCTTCTGCACTCTACCATTTTGTTCTTGTCCTGGATAGGATCTTTATCCTTAGCATTCATTGAAACAGCTTTTCTCTTTGCTCCCCGCTATTATCCTGCCTCGCCTCCTCTTACTCGAGAGAGTTCACAGGGACGCTGGGAGATGGACATCCACTAAGGGTGTTTGAATGATTGTGAGCCAAGCTTAAAGACATTACCTCTTAATGCAGAAACTCCCTGCGAGAATCCAATTATACCATCTGGAGTGTCGCACACACGGACAGTTGTTTATGCATGACCTACACTCACACCATTACCTTCTTTAAAGAGGAAGCATTATCAGAGGAAAGACGGATTATGTATTGATGCCTTGAACTCCGGGCATCAGCAGAAGTTCAAAGCATCTGTCTCAATTCTCTCCGCCTTTGCTCTCATTTTTCATTCCAGCTGTTCGCTCAGAATCGGAACACATCAGCCGTTAACAGCGGACGTGTGTTAAAATACTCTCTCTTGCGCTTTTTCACACACACACACACACACTCTAATAGACGCAAAAAAAAAAAATGCTGTAGCAGCTTTGTGAGATTTAAAGATTTACAGGAGATTTGTCCTGGGCTTTCCGGCATGTCAATCTTGAATAATGTATCTGTGTTTAACTGTGGCCGCACCTATGCCGAAGGCGTCTGTAGCATAGTGAGAGGAAACATCAAGACGACTGCAGCGAGAAGGCTTGCACTGACTAAAGCTCCGCCAGATCTTGTTTGTCCAGCAAAATGGCCGAGATTAAAGGCATTTCTTCAACTTGCTCTTTTTTTTCCTCTGTCAACACACAGATAATGTAGAAGGAAAAACAATATTGGCTTAGTCGGTTCTTGCTGTGCCCCCCCCCCGTATGCTGCGTAGCCCCTTAGTCAACACTTTTGAAGAGGAGGTAATAAGCTACAGCTTACTCCTACATGTAACTGGGCAGATTTGTATGTATTTATTTAATTCTACATTTACTCATCCAGGAGGTCTCCCATTGAGATTTAAAGTCCCGGAAAAGACGGGCAGCATTAAAGTTTTACACATAAAGACTTAAAAAACAAAACACCTAAAAGTTGCAGACTGAAAACGAGCAGTGAATCGCATCAAGCAATGAATTAGCAGCGTGGTTTAGTAACAGGACAAGTACATTCAGCGTTCAAACAGTCCGTAATCCTGTTTTTATCATCTTCCATGCTTGTAAAATAATGTCGTTGAAAATGAGTCACACCAAGATGAGGGCGCAAACACTAAAAGCATCAAGAAAACGCTGCGGCTGCGAGGAATGACGTACAAAATGTGTCCGCAGGACGAAGGCTGCAGCTGTTTTAGGCGCCGGTAGAGAACATAGATAAGGAGGTAGTTTGTGTAATATGGCTTCATACAGAAAAATGTCCCAGTGGTCCATTGTATGGTTGTATAAGGAGGATAAACCAGCGTGCACATATATTCTGCATTGATGTCTGCGGAAGCCTGAATCAGAGACCAATCATAACGCAGCATGATTCACTGAATCTAACATTTTCAAAGAGGATGAACTGACGAGCATGTGCTGTATGAAATATCAACGTCACCTACTGCTGATGGAACCGTTGAATTCATTTACTTTTAGCAGAACTACATTTGTTTCTATAATAGAAACCTAACTTGACTCTGACTCTTTTTTTCATGAGACACTCGATATGAAAGCCCAGGTATTTATGAGTTATTCAGATCCCACACATGCCAATTATGTGATGAACATGAATGTGAACCAGACCTCTTTATATATAAATATATAGCTTATGTACGTTTCTGAAGCAGATCTTCTCTCTAAAGCTTTGGACAAAGTAAAGTTCTGACCTGATGAAATGTATTCAATTCAACCTGAATGGCAACAGGGATGTCTGCACCAAAATGTCATGGTAGTTCATCAAATATGATAAATATTAAGTTGAGCTTATACTAAAAAAGAAACACTTTGAGACCCTTCCAGCTGTTTATTTCCAGCAACACAGAAGGTACTCAGCTACGACTGGCACGACATCCATCGATTACTCATTCTTTGTGAAAGCTCTAATCAGCCTTGAATCAGCCAGACGCTGGACTTCACGCTTTGATGCAGGGCGTCTGTGCCCCCCCCCCCCCCCCCCCACACACACACACACACACACTTTTAATTATACGTATACACAAACACAGCCAGGAGCAGGTAACGCTGTGATTATTATTTGCTTTGTTAGTGTTAAAGGTGTGACAATAAATCAAACATCAGGAGAGGAAGTACAGTAAATAGGAGCTAACGTGACAGCACATTACATTACAGTCAGCCAAGCAAAGTTTCATTGACCGACCAGGTAATATGACTACAAATCTATTTTTATTTTTAACTGAAGTGCCCAACACAGCAGCAACCGCAGCTGGTTTTGATCCATCCAATAATGCACAAAGTTTGTCTTTTTTTTTCCCGACAGTGTCTCATTAGTGAGTCAGCCTCCTCCATTTGTGCATATTTTAGCCTCCAGCAAAACAGCACAACATTTAAAGCAGACAAGACTTACAGCGTCAAACAAGAAGAAAATACGATGATCTATCTGGCTGGTTTCACCCAATCATGTCACATCTGGTCTCTCTCTCTCTCTCTCTCTCTTCCTTTTTATTCCTGCTGCCCTTCTGCTTCTTATTTCTCTCCATTTCCTACCCCTGCCGGATGAAAGATTTACGATCCTGTTAGAATAGAGGCAGATTCAACATCCCGGTAACAACATTCAATTTCAGAGCCGTGGACGAAGTGAGAAAAGCCGGTGGGCATTAAACTGTGGAGAATGACACAGATAGAAACTTTTACTAATTCCCACGGCATAGGAACTCACAAACCACCAAACACACACACACACACACAAACATGTAAATCTCCTGCAGAAAATGTCCTTAATAGCAGGGGACAGAGAAAGTGTGTCACACAGCGTTCACACAGAGCTGTGCTTGGCTTGTTTGCTTGCTTGCAGTACATGTATGGCTGTTTGCGCGACTGGGTTTGGATGTGAAGTGATGAGAGGGCAGGTTGGGGATTGTATATTTAATCTCTGGTGTGAAGCTGATGTCCTCATACTGAACCCACTGCATGAAATATTTACCCGTAAACGGTTTGGAGGGAATTAAGGCAATTCACATGGAGTTTCTGCTGTTGAGTACAAACGTGTCAGCGTGCATTTGTGTGTGTTTTACTTGCAGTCCAACAGCGAATGGTCGCATCTGTTCGGTACTGTACGGGGGCGTGTGGGTGTCTGCGTCGCGTGAGTTTGTGTGCATCATCAATTTCCGTCAAAAAGCAGTGGCATAGTTGAGGATTATATATATATACCCTATTTCCAGGCGGCTACACTAATGCCCATCTCGTTCACACAAGGCCCATTAGCCTATGTGTGTGTGTCTGTGTGCGTCTGTGTGTGTCTGTGTGTGTCTGTGTGCGTACTGTACATGTGTATGCCTGCAGCACCTGGTGCTGCCTGACGGTGCCTAACCTAATGGAAGTAAAGCACAGCTGTAAAACCACTGGCCTGTGCCATATATCCCGCCTGCGCAAGTCTCCAGCTAACTGCTTCCAGCGCCCTTACTTTCACACCGAGATGTGCACGCACATTTACAGGCAGATTCGGGCACACAAATGCGGAGAGCCACACCACGGCTAATGGCTCAATAGCTCACAGAGAATCATTCAGGGGGACATGGGGCACAGAGTGGAGGGGGGGTGTAAATCTCCAGACATAATCCATGGAAGGGAAAAGACCATCGGATGTAGCAGTCTGTCTTAAGCTGAGAGGAATTTGTTTGTGTGTGTGTGTGTGTGTGTGTGTGTGTGTGAGCACATATGGGTCTGATTACGTTAGCTGAGCTGCTTACAGTAAAGCCAGAGGCTGACCAGCTCAGCCTGTGTGCTTTACCAACCATGAGAGGGCTGGGAGCTTTAATCACGGGTGGGGCACGGAGGGGAGGGCGGGGGTTACAAGCGCAGAAGAGGAGGGAAGGTGATGAGTAACAGATAGAAGGATGAAATAATTGAGGCCAAAGGACTTGATGGATGAAAGGTGAAAGTTTGCAGATGGGAGAGAGAAAAAAAATTGAGAAAGGGATCAAAGTGTCGAATGGAAAGATGGGGGGAAAGATTTGGAGAGACAGAAGACAGTTGACCAGGGCAGAGGGAGCGAGGGATCATGCCGCCTCGCTAGGGGAGGGGAAAAAAAAGAGCTTATGCTCATTCTCAACTCATAGTGATCAACTAGCTATTGCTGTGACAGCGTTGAGGTTGAAATAGAAACTGCCCGGACGAAGCTTGCTGGTGAATCAAACATTAGTAAGAAAACTTCACGTTAAAAGGACTAAAATAAAACCGACTATAAACAGTCATCTGCAACACACAGACAGTAAATGCCTGCTTGTTGATCTAATCTGCCAGCGAAAGAAACACAGTCGGGATTCAGCTTGTGCCGAGTTCATGAACGCGTCCACATTTGTTGTTTTTAAACACCCCAGCGCCGCTCGATCATTCCCTGGAGAAATCCTCTGGCGCACTGGAAGTGATGCGTTAAACGTTTCCAGCGGCGGCGGGTTTGTTTGAAACAAATGACCAATATAGCCAGAGATGAGAAGCAAATGTATTCGATGAAATTGCCAGATACACGTGTAGAGCGAGGGATGAGAGAGCGATGAGGCCAGAATTCCATAAGAATTCATCAGAGCTGCTTAAGCTGCGAGAGGATTCTCCATAATAAGTTGCACTCCTGTCCCATGTATCTCTCCGGTGATGATAATGTGTCTGACCTCCAGGCTAGAAAATATGAAGAAATTCCCTTTTAGCCTGCTTATCTACGATGCTGCTACTGTGCATACTGGACGCCTAATAAACGTAATCAAAATCATTTGTCTCTCTTTCGTTCTTGTGTGTTTTTGTTAGATTGATGCTGAGGGAGGAGGCGCCCAGCGCTCCTCCGAAGAACATTGTGGCCAGTGGGCGGACCAACCAGTCCATCATGGTCCAGTGGCAGCCGCCGCCAGAACCCCAGCTCAACGGAGTCCTCCGAGGATATGTCCTCAGGTATACACGCGCACAAAGAAACATTTGGTTTTGTAACACTGGAAAAAAAAGTCTTGACTCTAAATCTTTGGGAGCTCTGCACAGCATAGATAGTCTTTAAATACCAAACTGACTACCAGTATCACATTTGAAATGATTCTAGGTTATAGAAACATTTGGTCATGTGATTGATTCGTTAAATTGCAGAAAATAAACTCTTAACCATTTAATAATAATCAGTAATTCATCAAGAAATACTGGTAACAGCTTCTAAAAATGGGAGGATTTCTTTTGGCTGTTTCACACCATTGAAAATGTATTTAAATTTGGATTATTTGGATTGTTAAACGGACAAAACAAGCAATCTCACATGCTCACCTTGGAATCTGGAATATTGAGACAGGCCTTTTTCACTACATTCACATATTTTAAAGACTGAACATCCGTGTTCAGTCTCTGATTACTCATTACTGCATACAAACTCACTGGAACTCACTTCTTAGTTGCAGCCGTTGGAGGAGAAAACCAATGAAAATGTATACACTGTATTCATTTTAATGTATATAATGTATTTCATATATATATATATATACAGAGACTGCTCTGGCTGTCCTTGGTCGACACTGTCCTTCACTTTGATGTCTACCTACAGAGTGACACACTGGCTGTAATCAAACTGCCATCAGCAGCCTCACACGGAATTTGCATATAATTGCAGGAGAAGTTATCAGGTCTTTATTGTCGTTCAGTGTGTTATCTGCCGCCACTTCAGAAATCAGTGGAAAATAGAAACGCACACTCGCACGTCGCCACTCTATCATTTCAGCTTTATTGGACAGAGCTTCTACCTCCCCCTGCCCTCCCCTTGGGATTCTCCTTTTCGTGTCAGCTGGCACATCCATACTCTCTTTCTCCCGTGGTCTCCCACTTTTCACTCCCCCCCCTCCTCCTCCTCCCCCTCGTCCCCCAGTGTGAGTGTCAGGTGGAGAGAGAGGAGAAAGGGGTTATCTCCTCTCCACTACAGAGGGCCCCTGTCAGCCTCCGCCCCCCCTCCTATGTTTGTGTGTGTGTGTGTGTGTGTGTGTGTGTGTGTGTGTGTGTGTGTGTGTGTGTGTGTGTGTGTGTGTGTGTGTGTGTGTGTGTGTGTGTGTGTGTGTGTGTGTGTGTGTGTGTGTGTGATAGAGCGCTGACTCAGCTGGTGAAACGTTGGAATATCCTGTTACACCCAATAGGCTCCGTATTAAAATGCTGACATGTGGATTATTACTCCATTCAACTCCATCAGATATGTACAATACCTAAGTGGTATTACACCTCCCTGTCTAGTCGGGTCATATATCCTTTTAAGTGGACATTTATATCACATGTGGTAAAGCAAAGGCCTTGAAGGTGCACTATTCAGAGACGACTACCGGCCATTAAAGGTTTTTTTAGATATTTTAGGGGTTCTGACGTGATTCAAGCGACTTTCCAACGATAGAAGATCCTTCAGAATAGTTTCTCTGCCTCCCAGATGGCCAGCATCTGTATTTAGGAATATACAATATGAACACTAGTGTGGCTTTATATTGTCATTTCGATTTTTTCTGTGTAAAGTATTTTCCGGCTTGGGAAGACACATGTCCTGCATGCTTGGCACGCGGGAGAAGCTTCAGTTGGCTGCAATCTGCCACCTCCCCGTACACACTGCACACTTAATCGAACGCATTGAGTCAGATGTGGGAACTTGACATCAATGAAATGTGTAGTGTCCATGGGGACAGACTAGAGTCAGCTGCAGTCGGGAAGAAACTGTTCTTTTAGCGTGATGTGTTGGTCTTAAATACACATATATACAAACATATATCAGAAGCAAGATGGATTCTTAAAATGTGGGAAGAAGGAGCCAGGGATTGAACCATCAACCCTTAAGATTAATGTCCGTTATTCTACCACAGACGTAATATACTGTATGCATTTGTCTGTGACTTATACTGAATCCCTTGTTCAGCTACAAACCAATATATTTACAAGTGTGTGTGTGTGTGTGTGTGTGTGTGTGTGTGTGTGTGTAGGTACCGTCTGGCAGGGCTGCCGGGGGACTACCAGGAGAAGAACATCAGCAGCCCAGAGACCAACTACTGTCTGCTGAAAGATCTGATCATCTGGACACAATACCAGATCCAGGTGGCTGCCTTCACTGGAGCCGGCCTGGGCGTCTACAGCAGCCCCGTCACTGAGTACACTCTGCAGGGAGGTGAGTCCAAACACACACCGGCACAACAATTTACATTTCCCCAGGGAAACTTGGAGGGGAAAGCAAATGTACCAAGAAATGTTGAGACATTATGTCGACCGACAGTCCGTGCATACACACACACATCGCTGAACTTTGAGTATTCCAGCATACAAATATTAGCAGCGTAATCTTTCAGCGTACATTTCTTTAATTAACTGCCCAAAAGAAGCTCTTCCTTGCTCCTCGAGTCCTTAAATCCTGGACCAAAAAGACCTCCCATCACATTAAACGCACACATGTTCCCATTTTGTTATTATGTTACACTGGGGGCAAAATGTGTGTGAGACAAAGCTGGAGTGTCTCGAGGTGTTCCCAGGTTGTCCAATAAATTCTACAAATAGAACTTTGAGATGAGACAAGACGACTGTGGCTCGGTGGTAGAGCAGGGCCGTCTTTTTAATCGGAGGATCGGCGGTTCGAACCCCCGGCTAGTCGGTGTTTCCTTGGGCAAGACACTTAACCCCAAATTGCTCCCGTAGCTGTGCCGGCGGTGTGTGAATGTATTACGACTGTTGGATAGTCCTGATGTGCAGGTGGCACCTTGCATGGTAGCCCCTGCACATCAGTGTGTGAATGGGTGTGAGTGATGACATGGTCACAGTCCCTGGGAGAGAAAGAGAGAGAGGAAGGGTGATGAAGACGCATATTTTTTTATGTAAATCCACCTTTTGTAAACACAATAATGTGGTGTTACAGCGATTTGAGTCGGAAGACTAGAAAAGTACAGTCCCTTTATCATTTACAAGAGATGTCTGATTCATAGATTGTTGTCAATACACCGAACCTTGGTACATCTTCCTATTTCATATGCAAGAATGCAAGAACCCCACATTTAGATTCGGTGGGTGTACATGTATGAATAGGGAGACCATTATTTCATGGACTCTGTGAGCTTGAGTAACAGGCATCAGCTGTAGACAGAAATAAAAGGATGTTGCTGGTAATCGATATGTGTTATTGAGATCTTCAAGTGATCATAGACCTTGAAGGACCATAAGTTTCACGCCGAAACAAACTTTTACAAAGACTGGCATGTGGCATTTCCCACACTTTTGGCACTTATAGAGAACTTTTGCTTTCCCTATATTTGCTTTTTAATGTGGATACATTTTGAAGCAATTGTGTGGAAGCACACATCTCTAAAAACGTCCGCGCTACAGTACACTACAGAGACACATTGTCTATGACGGTAGCGGGTGTTGCAATAGCGATAAGGTAGAGCATCCCCAACGTGCTCAGTTTGTGATCCAGTGACTGAGACCACAGTTACAGGCAGCGCTACCTCAGCAGGCTGGTCGTCTTCGCTCTCAGTGACGGGATGAGGAGCCACTTGATGCAGCTCAGACTTGTTAAAGTTGCCCCTGAGGCATCGCCCTCAAAGACATCTCGGCTTCAACCAACCAGGAGGAGACTCCAGGGCCGACGCAGGTCTTGCTGGAGGGATTAAGATAAGATAAGATAAAATAAGATAATCCTTTATTAGTCCCTCAGTGGGGAAATTACAGGATTACAGCAGCATTGCTCACAAGTAATAGAATGAAGATAAAAAATCAAGTAGTATAAATACAGTAAACAGTAATAAAAATATGACAGTAAAGAAGAATACAAAATATATACCAGTATATACAGGCGGGGTTAAAATGTAAGATAATACTTAAACGTATTGGATATTGCACGAAATATTGCACGGGATGACAGTAAAGAAGAATACAAAATATACCAGTATATACAGACGGAGTAAAATAATACTTAAACGTATACACCTCCCATCTGGCCAAGGAGCACCGTGGGGTGCTGCAGGAGGAGCTGTCTGTACCGCTCTATGCATATGATGTGACGCAATGATATAATGTGTTGATTGTACTAAACATGGCTGCACAGAGGAACACACTTTTAATTCTGTCCAACATAAATCCATGCAGATGTAGGGAGAGACGGAGGAATGCAAGCACAGACGAGAGGAAGTGGTCGTGGGGGTAATTCTTCTTCAAACCCGTGCTCCTCTCTTCCTGACGTTTATTCCAACAGTATATTATTTTTATTAAAGATAAGCCTGCGCTTCACACACTCACACACACACATGCACATAAAACTCGCAGTCATTATTACAAGAGTTCAGGACAGGTTTATAGACTCAGGAGAGGGAGTTAGGCTCATTAATTATTCTAATGTGGTTTAATGGGAGTGGCTGCAATGGATTGGACATGTTCTCGCTCACTATCTCTGGGAGGATGTGGTTGAAGTCGGTGTTAGACTCTGATAACACGGCTCTCCTCCCGCTCTCTCTCACACACAGGCATGCACGCATACTAAGATTCCCCCAGAGGACGGAGTTCAGTGTTTTATCTGTAGCTGTGAGCTGCGAGGGGTTAGAAGCCGATCCCCTGGAGTACAGGCGGCGTGGCGAGGGGGTTGGGGGGGCGGGGGAGCATCTTTAACATCAATTAATCTTCCATCTTGCTCTCTGTCTTCTCATTCGTGGAGTCTTTCTCTCACCATCTCTTCCCTTTCCTGTTCTCGACTAGTCATTGCTCCGCATACTCCCAGTGTGTCTCTGTGTCGTCTGGCCTCTTTGGCTCAGACGTGAGATGTGAAGGCCATTCCCATCATGCAACAGTGCATTATCACTCTGTGGCTCTCCAGCGTCAGCATATAAACCCCTTATAGTGTAATCACCGTAACACACATGCAGTATGTATTAAGCACACACGTATTTGGCAGTCACGCTCCACTCTGCTCCTCCTGGCGTTCATGCTATCATGGACGCTCTTTCTCTGGCTGACCTGCTGGTGTGATAGAGTCCATATAATGCCTAAATATTCACATATAGAGGCACATTTATACGCTGACATGAAGGGGAAAACAAGAAAAGTAAACATAAGAGACAGTGGACCAACTTGTGTGAACACTACATGTTCGGTCCTTCTTTCCCATATTTACCTCCCGCCAGCTTTTTTTTTTTATCCTACTTTTCAAAGGAAGAATTGCTCTATTATACGAGTATATTCCAGTCTTCTATGTCTCGTAGGACTCTGTCTGTTACTCTCTGGGCCAAGTTGATACACGCTTCAAACAGACTTATCGCTATTCTGCTATTTACTGTGTAAATTATTACTACTCTGCTTTAGTTGGACTGAAAATTCTTATTATTTCAATTTTTATTATTGAATCTTTGAGCTGGGATTCAAATTTAAACAAAGAAAAAAGCAGCGAGTCCTATTTTATTTCGAAAATAGATGTGTTGATTCTTTTTTCCCCCCTGTCCACCAAAGTATAAATAACAAAGTGTATATACCCGTCACGAGGAGAACTGTGCAGGCTGAGGCTCGAGAGGGAAAAGTTGGGAAAGATAACCCTGTTGATGTCACCAGGGTTATTTGGGGTTAACCTACATTGGATGTATGGGGTTTAAAAGAAGTGTGCATTCAGGAGGCATACATTTTCGTAAGTTGCATTTTGGGAAATGTAAGCTCCAAGTTTGTTAAGCTTGACCCATAAAATAAAAACCAGGATATCTCCGTCCTCCGTATCCCATCCTTTTTTAAGATCTGCCTCTTGGGAGTCCTCCAGCTTAATGCGAGTACCTTTAGTAAGTTAAGCATTTATACAAATCCAGTGTCATTGTTCTTGTATCTAATACATTATGATTTTTTGAGTCAATGAATCCTGGCTATGCAGTTACATCATGTGGGTAATAAAGGTTGACAGGGCTGCAGTAAAGCGAGAGTGATGTGTCTACAGGACTGAAGCAACAACTCCAGTGAGTCATCTAACTTTCTGTGGCCACTGCGTGTCCTCCTGAGGTCACTTACTGCAAGGCGTAATAGATTTAATTCATCATTTTGGCTGTCTTCACGAGCCGTCATTGTTCAGCCCCTGTCAGTGGAGGGGCAGTGCCCGTATCTCACTTATCCCTCAACTGATACTATGCAAAATATGTGAATGCAAAATACAATAGATGAGATGAATGCTATCGAGAAATTAGGTCATTTTGCAGCAGAGAATAGCAATGTAGGGTTGGCATTTAACTTGTGCAAGCCTAGCAGATATTTTAAATTAAAAAGTGAACTGAATATCAATGTGGAAAAACGGTGCTGTATGGTGTATATTCGAAAGAACAACTTGTTGAAAAAGTAAAAGTGTAACCTTGAAAACTGTTTATTCCTGCAGCTCAGGGCTGTTGTCGTATATGCGTTTCCAGTGTATCTAAACACTCATCCTCTTCCCTGTGGTGAACCCATTACAGCTAAATGTTACGCGTGTGCTTAGTTCCCACAGCACCTCCGCAGGAAGTGGAAGTCTTCGCTATCAACTCGACTACCATCCGCTTCACCTGGAACCCTCCGCCTCAGCAGTTTATTAATGGCATCAACCAGGGGTACAAGGTAAGCCTCCGCGTGGGTGTTAATGTTATAGCACAAAGTTCAACACGAGGTACAAATGTATGTTCAGCCATTCTTGTAAAGTTCGATAAGATAAAAGAGCTTTGTCTTGATTGGTTTTTTTTTTTTGGATGTGCAGGATCTCGGCTGTGATGCATGAGAAAAACAGAATGTAATGTCTTTTTAAAGTAAAAAAAAACCCAGTTCTCATCATCTTCTGTCATCCTATTTATACTTGCTCAGATACTAAAATTAAAACAATATTAAACATGCTTTGCTGCAGACGGTGCAATACCCATTATGTTAATAATACTGAAGTCTTGAGTGCAACACTCCATCTTATCGGATTCCAAAAAACAGTCCGTAAAACAAAATCTCTTCATCTATTCCCATCAATTCAGCAGCTTAAATTAAAATAGATGCTCTAAAATAAATCGTTTTCTCTCTGTGGGTGTGCGAGTAAGTTTTGTGAAAACCTCTGAACCTCTCATGGGACTTTCAGCTCAACGGCCATGGCCCAGAATGCACTGCTTTGCTCTTGTTTACCCATACGCTTAGCCCAGCCAAGTGAGGGATCAGCTCCAGGTAGAAACGAAAATGACTGATGGAGGAAAAAGAGAGGTGGGATTAAATGGGGAAAGAGGAGAGAGGAGGTGTTGAGAAAGTAGGGAGCGAGAGACCGGAGAGAGATAAGAGATAATAATAAAGAAGCAGGATAATGGGGAGCAGGGTTGAATACCGTGAGTGATCCATACCTAGTAGTTTTGGTATGTGATTTATTATTCACTTTATTGTGGCAACCAACCCCCAAGGAACTGATTAACATGACAAAGAAAACACATCAGATTCTTGCTGTGCATCACTGTTTCTGTCCCTGTGTGTGTGTGTGAGAGAGAGAATATGTGAATGCTGGTGTCTTTGTTGGTTGATAAATACTATATGGCTTTCCTTCTGTTTGATGTGGCTCTCTGATGCCGCCTCTGTGAAACAGGCTTCACCACTCTGAGTTAGTGGAGCCTCTCGCTGCTGCTGCTGCACATGTGGGTGTTCATCTTCGGTTGAGTTGTTGTGGTTAGCGGACAGTAGATAATGATATTAATTAAAAGAGGATATGAAGCAAAGCCTCATCTCATCTCCCCCACAGATCACTGACTGTGTCCGATACCCTTAATAATAAAGCTCAAAACGGATTGCCGGAGGGTGAACCAAAGAGCCACTTGGGACAAGTCTTCCATTTATATGTCTTTGAAACTGTCTTCTTGCGTACTTCAGATTTTCTTTCGAGTGAAGCGTAAGTCAAGGTAACATTTCTCTCTATCTATCTGGCAATCACGACGAGCATACTGACAAGCAAAGAGTCGAGCATTCATTTAGCAGATTGCACTTGAATGGTCATGGTTATATAAAAGGCATTGAGAGAACAAACGCAGAGCTCTTCATGACGACTGTTACCCGAGGTCCCACACTTTGCAGCAGAAAGGCCAAACTGTGTCTGTACCGCCGCGCTGTTCCGTCTATGCTCGAGTCGACTCAAGGACAGCGTTGTGTGTACTGCGTGCGTTCTTCAGCACACTTTGGGTCTCCATTGCAATGCACAAGTCACTATAGCAACAGCAGACCCAATCATCCCTGTCGAAGTGGACTCGCATCAGATGCTTGAGGGTTCCTGATCAGCACTCTTCTACTGCTCCCTAACTGTACTGTGCTGACAATAAAGTAGAATAGAAGACCTTATTTCACCGTGGCGGACTGGGTGCAGTGTGTTGCCCTTTGGGCAGAGAGAGAGAGAGGCAGCCGCTCACCCGTCTCTGGGTACCAGCAACTTGTTCCTAATAGGAGATCCCTGTGGTTTTGATTGGGTTGCCAAGATGAAACTCACCAAAGCTGTCTGCCCGCTGAGCAATGGCTGAGTTGCAGAGAGGTACGGCAGTGTGTGTACTGTTGGTGCCGTTAGCTGTTAGCGGTTAGCATACCATCCAAATCAATTAAAGTGAGCCACAGAGCAGCGGCCCCCGAGGTTCGCAGCAGAGTGTAGTTACGTGAGCTGGCAACCAAACACACCGGGAACCGTTATCCCCCCCCCCACTGTGGGTGCAGAGTAGGCAGATGGGGGGGGGGGGGGGGGGGGGGGTCGAAGAGGCACTCCGCTGTGTCATCAATAGTGACCCTTACCGGCCGGCCGCAAATTATAAATATCAATACACAAATATCTATGAACAGCGCCGATATGTCTGGGCAGCGCCCATAATCACTTTCTTGTTTCCTCATTCACTCCCTATTTAATAGACTATTACAGTTTACAGTGTAGTGAGCCATGAATTGAGATTTTTTTGACACTTATTATGTTTGTGTCATAACTTAAAGGGTGTTAAGTCTCACAATGAAAATGTTCCTGTCTATATATATAAAATGCAGCGCTTTGCATTGTGGGATTAGCAGAGATAGTGTACATGGCAGGAATGTGCAAAAGCCTAAATGGAGTTGTGGTTTATGAATGCTGACATGTCGAACTGACAAGGTGTTTATGTCTTACTGGCAGGTACAGCGGTGGATACTTTGTTAATTAGAGCATGGACAGAATACCTCAGTATTATATTTCAACTTTTCATATAGACAGTTGAAAGAAAGCCTTTTATGTAAACATACGTTGTAGAACGTAGACGAGTGGAAGACAAAAGGTGGAAGTAGTGTTGAAATCAACACTCTGGAGAAACTCAAAGCCAGTGCTGTCACTTTTTTACATATTTCCTTTAAAAAAAAATGAATTCACAAAATCCAAGGCATAGTACCATAACCACAATAATCAGCTCTTAACATACAAGGCAGATGAGATAGGGATTTAAATGATATCTAATAATGATACAATAATAGAAACGATATATTATAGAAAATAAATTAAATTCAAGGGAAAAGGAAATATGAATCATAGTAAGACTGTACTCCACAGTAGCTCAAGGGATCATCATCATATATGTTCCGTGATGAGCTCTGAGAGGCTTTTCATGTTTTCCTTTCATGAGTCTTAAAGTACAGAGATGATTGTCCACAAGGTCACATCTGTATTGGAGTATTGGAAATGTCAATGTCATGTCACTCTTAATGTCCTTCATGTTAATACCAAACAATATTTTTTCTCGTGAGAGGAGCAAGTAGTTGGATTTTGATTGACAGCCAGTCCTGCAAGTCCTCCGAGAGGTAGTATTTCAAATGGAACAACAGATGATCAGTAGCTTCAATGTCAGTGTCAGAAAAGTTGAAGTTATTGTGATCAACATTAAATCTCAGTCTTAGCATTTGGACGGATGAATATCATTCATTCATTTGAAATGCACTTATTTTGTCTCGGGGCTTCCAGGATAAGTAATATAGTTCTTAATGTCTGAGTCTGGAACAAGTTCGATGATGGGGTTTCTATTTGATCTAGTTGCCCGGCGCTCTTCCTGCCATAGCTACGCATCAGTGTCGACTTAAAATGACGTTAGATTCAGAGTACGTTTGAGTCTGAAGATGAAAAGTGAGAGTAACAAGTTGACAATCCTGTCTGATATCAGGCAAAGATAAAAGTAATGAAGAAATGTTTGATTTGTGCGCTCATTGGAGTGAAGATAGACCTACAGTTCAAGTTTCCACATCACTGCCAACAAGATAATAGGGAGTCATGCAGTGTGGAGAGAATTAGCGCCGGTCACACACACACTGCATGCCGTCAGTGATGCATGCGGAAACAATGATGCGGTTCTGTTATGGTTACATCATTTACTGTGCCGAAAATAAACCAGGAAAAAGCACATTGAAGCTTCGAGACAGCAGGAGAGACGCTGGAAGTGTTTGCAGAGCATTGAGGGCTCAGAGTGGTGCGGCGCTGTGCATACAGGTCAGAGGATCAAACACAGAGTGACTGAGGCGCAGAGGTAATGACTGCATGTGAATGTCTCATCAACGAAAAGACATTTTGAATTATTGAATTATACACAACTTGTTTTCCCATGAAAACTTGGCGGTAACTTCACATCTCAGCCAGTTATTGTTTAACCAGGAACTATAAATACGGCTCCATAGCACAGTGTTGCCCGTGGCTTATCTCTCATTATGAATATTTAAGTGTATGCTTTTCCCTGTTTGTTTTTGTAAATAACGCAAACCAAACTGCTGTGGTTCTGAATATGAATCAAGTCTTACAATAGAGACAAATTAACTTTTCATTAGGTTGGAGTGATAATCAAACTTAGTGTTTGTTCTCAGATGTTGTTATGACTGCTAATGGCCTGCTGGCAGGAATTTATGTTCATTCATACGGTAATAAATGCTTCAATTCGAGATGCAGATCAACTTTTTCAAGGTAATGAAACATGAATGTTGTTTTTCCATTCTGACAAGTTTGTAAATAGCATTCGGCACTTTGGGACTTTCATTTTTTTGGTAGCCCGGAGCTAAAGCTGCTTGATTAAAATGATGATTAAACAAAACAATAATAGAAAAATACAACAAGCCAATAACTGTGAAAGACATTTTAGGTGTCGTGGTGACTCAGCAGACTTTATTCAGATTCAGCAGACTTTACTGGGAACCTAGACGTCACCACTAACCATCCTTCTCACTTAACACAGCTGCTGGTCTGGCCAGAGCAGTCTCCGGAGAGCGTCATCGTGGTAACCATCACCCCAGACTACCCCAGTTCACGCCACACGGGATTAGTCAGCGGACTCAAGAAATTCACCTGGTACTTTGGCTCCACCCTCTGCTTCACAACACCTGGAGACGGGCCCCGCAGCCTGCCCACTCTGCTGCAGACACACGAGGATAGTGAGTACACACACACACACACACACACACACACACACTTCAACGTGAACACAAAGAACAGCCTCTCCTGTGAATAATAATGACAGTGTATTGACTTGTTTTGTGTTCAGTCCTGCACAGCTGTGTACACACAGTTTCCTCTCAGGCCCCTACTTTCTTTTGTCTCCCTTTTTGATCTTTTTGTTCTTAGCCCCCCTCCCCACTTCCTTTTTTGTCCACTGTGTCTTTTTAAAGGGAATTGATTCATATGTTGTCAGACATACTGGTATTTATAGCGTTCTGCTCCATGGATAAACATAATAGCTGCCACTCCCAGTTGCGAGTACACATGCACACAGTCGCACCGTCAAATAACCCCAAAAGCCCATCGGCAAACAGACAAGCAATTATTAACAACCAGCAATTATCGAGTGGGAAAGGGATATTAGGATCCATGTGTACACACACAAAGCACTCACACACACACGTGCACACACACTTCAACACAGCCGTGGACTGGTATTGATTGGGTGCTGGGCGTGCTGCAGGGTTAACGGTGGGTGTAATTCTTGCTTGATGATAGCTTTTTGTGTGTGTGTGTGTGTGTGTGTGTGTGTGTGTGTGTGTGTGTGTGTGTGTGTGTGTGTGTGTGTGTGCGTGTGCGTGTGTGTGTGTGCGTGTGTGAGTGTTATTGAATGTCTTAGATGAATAGCTTAATCGCTCTGCAGGGAGGGTGGTTAGAGAACCATACATGAAATGAGAAATGACAGGCATGCGTGCACCTGAGTGTGTGTGTGCGTGATTGTCAATGGCGATGTGATTAGGAGGTGGTGTGTGAAGTTGAAGGGCAGAAAGTAATAGGCTGCATGGACAAGAGGGCGGTGCGGAGGGATGTTTTCCAAAGGCCGTACTGCTGAAGAAGTTAAAAAGCTAATATCGTCTTGTGTGATCTGAATTTGTGATTTATTTTTTCAGCACCTGGACCCGTTCGCCGCCTGAGCTTCAGTGAGATCTTGGACACATCGCTCAGAGTCAGCTGGGTCGAGCCTGGAGACAAGAACGGCATCATCATCGGTTAGTTAGACCATTTAAAGTCTCTTAACTCTGTAATGAGGGAAGCTTGAATAAGGTAAAACACATAAGGATCAGAAATAATTCTATTGAATGTACTTTGAACATTTCAACAACAAAAAAAGAAAAAAATGTATATGTAGAAAAAATATATTCAAAAATAAGAGTGAACATACACAACAGACATCATTTCATGTCTGAAGTGGAGTAGGAGGCAGCAACATGCTTATCTAGATACTAATCCATCAATATTCAGCAACCCTACCCAATCAAGATGTTAAACAGAGACGACAAGAATAGAAAACTAATAACAACAATGTCACCATTCGCGTACTTTACATTGCCTTTCCTCACTTTTGTCCCATTTTTAACGAAATGTTTTCAGATAGTAGTTCGAGTCCATTTCACAAAATCACCTCACAAAACTCGTAAGCTCGGTGTGAACACAACGTTGTTTCACGTTAACGTTTCCTCTGAAGCCATAACCACTCTCTCAGTCCAAGAGCATTTTTTTGTACATTGCCAGGAAGTGAAATATTTCCTGCTTTGTACATGTTTGTGCAGTCTTGAGTTCCACCAGATCCCTGAATTCCAATGCATGTGAGTGTGTTCCAGATATCCAATGTTGTTTACTGTCCTTATGGCTCTTTTTCATATCGTGCATAGTCATTGTAGGGTGCTTCTGTACAGTAGGTGTTACCCCACACCTCCACAGTAATTCCAGTGAACAATACAGGGTGTACAGTACCTTATGATCCAGAGTGCAGAATGACTAATATAGGTATAAAAAGAAGAAGAAGTGAGCATCCCCTGCAGCAGTGAGAGAGGAACCCTAAAACTTTTATAGTTTCTTCTGTATTCAATTAGTCTTTTCTGTCTGGCGTCCACAGACGCCTCAAACACTGTTTTTGTACATCTGATTCATCATCAGCTAATCCCTTCTCTCTGCAGCTCGTCTTTGCACATTATCTCCAACATGCCCTCATCCCACGCATCCCAACACCCATGGTGTTGTTTGTGTGGCGCATCACAGAGCTCAAGCCCCCCCCCCCCTCCCCCAAATTAATTTTGCCTCAGCTCGTCCATAGCTCTGTTAGACAAGCTGCTGTGAATTAAGCGACTTTTCACTTCATCGAGTGTGTATGCTTTATGTGTCCGTGTGTCGACATGGCTAACATCCATCAGACACCTACAAGACAAGATCACAGAAACGGCACCAGGCTGCAGCGGCGTTACACACTCAAAGAGGAGCGGGAAAGCGAAAATTCAATCGAGGTCACCTTGCACATTTACTCCTTTTCTCCTCAACCTGCGTTTCATCCAGCACCTGGTGAGCGCGGAGACAGATGAGGGTCCATTCACCCTCTCCAGGGCTTTACTTACAAGTGGCCTCCGCGTACACACACACACACACACACACACACGTTAGAAGGTGGTGGAGTGTGATGCATGACTCTGAAGATGCGTAGGGACAGACAGGGATTTTGACTGTAGTTACCCCTCCAGCGCTCCCTTCCTCCTTTTTGGCTCCACGCCTCTCATTATGCGCAAGCGTGTGTGCCTGTGCATGTGTGTGTGTGTGTGTGTGCCGGTGTCTGCTCGTGTCTATGTACGCCTTCATTAACCCAGCGTGTGCTCTCCACCCTGCAGGCTACGTCTTGTGGTGGGACGTTTCTGGCGCCGAGTCGAGTCGCGAGGAACGTTCGCTGTCCAACTCCACCCTGCAGTACCAGCTGACCGGCCTCACCTCCACCACCGCGTACACACTGCAGGTGGCAGCGCTCACCGCCGCAGGGCGGGGCGTGGTCACGCCCTCCACCATCTCCACTGGAGTCCCACCAGGTACATTAAATACACACCAACGAGCCGCTGACAGTGGATGTGAAAGAAAGGCTCTTCTCCTGTGTGTGTGCAGAGTAAATATGAGTGATGAGCCCTCATTGTCTTTCCTCAGGCTGATAAGTGGCTGTTACTGTGCATCCATGAATCATCAACCACACAACCAACACACACACACATCCACATGCACAGGCACTCGCAAGAGTTAGTCGTTTACAGCATCTTACAGAGCGCTTTAGTACGTGGTTGTGCACGCCATGCTTGTGTGCATGATGGGTTTGTATGATTGGACCAAGGCCAAGTTGCAATTATTATTAGTGCTGATTAACTGCATATGGCAAAGTGGAGGGAGTGCAGAGAGGGGAGAGAGAGGGCAAGAGACAATCAAAGAGCAGGACTGAAGAAGGGAGTGCAGATAGATACATAATGAGGGAAGAACAGAGAACACAGAAAAACGCAATCTCCAAAGAACAGAAGACCAAAGTCTCTCAGAAATGGACGGAGAGAAAGTGGAGGAGAATGGAGGGATAAAAACTTGCTCATACAGCGGGATTTTTGTCCCAGCATTTTCTGATTACTAATTTATGAATAAAAGCAGTAAAAAAGTGAAAGCAAGATGGATACAGACAGTTCATAGATTCAGAGGTTATTCATTAATTCATGAAAGCAAAAGACTGAAGGAAAGACGGAGGACTGGAGATTAGGAAAAAGAACTAAAGAATGAGTAGAGAGAGAGAGATCTACCGAGCATAGATTCGTGTCTTGTTTATTTATTCATGTATTCATGGAGTTGAGAGAATTTTGTCATTCATCTGAGCATGGCAGCTGAAATCAACATCCCCGCATTACAACCATTACAAGTTTGCTGCATGCACTCACGCAGCAACGGCTGCTGATAGCTAACATTGTGTTGCGTCGCACACACGCGTGCCATGCCGTATCCAGAGTAAATATTGTCTTGTTGACTGGACCCGGTCATGTCATATAATCTGTTTACAAAAACAAACAAACAGATATTCTCCAAAAAAATCTGTCTGATGCGTCCCAGTGTTCTGGCGCGTTACAGACACACGCCGTTTGATTTAACACGTCGGCTTTACAGATCTGTATTCTGCCATGTTCAGCAAATAATGATGCTGCAGCAGAACCGGACGGATTACAGTCGCTCACACCAGAGCACTTACACCAGCCAGAGATACACAGCAGCGACCAAACACGGTGGAGAGAAGTGGCTGGAAAGTGGGTCTGAAGTGCTCGATCTTGTGACGAGTGAGGCAATTCAGAGCGGAGTGGATCGTGATGATTTTTGATTATGCCGTTTTCATTAGCAGAAACAAAGCTCTCGTGTATTTCAGTTGTTAGGACATTTTTTATTTTTTTTTCAACACACACAAACAAAAACAGGATTTCAGCCCAGTCTGCAGAGCAGTTGTCAAATGTGCCGCCTGCCTGACCAATGCCAAGTCAATTCAACAGCTGTCAGTGAAGAAGTCTATTCAGAGCCGGCTGTAAATTGCGTGTGGCATTTGAAAGGTGGAGTTGTAAACCTTTTCATTGGAATATTTAGTTCTGGTTGAAGTGTGCATAGAAAACGTATTATTATTCCGATTTGATTTATTCCAGGTGAACCAAAAAAAAAAGAGGAGAAACTCGGCATCCGGAGCAAATATTAATAGTCTTCTGGTTGCTTGTTGTTGACCAGAGTCGGTGTAGCTCTATATGACAGAAGCACATTTTCAAGCTTGCAGTGTTTAGCGCCACATAGGAACAAACTTGCTGCATCATTGACGCTGCTGTCAGAGTATTTTCTTTGGACTGTAAGCGGATTGACTTGATTTCTAATTGTTCTGTCTTCTAATTATTGCAACGTGATCTCATCCCTATTCGTCATGTATTACCGCTCCCATGGGGTGGGGGGCGGGGGGGGGGGGGGGGCAGCCTTTAGCGTAGCATCTGGAAGAAACCGAAGGTTCTCGCATGATTAACGTGGTTGAGATAAAGGAATCCTTTGTTCGTCTCACCGCAGCAACAGGGACAATGCAAAAGCAGAGACGTCGGTAAAACAAGATATAGAAAATAATCTAAATATAACAGCAGATTGAATGGTTGAGTTTACATTATTGCACATATGAAGTATTGATATTGCACAGTGGTTGACATTGATATTGCTCATAAATGAATGAAGGAATTGTCAGTATTAAGTTAAGAAACCGGTTAGGTTTAGGAAAAGGTCATGTGTTGGGTTAAAATAACTATAGAAGTAACGGTGACATCATGTTGTCAGTAACAAATAACTCACAAACACCGGTTTGACCCATCCAACAGCCCTCCCTCACACCCTGAGTGGACATTGTCGCTCTATAATATTACGTCTGATGCTCGGAGAGTCTAACGATGGCGCGGATTGGTTTACGTTGGAGTTAGTGGAGAACCTGGTGCGTCTCATACAGACGCTGAAGGACGTCAAGCGTCGGTCTGTGACCTCCTGGTAGTGAGACCAGGCTGAATTATTCATACTGCTCGTACCATCTGCCAGTTGGTGAAGCTAGTCACAGTGTAGTTCTTTTTCCTAAACAACTTATCCTCGTGAAAAAGATGTTTCTACTGATTCTACATTTTAATATATCAAATGTATTTTTTTTTTACATAAAGTACGACAAATGTTCTCTTTGGGAGGAAGGAAACTGTAAGATACATGTTACACCTGACACATAAAGGAACTGTCTGTCAGCTCCATGTTGTCAGCTCTGTGTATACTTGCGGTGTATTGGGTTTAGATTTCTCAGCCAAGCCCTCACTTCGTTTCCAGCTTCTCCTTTCCGTCCAGAGCGGTTGTGCCGTTCAGGCAGCCACCACTGGTCAGCCACATCGCACTTTTCCTGTCACTCATTCGTTTAATGGAGATGGAACAATGTTAGAATAAGAATGGGTCAAATATAATTGATGAGGCTTGCAGCCTACTCAGACATTTATAGGCCTTAAATGGACTTTAGTGAACTGTGCATTTAATTCACCTCTCGCCTCCGCTGGTGTGCAGATTTATCACTCTGTATTGTGTTGTCGACCTTGGAAATATTAATTAAATTGCTCTGACCAAGACAGACGTACAGCGGCAGCGTAAGCGCCTGCGCTTTAGTGAAATTAACGTCTTTCTTTCTGTGACCCAACAAGTTTTGTTTTGTTGCACGAGCACATAGACATAGTTAAAAAAGGCTCACTCTTACTGAAAGGCTTTTTTTTATTGAAGTCATTATTGGCGACATGATTTCCTAATTCTTCTCTTCCTATTATAAATGTTATTGCACATGTATTAAAGATGAGATATGTTGCAGTTCTGACCATTTTATTTTTTATAAAAGCAATATTTTGTCTTTCATTCACTTCTTTTGATCCATTCCTTTGACATAATTCTCCATGCTGTGATGCTACAGTCTTTTTCTACTTGAACAAAGCGCTTTCATTTGTTTCTATTCTTTTTGCAAATAAATTGTTATTGTTAATCGTTGCTGCAGCACCAGCAATTACTTTATTTCAAAGGGTTTCTAACTCCCCATTGAAATATCACAAAAAAACATTAATATGAGCGCAACGATCCCGCGGGTTTTAGTCAATAGATCTTTTATGTACGAGCTGCATGAGAGCAACACTCTTTGCTGTTCTTGGTAGCTTTGAGTAAAGCAGTGCTCCTTCTGTTTTTCTATCTGCAGAACTCCCTGGTGCACCATCTAATCTAGTCATCTCCAACATCAGCCCGCGCACCGCAACACTCCGGTTCCGCCGTGGTCGCGATGGCAAGACCGCCATATCGCGATGGATCGTAGAAGGCCAGGTGCGTGTGTCCACGTTTGTGCACGTGTCCTTTTCTGACTCGCTGCTGATTCTGAAACGCAACTGGAGGACAAACGTTTTGTGACATGACTGTGTCCTTTTAATGAACAGGTGATGAAGGAGGATGGACGGGACGAGGTGTGGGGAGTTGTCTACGAGAAAGATAACCGGCCTGATGCAGACACGCTGGAGGTGCCTGACCTCACGCCGTTCACCCAGTACAGGTGAGCAGCAAACATCCACCGCCGACACAAGAACATAGTTTACCACCTACACACACACACACACACACACACACACACACACAAACTCACTCACACACATCTCACTCTCTGCCAGTTTCTGCAGCATTGCAAGACTCAGGTGAAGTTAGATAAATCACACAGACTCACAGAGAGACAGTTCCATCTTGAGACTTTTCTGTTTGTCAGCACCTTCACAGCTGCTGCATGCAGATCCTTATTACCCTCCCGCAACTTGCTAGAGGGAAGAGGAGGGGCGGGGGAGAAGGTGATGAGACAGTGGGAAGGGCAACAGAGAGCATTAAAGAGGGGAAGAGATACAGGGATAAGAGACAAGGAGAGGAGGAGAGAGGAGTGTCTTTAATCCCTGCTCAAGGGCCGTGAAGAGCCTGCAGTTTATAAACGTGATCTATTGTCACTCTGAACAGCAGCAACACTTCCTCCCCCCCCTCTCTCTCTCTCTCTCTCTCTCTTTCTTTATACATCTCTCTGTCTATCTTCTGCATGTATCTGTCTATCTCTCCCTCTTGCTCTCTGTATCATTGGATTCATCTGTAATGGGATTGCGGTGTGTGTGTGTGTGTGTGTGTGTGTGTGTGCACTCACAGGGATTATGTTGTCACAGGCGACACCATTGGGACATTAGATGAAGTGATGCACTTGTCTGTATTTCATATCCCCCGCTTTAAGTCCCTCTTTACGCCCTGCTCTCTACCTCCCTGTACAGGAGGCAGAACTCACAGATGTAGTCTCTCACATGCAGTCTGCACTCTCACACGTTTTATCACTCACACCGAAGCACGGCTGCATTTAGAAGTTACGAAAGTAACAAATGCTCCCTCGTGGCTGCATGTGTATGTGTGTGTGTGTGTGTGGGTTTGTCACCGAGTCTGTTTGGTTATATCTCTTTTTCTCAGACACCTTAACAATGTGCCAGTGGCCTTTTCAGAAATTCTCTGGTGGAGAGTTCCAGCTGAAGGATGCCATCTAGTAAAATGTGTTGCAGTTGTGAAGCAAATAACGATATAATGAGCATGACAAATGCCCTGAAAGGTCTAAAATAGTTTTTCTTCACTCTAACTGTGAAGTCTGGTCGTCCGGTTGACATGTCCTATGATATTTTGATTATATGCCTATAAAGTAACCGCTTCTACAGTAACTCTGTTAGTCAGTTAACAATATTAGACATTAGATATCAGAATATTAAAAACCTCACCCCCATGTTCAGCTTCAGACCTGTCTATTATCAACAGAATTGTTTTGTCATTATGTGTCCTGACAGGTAATCCAGCGATTTAGTATTGTACTGTCATGAAGTTGGTGGACTCAAAAGAGACAGATTTAAGAAGAAATGTCGACATATAAACAGCAGAGGCTAGTTTCAGTCAAGCTCTGAAAACACTGGATCTTACACCCCAGTGTGTAACGTATGCTTTTTGTTGGAAAGTCTCCAAACCTCAAGAGGCTACACCCTGATAAAGTCCCTATGACATCATCAGGGTGTTCTTTTTTTCAATGTTGGAGGTCACATGTGATGTCCGTTATCCCTGGATGAGTAAGTGCTCCTCATGACAAATGCACCACACGTGTTGTCCCTCTAACTGTGCTCTCTGCTCTCACCAGGTTCAGGATGCGGCAGGTGAACATTGTCGGCTCCAGTGCCATGAGCGCCCCCTCCAGGCTGATTCAAACCCTGCAGGCTGCCCCTGACACACACCCCTCTAACCTCACCCTGCTGTCTGCCACACAGACCAGCCTGCGCTTCAACTGGAAGGTACTGAAACACATGAACACGCATAGAGACACACTTGCCTCTTTAAAACAGTTACGCCTCTCTCTGCCCCTTTACGGTCATTCAAATAGTGCTAATTTGACTCATGAGGACTCTCTTTGCTCTGCATATCTGTGTATTTGCTCCTGTTGTAATGTCAGTGCATGTGTGCGTGTGCACTCACTAGCAGCAGGACTGAACAGGTTGAGTGGCTGACAGCCTATAATCAGTGTCTCCCCTTGTTATCAGTGCTAACGCTAATCTGTCCGATTTTGCGAGCACAAACTGCAATGCAATTTTGTTTTCACTGTCTTTTCTTATTTACTCTTGTTCCTGCTCTTCGTCTTTCCCTCCCTCTCTCTTTTACCCCCCCCCCCCATCCGCTCTTCTATTATAACATAAATGGAGAGCAGAGTATTTTTCCATTTAAGAGTTGGAATGAGAAAAAGAGCCTGTCAAATCAGACACAGACAGTGAGGCGCTATGGGCTACCTGTGCAGCATGCTAATGGGATTTTACCTGCATGTTAGCGCCCAGTCTGAGCTTTGCTAGCTTTTCTGCTGTAATGAAACCATCACAATGGTTTTAGCTAAGGCTATTATTCTAAGCTGGATATTAAGGGCAATAAAGCTAATGTGACATTCTGTATTATAGCTCCTAAATGCTAAGCTGAGCTAAATCACTGGGGTATTTAAAATAACTGGGTGTTTCACTTCCTTATCTGCAGCGCAGCACAGAGCAACCACTGTACAATGTTGGTGAACATCTTCTGTGGAATTATATGCTGCGGACGGACTGAACTTCTCACTCGTGTGCTTTTAGGGCACGGAATAATAAGGTGGTTTTGCCTGCAATGCATAATGGCGTGGAGGTTCAGGTTCGAAGGCAGAATAGGGAGGATGAGGTGACAGAGAAAAAGTATGGACAGCAGAAGAAGGCAGGGTGACAGGAAATGAGAGTGGAAGCGAAGAGTGGATGACAGAGTGTGAATAAAACAGGGAAAAGAGGGTGATGGAGAGAGGAAGATCAGGGGATGGAATGTCAAAGGGGAGAAGACAGTAAAAGGCTTTTAGGATGTACTTTAAATTTAGACATGTCACATAAATAACCATATTCTTTGGAGCTACGTAATGCCTTTTCGTATGTGCGTGTGTGTGTGTGTGTGTATCTTTGTTTATATTACATTGTGAGGATCTAAACTTGATATTCCACTCGTGTTGTCAGGACCCGACTCTATTCTGGGTGTGTTTTGATGCTGCCACTGCAGGGCACCAAAGTTCAAAAGGTTCATCTCACAGAGGCTTTATTTTAGAGGCCGTTAAAAACCTATTTTCTGAGTCAGCTTGTTGCGATGAGTTATACATGATCCCAACATTTTCTGACAAAGTTAAAGCAGTTTCGGTTATTTCACATTAACGTTTTTGTTTTTTGTCCTTGCTTTTTGCACTGGTTTGAAGTGGGCGGGGCCCTGCTGGAAAAAGGTTGTGGCACATATTTCTCTCAAACAATGAAAGTTTATTTGATCAATTAGTTTGTTGCCTGGTGGCTTTCAACCAAATCTGATCAAACCACACCGTCTTGATGTGTTTTTAAGTATAAAATTAATAATGATTTTCTTTAGGGTTGTACTTGTTTTTAGGTATTCACTGTCAGAGTATCTGAGCACTGTCTAGTCTTTGTGCATGTATCGGATGAATACAGTTTATGAATGTATGTGTGTCTTTTTGGTTGTGTGTGTATTGTATTCTTCCGCTCCGCTAAGGACCCGTTGTCGTATTTTATATTTCTCATAAGTACAGGCGGGTTATCGCTCCATGTTGGTTATGAGGAACTGTGTCTTCATGGAGCAACAAGCTGTTGTATGTTAACCAAATTATAATTTTACCAAAATTGGTTTCTCGCTCAATCATCCTTTTCAGCTCTTTCTCTGTATAGATAGTTCTCCTTTCATCAATCACGGTCAAAATTAATTAAATTCACAGAGTGAAAGGATGGCACCGAGTGGTCAAGTGCTGATAAATTATAAGACACAGATCAGTATTGGCACACTGGCCCTCATTTATTAAGCTTTTGTGGAACAAGGTTTAAATTATTAAAAAAGAATCTGACTCTGAAATTATCGTGAAAATAGCAGATATCTTCCAAGTCTTAGTTTATTTTCTCTCTTTAATCTGCTCTTTTGTTACCCTCCAGCCTCTTCCAGAGTCCGAGTACAACAGCAGTCCAGAGACTGTGGGGTACCGGCTCAGACTGTGGAGGACAGACGGCCAGGGGGAGGACAGGACAGAGGATGTGGAGCCAGCAGGGGGGACCAGGGAGACCACCGTAGAGGGCCTGAATCCCTGGACCCAGTACCAGGTTCAGATACAGGCTTACAACTCCATAGGACCTGGACCGTGGAGCGACACTGTCGCCGCACTCACTGCAGAATCTGGTACGAACACAGACCTCGATCACTCCTGTTTCCTGTTTGCAAGTGTCCAGCAGAGCTGCCTGTCCAATATGGTATTAGCCGGGTGTAAGAAGTGAATGGATGAGGAATAAAGTGCACAATTACCATCCCTGAGTCTCTCATCCTGCCACCTCTCTCTGCCCTCTACACTCTCCCTCTATTTCAGCGAGGGGAAGATTGACGGAGAGAGGGAGGGGGAGGGGGAGGGTTGGATGGCGTTACACATTCACCAACAGTGGGCCGGCGAGCTGTCAGGGGACATTTTGTAGGTCCGCTGTTGGTCGTGCTTTAAGTCAGTACTGCCCTTCAAGCCCCTCTGTATTCAAATGTAAATTGTGTTGGTTGTTGTGAATTTGAAATCTTGACCGCACAGAGGACGAATCTCCTGTATGTATGTGATGATAAAAAAAAAAATACAAATGAAATCACCCAAAAGAAAGTCACTCAAAAGGTCAATATGTCACATGGGTCATGAGCCTTTGACAAACCTTCAGTCACACTGAGGCTGTTTTTTGATCCGAGTTGTCTGAAGAAGAAATTGGTGTGCTACGGATGAAAATATAAAACCCGATGGAGACGGCGGAGAAATGTTTTGTCATATCTAATATCAATTTTGTTCATCAGTGGTAAATGACTGCAGGCGTAGAAGGTTGTTCTTTTCTTTTGGCTGTCTCTGTTGACACAGTGGGATTCTGTTTCTTGAGTGATTGATTTGTTTGTCTCTCATATTCTCAAAAACTCGGCTCACGTCTCCAAAATCAGAATATTGGGGGGAAAAAAAACTGCAGTAAAGTGGCACCAGCAGAGTTTTCACTGTTGGGTCATGCAAATTATTCATACTTTAATTAATCAGTTTTGTTTATGTAATACTGGGTTTCGCAAACTATTATTCTGCTTAAAAACTCCTATTTGGGGGGCATATATTTCTCTCGGGGACCTTCATTGATTTTGATATTGCATGCCGTGGATTGAATCCTGTCAGGAGCACATATCTGGGTGATTTTGCTCACTGTTCCGCATTAATAATTATAATCCTATTTTGTTGCTGCACATAATATAGGTTGCTGTGTTGCCTATTCTTTTCATCAGCTCATCGTGTCAGTCCTGTGTGAACATATTTTATATTGTTATTGAAAAAGGATCGTGAATATATTATTTTTCAACATGACTAGAAATAGTGGTCCTGACATGGTCAGGGTAGAGGGATAGTCCACGGTTGGTGATGTAGGAATGTGTGTGTTTGTGCTCTCCAGTTCCATCTGGGTCTCCGATGAACGTGACTGCTGAGGCAGTGAGTTCCAGCAGGATCCTGCTCAAATGGTCTGCTCTCCCTCCGGCACAGAAGAATGGAGTCGTACTTGGATACAAGGTGTATAAAACACACAAACACACACACACACACACACACACACACACAATCCCACCCTGACCCCCTCAGCCCATTATCACTTCCTCCAACACCTTCACACACTTCCACACGCACAAACACACAAAGAGATGCACAAAGATATGCACACAATAACATCCAATATAAGCCCAATATGACGTAACAGCCTGTAATAGCTCCATTTTGTTCTTCCTACAGAACTGCTTCTAAAAGCACCCCGCCTCAGTTAGTGCGTGTGTGTGTGTGTGTGTGTGTGTGTGTGTGTGTGTGTGTGTGTGTGTGTGTGTGTGTGTGTGTGTGTGTGTGTGTGTGTGTGTGTGTGTGTGTGTGTAACTGTGCACATACATATGAGAGAGGCTTTAATGTTTAATACCTTTTCATAAAACCGCAGTTTTTGTGTCCTGCTGTAGTAGAAACAATAGCTGGATTATTCATTTATGAAAAATGGACAATAATCCATAAAGCCTGATGGTTTTTGGGAAGTGCTTTGTTCGTTTGAAAAAAAAAAAACCTGCAGCTGAGGCAAGAGAAGCATATGTGTTGTGTATCCATGCATGGTGTGAATATGCTTTGTAGATCCTGCATTAGTATTTAAGTCCAGACTTGTGACCCACTTGTAAACACAGTTTACAATCCAAAATGTTCTTGTATTTCCGTACTAAGTCAGAGAACACTGTCTTGCTGGAGCTCCCTGACAGTGACGTAGTTGACATATTCTTATGTTCAGGTTTGTAAGAAAAGGCAAGATAAATGCTGTTGGTGGTGAAATGCCAGGTGCAGTCAATTTTTACTTAAGTGCACCACTCACTGGCAGTCACAATTCTCCTTTTACACTCCCACGCACACCCTCCACGGGATATTATAATGCACTCCACTTCCTTGTTTTATTTTAAAACAAATAGAAGACACCTACCAGTTCTCTGTATCTTTTGCAATATAGCTTTTCTGTTGCAGTTGCATATAGGTATCACCCCTCAACACCCTTAGGAAGGAATTTAACATGGAGAAAGCACTCGCACAATTTTGCTAATATAAATCTGGCATTGAGTACAGCTCTTAATCACCACCCCAAACAAAACACGGCAAAAGAAAGCTTTAAAAATAAGGAAATGCGTCTTCATTTGCATGGACGTGGTTGTGTTATAAATACATAAATCTACTGAAGAAACAGGCTGTAAATGTGTGATATGAGCCGGCACCATCCAGTATTTAAAAAATGTTGGTGTAGAATTCAGGTCATATTATCCACCATGCCCAGAGCACAACACACACACCCCATCTGTGTGTGTTTTCCTGTTCTCTCCTGAGGATCACGCTGCGCAGTATGCCTACCATGTTAATAGATGAGACGTGGCCGCCAGCAGTCGCTCTTCAACGCCTCCCATCCCTGCGTAGACGTTGAATAGTTCTCCTGCCTCCTGCAGTCCTGCCACGCTCTCCTCATGACGATTTCTGTTTTTAGACACTGAAGAACCGACATTTCCCTTCAAAACCAAATGTGGCAGGGAATTCATCAACATGAATAAAACAGAGAGAACGAGCAAGAAAGCACGCTTCTCTTTTTGACACATAATCATGTTGCCAGGGAACGAGCACTGTGTGCTGATTTGTTTTTTTTTTACTGGTAGTAGTTTTTTCTTATTGTCAACAAATCCCATGAAAATACCAAAACTAACAGGCATTGATTCTGTATCAAAAGCTTGATGTGGCCTACCTCCATTGTCCCAAACACATTATTAGTCCAACTGTTACACTGGCTGACATGTTCCTTCATCACGGTGCTCCCTGCTGTGCAGCTTGTAAAGCCCTTTGAGGCGTATGTGTGATGTTGGGCTATATCAATGTTTATACATCATGTTTGACTGAAACCTTCATTGGCCAGCTGTTATGGGACATTTCTGTGCTTCCTTTAAAGATTAAACAATATGTTCCTCTGACCTTTTTTAAACCTGCAATAACTAATTTCTGTGCCACATTCGGGCAGCGTCAACACAACACTGATATACTGTGAAAGCCTTTCGAGCTTTTACACTAAAAACAGACAGAAATGGGTTATAATATCCTCCACTGATAATTTGATCTGGACAGACGTTGATCTCTATATAATGTTTCCACTGTAACACTATAATATTGATTATAGCCGTTTCAAAGATTTACATCTGATGTAGGAAGAAGGCTTGGGACAGTCCTTACAGGGCGTGAACTGCAGGATCTAACTCGACATATTTGATCGATTTGTGTGATTGCGATCACTTGTGTGACGTGTATGCCTGTTTGTGTGCATCTGTGTCCAGGTGTTGTACAGCGAGAAGGACTCAGAAGAACCCCCCAGTGTTCAGGCGGTAGTAGGAGAGGGGAGCGTAACGCTGCTGCTCGGGGCTCTCCACAAATACTCGGTGTACGTGCTGCAGGTGCTGGCGTACACACGGATGGGTGACGGCCCACAGAGCAACCCCATACTGCTCAGAACCAAAGAAGATGGTAGGATCTCTCTCGCTCTCGCTCTCTCTCTCTCTCCGTCTCGGTCTGATCACTGACCTTTCTATCCAGCACTTTGCTCAACACCTTTGCCTTCTTTTTCCTCACCTCTGTAGCGGTTTCTTTTTTTACCCTTCCCATCTCTGTTGTCAGCACAGCCAGCAGTCTTTCCCTCACTTCACTGATCATGCACTGGGTTCAGCTCACCCCTCAGACCCCTTCCACAGCCCAGACGTGGAGAACACATAGTGTGTGTGTGTGTGTGTGTGTGTGTGTGTGTGTGTGTGTGTGTGTGTGTGTGTGTGTGTGTGCGCGCCATGTGTGCAGATCTCCTCAGTAACGACTATGGCAGCAACCTGGTCTGGTCTCCTTGAATATTGAAACACACACACACACACACACACACACACAGGAAGACTCGCGCGCACACTCACACCTCATCCTCTATCAAACAGTGTCACGTTTGAAAAGTTTTTCTCATTCCAGGATGAAACAAGAACGGGGAAGTCAATTCCCGGCAATGTATAATGAACCTCCATCCTGTCTGTCAGTCACACACATACACATACTGTACACACACTCACACTCGCGCTGACATGTCTTTGGTGGTGTGGAACATGTACTTTTATCAGGAGCGGTGTGATGCTGAGAGAAAATTACATTTTCTGTTTCGCATCTTTTAGTAGTGCCTCTTAAAAATGCATCAGACACTATATATGTGTGTGTGTGTGTGTGTGTGGGTGGGTGTGTGGAGAGCATATGCACACATTTGCGTGACTCATTACCGCCTTTCTAACTTATTAGAGTACAAGCTCTTGATGTTGAGATATTCTCTTTCTCGTGACAGTATTCAAGGAGTCCTTTTGTGCTTTTTTTTTTTCTCCTGCTCTTTGTATATTATTGCTGTTTCATTCTGCTGCCAACTCCCTTCTCTATTTTTCTCTCCAGTCCCAGGCCCCCCTGTCAGGATGGTGTTTCCAGAAGTTCGGTTGTCATCCATTAGGGTGGTTTGGCAGCCGCCCACGAACCCCAACGGCATCATATTAGGTACAATAACTTTCACACACACACACACACACATGAGAAGGCAGATATTTTAGAGCAACATTTAAATCATAATCCATTCTTCTTGACAATACATTCATTTCCAATTGCTAAAGGACAGAGCTCGGCTTATAGAGGAAATGAGTGAGCTGTTTTAAAACATATGCACACACACACACACAGAAACACACATCCTTAAAAAATCCGTAAAAAGGAAAAGAGCTGATTCTGTTGTTAAACTTTCAAACAAGGGTCAGCTCTCTCTACTCTCCACTTCAGTGCCGATGTTTGTTGGTGAGTGTGTGTGTGTGTGTGTGTGTGTGTGTGTGTGTGTGTGTGTGTGTGTGTGTGTGTGTGTGTGTGTGTGTGTGTGTGTGTGTGTGTGTGTGTCAGTGATCAACATTGTAGCCAGGGAAAAGGGCTATTATAGCTGCTGAAGCAAGACCCCTTTCCAAATGCATACATTGCTTCGTATATAAACACTGAGATTCAAACATATCACTTGCTTCTGAAACTGCAAAGCACAGCGTGCAGAGTGAATCAGAGAGAATAGATTAATGAAGAGGAAGAGAGGTGAGGAAGAAAAGCGAGGAAGGGGTGAAAGGAGTGTGAGAGCTGCTGAGCTGGAAACCGAGAGAACAGAAGGGGAGAGACAGCAGAGGGGAGATGTATGCAGGTGAGAGCAGGGACAGGTGTGTGTGTGTGTGTGTGTGTGTGTGTGTGTGTGTGTGTGTGTGTGTGTGTGTGTGTGTGTGTGTGTGTGTGTGTGTGTGTGTGTGTGTGTGTGTGTGTGTGTGTGTGTGTGTGTGTGTGTGTGTGTTGCACGGGGGTAGAGAGGAATAGTATTTGTCCTCTCAGTGGGGGAGGGAGTCGAGCAGGACGGTGTGAGTGATGTGTGACTGTGTCGTAAGGGGGAGGACATTTAGTGCGACACCACTCTGTGACAGAAGGATGAGTGGGAGGGCAAATCTCTCTCTCTCGATCACAGAGACACGGAAAAGTGCATTCCTGCTGTGTCCTTGCTGGGTACGAGGTGTGTGTGTGTGTGTGTGTGTGTGTGTGTGTGTGTGTGTGTGTGTGTCTGCAGCCTATGCGGATACAGATAGCTGTAGCGCACCGCTTTCTTTAGGGCTCATGACTGCCTCATTTCTCCTTGGGTTTTCCACCCATAAGGGACTGACAGAGGGTGGACAGAGGAGAAACGAGACCACAGAAGGTGCACAATCTAATTTGGCACAAGGCAGTGAGGTATTGGTGTTTTCACGTGACCTCTAGGTGAATGTATTGCAGCCACAAGCTGCATCACATTTCCAAGAGTACATACTAAATATAAGGAAGCTTTAAGTATTTGTGTTCATACACTCAAGTCACAAACTTAAGTACTGGAAAAAGTCAGCATGCATACTAAAAAACACATTGCAATGCTCAAAGGAGATGGCAATAGCTTTTCAAAGTTACAGTTTGATGCCCGTCGCCTGACGTAATGCAACACTACGTGTTGCCGCACGAAACTGTTTCCAAAAAGGATTTTTCTACACCGTCTGTCTGCAAAAATAGTATGCTATTTTATAATTGTACAAACTGTATGGGAAAAAAAAACAATGGCTGATAGAGCATGTGGTGCAGTGTGCACATTAAAGCACATTTAAACGCAGAAAGACAAATGCCATTCCAGCAATTTATTAGTGTGGCAATTTAATCAGGGATGGTTGGATGATTATTTTCCTCGACACGAGAGGGAAACCATTAGGAAAATATCACAAATTAGAACGGTAAACACAGGAATCGATTAATAGAGCAAATCAAGTCATCGTTATTCTCACTTACTTCAATTAATGCATCCATAATCTCTGCATATCTGCAGGGCTTAATAAACATAACAATCCATTAAACATCAAATCAATTGAGATCATAAAAGTTAAAAGTCCTCATTTAGAGCTTGTCTCTGTGTTCAGAATTCCTTCATGGTTTGGAGCGTTTCCTCAGCGTTTCAGCGTTTCTCTTCACCTACTCTGCAAGCTTTCAGCTCTGACCTGCTTTGTTGTACAGTAGTACTGCTAAAAATCTATTAGCATTGTGAGTTTTTCATTAACACAGACACGGTCAGTGAGCGTTGAGCAGCTAAAAACGAAATCTTGAATAAATACACATTTTGAAAGCCTTCAGCGATGAAATATCCTCTACATGTTACGTCTTTTCAATGCAAAATGGAGATGGGCTTTCACCAACGTGACACTTTGTAATGGAGATGTAGCCTCGTGTGATAGCAGCGACGACCTAATGATATTCAGTACACAACATAATGTGACCCAACTGGCAAGAGGATTTGTTATCAAGCTGTTATCCAATAATCTTCCACACACTGCGTTCGCATTAATATACAATCAGACGATCTGATGAGATTATCACCCACACAAGCAGATTAAACCCCTCTGAGCAGATTACCATCCTGACAGTCTTACTGTGAACCTCCGCACACTCGTGTGTGTGTGTGTGTGTGTGTGTGTGTGTGTGTGTGTGTGTGTGTGTGTGTGTGTGTGTGTGTGTGTACTTTGTGTCCTATAAAATCTTCACATTGAGAGCCTTTGTGAGAGGCCAGTGGCCTGTGGAAAGCTTGGTCGGGGATCAGTGGATTTGAGTGTGTGTGTGTGTATGTGTTGAAGGGTGTTAGTGTTATTACATGGCCTACTGCACATGAGACAGAGAAACAGACACAAGCCGTGTACGCCGTGGTTCAAAGGCAGCGGGACAGAGGATGTTTTTACAATGTGTGTGTGTGTGTTTGAGGGAATGTCAGTATGTGAGCTGTGACATGTGTGAATTATGACTTTGTGTATGTTTTTGATAACATCAGAGTATAATATAAGGGCTCCAAACAGCAAAGCAGCTGCATGAATGGAATCTCTTCAGAGCTGAACATTTAAGATAAGATAAGATAAGATAAGATAATCCTTTATTAGTCCCTCAGTGGGGAAATTACAGGATTACAGCAGCATTGCTCACAAGTAATAAAATGAAGATAGAAATCAAGTAATATAAATAAACTAAACAGTAAACAGTAACAGTAATAAAAATATGACAGTAAAGAAGAATACAACATATACCAGTATATACAGACGGAGTAAAAATGTAAAATGTGAGATAATACTTAAACGTATTGGATATTGCACGGGATACTGCACGGGATTGACAGTAAAGAAGAATATTAAATATACCAGTATATACAGACGGAGTAAAATGTAAGGTAAATACTTAAACGTATTGGATATTGCACAGGATTGCACGGATTAGATATTGCACCAGGTGAATGAATTAAAGTGTTCAGAGTGTTCATATTCATGTTCAAGTGAATTAGTGTTCAGAAGTGTTCAAGTGTTCATGTTCAGTCAAATGTTCGTGTTCAAGATTTTCAGGAACTGCAGAAAAGTGTGTTTGTTTGTCTGTGGCCGTGCAGCTGTGTGACGCGTGGCACTGTGTGGGTATGTTTTCAGGCTTTTTCTGATCTCACATTGTGCTGTCTTTGATTCCTGTGGGCTCTGTGTTTTAAAGTAGGCCACAACAACAACAAAAATAACGCACAGAAACACATTCTCACACACACACACACACACACAGGACTTTCACACAGATTTCAACCGTCTCCCTCCTCCGTCTGTCTCTCCGTCTGTCCCTCACCAGGCTACCAGATCTCGTACTGCTTGGACAGCAGGGACCCTCAGCGATGGACCACAGTGGAGGTGGGCTCCAACGCTCGACAGTTCACCGTCACAGGACTTTCCTCTGAGCAGGCCTACGTTTTCCGACTCACCGCTCGCACCTCCGTGGGCTGGGGCGCAGAGCAGGAAGCCCTGGTTGTTACCACTGAACGCAGAGGTAAAGGACACACACACACACACACACACACGCACTTGAGCTTTACCTGGTGTCTGGTTTGCATCAGATCTGTCTCTGGAGTCTTGCCGATTTGAACCACTCCTATTAAAAAGTAGGAACCTGAACTGGCACGCTGCCACCAACACATGGGGTGCAGAATGTATTTGAGAGGTTTTACAATGTTTTTCGATCATATTTTATTACAGTATAAAGTGGACACATGGAGAGAGAAATAGCATGCGATAAGGTCCCCAGCCTCAATCTAATCACCTGTATCAACACTGCTTTCAGACATGTAGTTAACTTCATTTAATTAAAGACTTTGAAATCCTATTTTATCAGCTTACTATAAAGGATGTAGTTCTACACAAACACATATTTCTTCCTGCCAAAGGTTGAACAATGTTTCGCGTGAGAGATTTTGTATTTGTGTTTTTAAATATAGCTCCTCTTACTGGTTTAGGTGGGCTCAGTTGGAAAAAGGTGATTTCGCATCCTTCCATTCACCGGTGTGGTAACAATAAAAGAATCTGATGGGAGCACTGTCAATCACATCTGATCAAACCACATTCACACAGGCCTGGTGAAGCAGATTAAAAGAGTTGTTGAGAGTTATATCGTAATATCTGTGGATGTTTTCTTAACTTGAACTTGTATTGTCGCTTATTACGTGATGAATATTTAATGTTGTAGTAGTGAAATGACAAAAGCCTTAATAGGCCAACAACACTTTGGCATGCCACAGTTGCAACTGGTATAAATGACGAAAGGCTTATATGGAACAGTCATTATGTTATGTTGTAGTTTTACTGCTACGCTGAGTCAAATTGTCAGCTGTGAAAAGACCTACACATTAAATGGTTGATGGGTCGCTGATGGAGTAGTTTGCGGAAATAAAAACACACAAAGTTGCTCTCAAGAGTGCGTTCGCACTGAGGAACGGAAGAATAAAACTAAATTACTTTTTGAATTATCAGCTTCTCTCTCTCTCTCTCTCTCTCTCTCTCTCTCTCTCTCTCTCTCTCTCTCTCTCTCTCTCTCTCTCTCTCTCTCTCTCTCTTTATATTGAAAGACTTAACAGCAACAGTGTGATTCAATTCTGAAGCAGTTTTCAATCGGACACTAATGGAACCAGAATAACAAGTGTGTTCATTTTGCTTCTAGAAACTTACTTACTTCTACGCCGCTGAATAATTCAACAAGAATAATGGGGTGTGAGGTTGGTAGCTTTGACTAATGTCGGGTGAGATTTGCCTTTTTCGTGCACCCCCCACGATATATGAGTATTATGCATCTCATGTGGCATTTGCACCAAAAGCAATGTAATAATCTGTAATGAAATCCAAGTTAAATTAGAACGATGCATAAGGAAATAAAATGTGTTCAATAAACCAGATTAGACATGAAAGCCTGTAAATGAGCCAATTTAAAGCAGGAGTAACTTGATTATCGTTATTAATTTTGACTGTGCTTTTCTAAAATGTTTGCCATTTGGAAGGTCCATTGCAGGAGGGAACTACAAATGTTTGACGGGTATTTTCTCCCTTTTTACATCCATTTTCAAGTGGTCAAAGATGATCTTTTGTCATTTCCTGCAGTAATGCCAGTGCAAGTAAGAGTCTGGAAAGGTCAGCTGAAGTTTAAGCATTTTAAAATGTTTTGATCTCTGCAGTCCTACTTATGGGGGTGTAATGAGTTGTGGCAGATGTGAAGTCCTCGCAGAGATGAAGTTCGAGAAAGAAAAGCAGGCAAGGAGCTTCAGACGCGGAGCTCGGACAGACTCTCAGCGCTTCAGCGACAAGTAGTGTGTGTGGTTGGACATGCGGAATCCTTTGTTACCGGCCACTTAATATAAGCACAAGATGAAGAATTGATGACCTTTCCTGTGTGTGGGACATTTTAAAAGGAACAAGAAGAAATGACATTTAGAAACGTCAGTAGAGGAAGAGCTGCTTGGCAGTCAATGTAGATATTGAAATGAGCAGGTATTAGCCCTCCTGCAGGGGCTTAATGAGAGTCAGTTCCAACAGCTGCCCGGGGGGGCTGTACCTGACGCGGCAGATGGTCTGTTACACAGAACCATCTGAGAAGCCATAATTGGAAACTGTTTGGATAGGAGCAGGCACTGTCAAAACATATTTGGCATGTGATTGGATGAACCATTAGTCAGGCAGCATCTATAACGAGCTGACTTCAATCCTTCGTTGCTCTTCTTTCGATGAAGAAATCCGATCCAATTCTGATCAAACTGATGCTATTGCAGTATTTACACTGACCTCTTCAGACAGAGTTGGAGAGAAAAGTTTTGACCTCCCATTATAAAATTCGGATGAATTCACCCAAATCTTCTGGCGATCTTCCCCATCCATACAGTGCGGCATGAACGAGTCCTAAAACCCGGAAATGAGTCAGCATTTTTGCACTTCCGGTTCCCACGTCCTGGATCCAATGGGTTTCTTGGATGTTTTTTTGTTTAGACACCTGAAATAAGGTCTGTGGTTAACACCAGCTTATAAGATGTCTAAATAAGACTACAAACCATCATCACGCCGACTGGTCCGCCTTTATGCCTCGTTGTGTTTATACTTTATGCTTCTTACTTCTGCGGATTGCATTCATTGTCATCTCTGCAGCACTAACGCAGTAGCGTTTCCTTCCACCCCGACTCAAGCCCTCGGTCCAGCCTCGTTCACGTGAATGGAAAACGGAAAATAACTCTGGATTCGGCTATTAGTTCTGGCAACTTTTAGGACCTAATCATTTAAAAAAGGTGTATTAAAGGGTTCGTAAAAAATGCGCTGATTTAAAGATTGTCGTTCCACCGTTTGGCCACTATCTAAAATTAGCTTCAAAGCCCGCCGCTGTTCCTGAGGGCTTGCTTTACACCTGACAAGATGGATTTTATATGATCTTGTGATCCCGCAATTGCTGTGTGATCTCCTGATATCAAAAGAATCCAGCTGCTGTGGAAGCTAAGGGGCTCTGTAGTCACATACCACATAGGTTTGCTATATTATCATGAAAAAGGATTATTAGACCAAAGAAAACTGTGTCGTTCAGTCGGTAGATACTTGTTGAGTGAGAAAACAAAGATGATCAGCCTTTCACACTCCACTGTCTTGCACCACATTGCACCATGCTCTGATGCGGGTGGGTGAAAATTGTTCAGTTAGGAGGTGAGAAAGAGAATGAGACCGGCATTGTGTTGAAATGGCAGCAGTTGGCATGTCTCTTTTTGCCAAAGGAGAGAGCACAGGCCGAAAAACAAGATGTGGAAGCCGTGAAGCTTAGATTCCAAACCAAAGTAATTGCTATTGATCAATACTTCTATCAGCACTCTGCATTTATGGTAATTCATTATTTTAGGGCGGCAAAAAGTTGCTAATTTCTTTTTAACATGTCATCTAATCTGAGCAGTCGCTGGCCTCCTCGTAGGGTGTACAGCGTGACAATGAGAGGGATTTTAACACACTCAAACACTGAATATGACAGCCCATGCCTTTGGCAAGATTTAAACAGTAACAGTAACTCTCCTAAGACAGAACAGCAGTATGTCCTCCAACACACTGTCAGGTGAGCAGCGCAGTTCTTTCTCCTTCAATTTAGAAACAAATTAAAAGGTTTATTGTCCTCAGATTCAGAGGTTGTGACACTTTTATCTCATCTTGTTCAGACTTCTGCACAAATCAACTGTGTTCATAGAATCACACAAATCAAATGATAAGGAAATACATCAATGTATTTTTATTTAAAGATTTGCTATTCAATTCAATTTAATAAAAGCTGTTTTGAGTTAGTGTTTGGAAGTTAAACAGGTCGTAATTATCTTTCTAACATGTATTTTACATTGCTGTAACTAAATTTGAGTTTCTCTCCAAAAACTGCATTTTACAAAATTTGTGTCGGTGAAAACAACAAAGGAAAAAAAGCAATTCAGCAATTTAACAATTTGAGAGTAATGCATGCAAGGCAATTCAATTATTAAAATGAAAATAAAAGCTGTAATAACAGTAATAGTAGTAAAAGAGCATGAAATAAAAAACGTATTAATCAAATAATAATAACATGCTGTCCGTATTCCTTCGGGCAGGCTAATATAATCAGTTGAAGAAGAGACGGATGGAGGACAGATCTAACTGACGGGTTGTGTTGAAGTTTGACCGAGAACTATTTCACAAAAGATGAAATATCACTTTAAAAATGAAGTTACAGTGGCTCTGTTGGCTAACGCATGAATAACTTTGGTTTGAACGTGTCTCTCAGCCTTTGAAATATGTCAGACCTGATCTCTCTCCAATTTCCTCTGTCAGCCGGCACCGAGTATGTCTCGTAGGCTAAAGGCAAAAGTCCCTGTATTAAAATGTGACAGTGAAGTGATTTCTTTTTTTTTGAAACCCTGAAATCACGATGTCAGATATTCTATTCAGACTTATCAGCTGGTGTAGTGCATTTTAATTGGATCAGATATCATAACATCTGCGGCATCATTATTAGGGTGTCTTATTAAGAATAGAAATCAGTGGATCCCTGTTCCACTTCACCAACGTAATGGCCCATTCTCACTGTGAGATAGACAGAGCAGCCTAATAGAGATTTCTTTCTGATGATGCTGAAGAGACCAACTTAATCCCCAGAAAAAGAAAATTGGTTTTTTGAGTGTGCGTGACTGTGTGTGTGAATGAAAACAACTCCCTCCAGAGAGATCCATCTATGCTGATGTTTGTCTCCAAGAGGGTGATAACTGATAAGGTAATGGACAACGTATATTAGCATTTTTAGCAGGATTCATCCCCTTACAACCATATATGTTCGCTCCTCCAGCACCAAAAGCATCTCTTCTATCTACTTCACTCCACTTCTATCACACTCCTCCCCTCCCCCGTGCGTCGCAGTAAGCAGTCGTGTAAGTGCTGAAAGGGCAGCGCTTGTTCTGACAATTATGAGTTTGTTATCAGAACATGATCTTCACCGTGGAGCGGAACAAGAGGAGAACAGACAGGGAGACGCAGATGGTATCAGGAAAACAAAAGAGGGAGAGAATAGTCAGTCGTGAAGAATAAGGGCGCGCGGGAAGAAAGGAGTCAAAACTGATTTAACTCAAACTACTTGTGATAAGGAAGAAAAGCCTGTGTGTGTGTGAGTGTGCGCACACGTGTGTGTGTGTGTGTGTGTGTGTGAGTGTGCGCACACGTGTGTGTGTGTGTGTGTGTGTGTGTGCGTGCGTGTGTGTGCTTGTGCATGTTTGAGTGTATAAGTGCAGATTAATTAAACCTGAGAGAGAATCGATAATGCTTTAATTTCCAGGCTGAATCGATAATCTGATGCCACTGAAATTAAACAGTTCTGCCCCCCAACCATGTGTTTTTGTTTGTGTGTGTGTGTGTGTGTGTGTGTGTGTGTGTGTGTGTGTGTGTGTGTGTGTGTGTGTGTGTGTGTGTGTGTGTGTGTGTGTGTGTGTGTGTGTGTGTGTGTGTGTGTGTGTGTGTGTGTGTAAACACTTCTCCTAATCACACAGCTTCTGCCGACACAGTTGTACAAAGATACTGACTCCCAGGGTCATATTTTATCTTCTAATTGAATAGCGAAGACAAATACAAACACACACACACACACACATCTGTTGAGAAATTGCTTCTTTGATGCTGCAGTGGTTCAATGTCTTGTTTCATTGAAACATCTGAATTGCAACAGTCACACTGGTGCATTTGTGATGTAAATGGAAGCTGCCCCCTTTCCTGTGTAACAAGGTATTCGCAGCCATCATCACAGTCCACGATAATCTCAGTTTGCCCAGGTGACAATGTATGTCATCACGTTACAAACAGGAAAGCTGAATGAACGAGAAGCATGGCATGTATGCATGGGTATGACAAAGTATCCCTGTAAAACTGAGACAGCAGAGTAGATGAAAGAAAAGATAATTACAGGAAGCAATGCATCCTCTGTTTAAAATAATTCCATCCAAAAGTCAAACTACAATTGAAACCAACTCACAGTACGTTTAAATAAGTGTCCACCTCTTACAATCTCAAAGAGAAGATGTGCCTTCTCCAGCCTGTCCTCTCACTGCGGTGTCTGTCCCCCAACACACACACACACACACACACGATATCAGTACCACAGTTAAAATAAGGGCGTTAAAGCTGTGTTGGAAGCTTGTGCTTGTTTTTATCAAGGTGAAAACATCCACTACGCACTTATCTCCATTTCCATTGAGATAAGTGCATTTTTGCATTTTGCATTTGCATCCAGCAGCTTCTTGACTTGTGGTGATGTGAGGTGCTTTGTCCTTTAACTTGTGACCCAGCTGTTTATATAGAGCTCTTTACGAAGTCTCCCTGTCCCTGATGAACAAAGATACACACATGTAAATGTGCGTCTTGGTATGTGGTGGTGACACAGTCACAAAATGTTAACGACTAAATTAGTCAGGATGGTATGTATGAACGAATGTTTCCAGTGAAATTGATCTATACATTTGAGTTTGTTGCTCTCTTTTTCCCTCCCATGCTTCCACTTCATCTCCACTGTGCTGACCCTCTCGTTTCTCTTCTTTTGTTTCTTTGCCACGTCCACAGAGCGTCCCCAGCCCCCCAGGAAGTTGGCTGCTCCTCAGGACGGAGTTGAATCTCGCCATCTCCGCCTCCGCTGGGTGACGGGCGGCTCAGGTTCCTCGCCGCTGAGGTACTTCACGCTGCAGGCCAAAGAGCTGCCCGACGGGGACTGGAACACACACATCGCTGACATCCCGCACAATGTGACCACCTGGACCGTTGACAGGTACTCATGTGCACATGTTTGTATACTCCATAGATAAAGTGTTTGGAGGGTTGTGTCTTTTTTTGTTTAGTTAGCAAAAATCAGGATTCCCACACGTCCGAGAAAACCTGCAAAACTGTTGAACAATGTTCCAGTCAAAGTCAAATGTCCCAGAAACTGTGTTGTCCTATATATACACGATATTCAAGATCATATTAATGTTAACATTACATTTTATGAACAAGAGTATTTTGAATAGGCTGTTATTGTTGTGAACAAACCCCCACGTCACGTCACATGGTGGCACAATCAGGTTACAACTTAAGTGGCCGAAACTCTGATTCAGTTAAGTTACATTATCCTCAAAATGTAAACATCAGTCACTGCTGGTTGGTAGTTTTAATGATGATATGTATCTATGATCAATGTATCATAATGTCCCCCACACACACACACACACACACACACACTGTGTGGAAGCCGACCCCAAGCATCCTTCTATTCTATCCCCAAGAATAGAAATTCCACATGACTGTTTTTTGCTTGCCTTAAAGAGCCCAACTGTGCAAATGTTGTTTATCATGACGTTAAAAAGTCGTGTCATGTTTATGCATCCTTGGGGAGAAGAAGAGTGGACAGAGGGAGGGATGCTGTGAATACTCGAAGCAAACAACAGATAATTACATCACAGATTGAGAAGTTCCATTTATTTAGCACATGAAGTAGCAAAAAGCTTTGTTGAGCAAAAAAAAAACAACAACACAGACCACAAAAGAACACCGGGGAGAGTAATCATAATCACTCTGTCACCTAATCACACCGGCACAGCAGAAGGTGCTCTTAGTCTTTCTCTCTGAATACCCTTTTCTTCCCCACTCTGTCTTAATGCTTTCAAGTGTGTGTGTGTGTGTGTGTCCATAGTTTCTCTCCACAACCGTTTCATCCCTCCATCAATAGCTAATGTTTTCAGAAAACCACAAGGCATGTTTTTTCTCTCCCTTCGTTCACATGCAATCATCCCCTGGAAGAAGGCTCCATGTCCTCCTTTCCCGCCCTTATCTCTTTATCCCTCCATCCTCTTCTCCCTGGTGACACTGTCATTATGGCAGCAGGTGACGGTGGTCCGACTCGATGGCCGCTCCCAACTTCCCTGAGAGCCTTAGCGGCAGAATTATGATGAGGCTTTACTTGTGTACCGTGTGTGCTCCCCCCCGCATGTTTGTGTGCGCTTTCACCGAGCTATTTGAGATGCTGAAGAGCGTTCTCTCAGTGTGCCTGCATCAGCCTGTCTCAACCGGCCTCCGGGAGGATCTATGTGCCGTGATGATGATGATGATGGTGGTGGTGGTGGTGGTGGTGGTGGTGGTGTTGTTGTTTTTTTGATGCCATTTTCTAGCTCATTCCACCACTGAATGCTCTAATTGCAGCGCCGGATGGAGGATTTAGTTTACATCTCCACACGGACACACTCACACTGGCTTGGTATCCATCCTTAATTGTTGTTTTCCACGGAGACATCTTTGGAGCCAAAACATCGAAGTCCCCCGGCTGCTGCAAACATAGACACACAGTAGAGTACACACACACACACACTTTCAAACCCTGTCCACAACGTAGTCCTAGTGCTGTTGGTTCCCCACCCTCATTGAGCTTGTTGCCTTTGATGTCTCATTCCTACGATACCCACAACCCCTTAGGGCCTTTTCTTGCCGCTTATTGGGCCTGGTAGCTCATTATTATACAACAGGACATTTGATCAGTCCTGCTGCACGTCTAACTGGTCCTCTGTTTTGTCCGAGGCACTGTGTGAATAAAGTGGACCTTGGATGTGTGAGCAGATACGTCTTGTTACAAATGATGAAATTGCTCCTGTTAACGCTTGTTGATGATTAGGTTAGACTAATAGAAATGACTGTTTTGCCACCGAATGTCCTTTTTAAATTTGAATCAATTTCCCACGGTGTGCAGGAGCGGGTACATTTAAACTATTAGCATGCTACGAGGCTCCGTAGACTTGTTCAGCTCGTCCCTAACACTTGGTGCCTGTTCCTTCAGCTGATTGTAAGTGGCTCCAGAGTACAGTGTTTTCACAATGACTGATGTAAATTGTTATTCTGTACTTAGTAATGCATTCACCTTGCACAGAGGAGAACGGCAGATAAGATGTTATGTTAATATGGCAGCAGAAATACTTTGGCAGGGGAGACAATTAGGAAAGGTGTAAAATGATTATTATTCAAGACCTTGTCTGCTCTTCAAAGGCCACTGAAAGAGCAAGAACTGGTCTGTGAGGAGGAGGTTGATGGAGAAGATGGCGTTTTAGAGATATTCAGTGGAGGTTTTTGAGGTTTGAAGGTCTTACAGATGCTCGATGCTCTTTGGTGAAAAAACCTTGAGTGAAGCCAAAAATCAGTTTGTTTACAATAAGAAGAAAACGTGACTTTGAGGCTTCAGCGTTGCTGTCATTTCATTGTGATGAATGACCTGCTATATGAACTAATCTCACTGTTTAATCAGTATACAGCTATCTCAATGTCACTCTCACTGTACTCTACGACTTTACCAAGCAAATCAAACTTTGTCTATTCTGTCCGGAAAATGATTTGATATCAAATGGAAACATCATTTTTAAATAAATGAATGCAACTTTTCAACTGGTCAAAGAAAGAGAGAGCGAGAGAGGAGTAAGGCTGAAATCAATAACGTGAATGAATATCATTTCTTTGTGAGCAACTGTACATCTGTGTGCGTTTGTGTCTGCAGGCTGAAGCCCTTTACGTCGTACAAGTTTCGGATGCTGGCCACCAACGATGTAGGAGACAGTGTCCTCAGCAAGGAGACGGAGGCTGTCACCACTCTACAGGATGGTGAGAGGAACACTGGGAACACTGGGAATGAAAGAAGGAGGAAGACATGGAAATATGTAGACTTAAAAACATGATAGAGTGTAATAGTGTCTTTTTCCTTTTCTCACTCTCGTTCTCTGTGTTTTCTTTCCAGTGCCTGATGAGCCCCCACTGATCCTCGCAGTGAAACCAACAACCACTACCTCGGTCCTGGTGCAGTGGAAGGTATTTGAAGACAGACACACACACACACAGTACATTCGCACAGACCTGCACAACACAACTTTGATTGCAGGTTAATCACCTATCACCTAATCGCAGATACTGTGAATACTTTTAAGAACCAGCTCAAAACCCACCTTTTTAGGCTGGCGTTTGAGTAAAAACGCCAGCCATGTCCTAGACCTGCTCTTAAAATATGTTTTACATTTTTATTATTTTTTATTTTATTTATTTATTTATTTTTTTAATTTAATTTATTTTTATTTTTATTTTTTCTCTGTGTATGTAATTTATTGACCCTAGGGTCACGTTGTGTTTTTTATGCTTTTAAATGTCTGCTCTGTTAAGCACTTTGTGATGTTATGTCTGTGAAAAGCGCTCTATCAATAAATTTCATTCATTCATTCATATTTGGAGAATGAGAATGAGAGAATGAGACTCACTGTGTGTGTGTGTGTGTGTGTGTGTGTGTGTGTGTGTGTGTGTGTGTGTGTGTGTGTGTGTGTGTGTGTGTGTGTGTGTGTGTGTGTGTGTGTACGTGTTGTGTGGACGCAATAATCATCATCTATTGAGCCAGGAACGGTCAGAGCACAGACAGATTGGAGGGACGGGCAGGCGTAGGGACAGACCGTCCTGGCTGGGGGAGAGAAATGTTCAAACTCTTAATGAGGATACACCAGCAGGAGAGACGTTTGAGGGCGAGAGAAGCAAACATCTGCATTGTCCAACAACAAAGGGAAACGGAGACAAAAGGGTGGTTTTAGAGCATCCGTGACAGTTGAAAAGACAGTAAACACAGCCTGGATACTTCACCGATGTCACTCTCCCTCTTCTGTTTGGAAGTGTCTTCTCTCACTCCTTCTAGCCTCATGTCAAAGCATGAGGAGGCAATGAAAAACAAAGTCACCAGCAATTTCATCATCCTTTACAAGAGGGCCAAACCCACTGAAGCATCACTTGGTCTGTACGGGTTCCAGCCAGTCCAATCCACCAGCCCCTTAAAGTGAACTCTGATCAAACGCTGCTCTCCTGTCAGTCACCTCGCTTCACCTAGAAAATGAAACCGAGCGCAGTGCAGAAGTCCTTCTTTTTTGAGAACTGAAGTACTAATACTTCACTCCGTGTGTACTTGTTTGCAATTTGTTTTTCAGCGTCCCAATGACGACAGTATTAACGGGGTGTTGACCGGATACCGGCTGTATTATCGAGAGCTCCCGGTAAACACCTCCACTTTAGCTGAAGCAGAAGTCCAGGCAACCAAGAACAACACCACAAGTGCCCTCATTACAAGTGAGTAGTACTGAAACTAACGTTAACTCTTCATTAATCCCCACTCCCACTTAGTTACGGTTGCTATGCCTGTCAGACTTTTCTTCTGCAGCACATGAGCAGGGGCGTAAGACAATTAAGCTATTTACTTCATTAGTTTACCTGAAGAATCCTGCAAGCACTTATATCTTAGTGGTTTACTGACGTGGGCAAATGTTATTTCCTTTGCTCAGATGACACGAAATGTCATTCGTGATATTGGATGTTAGAGGGAGTGTGATGAATGCAAATGCGGATCCCACGGTCCTGATTGCTTAAAAAGTCAACTTTTTTTCATCTTTGTCTCACTCTTCCAAAGCCAAGAGCACATTCAAGACAGTGAGCAGCGCCTCGCTAACAGAGTTTGAGTTGACACGTAAGTCATTTAAGAAGTAACGCGCCTGGGATCTTTATGTTTTACAATAACAATAACTGACATATTGGCTTTGCATGCATGTTGTAAAAAAAGGTAAATGTAAGTATGTTCATGTCTTTGTAGAACTGAAGAAGTTCAAACGCTACCAGATTGTAATGACCAGCTACAATATCGTCGGAGAGAGCCCGCCCTCCTCCCCAGCTGAGGTGTCTGTCGGAGAAGCAGGTAGGTGGAAACAGAAGGAAGCTGTTCGACTGGTCATCACTACAATGTGTGATCTACACATTTTGTTTACAAAAAAAGCTGTTGAATGTGGAGCTTCTTCTCTCCTCTGTGTTCAACATGTCGTGCGTTGATAGAAGGTTGCATTTTGGGTACAAAAGTAACATTTGGTTGGCGGGTGATTCTTTTAGATTGTTGCTCTTCTTACATCACTTACAGTGGGGTAGATCCTTCATCTTTTACTTACTTCCATCTTTCAAGCATAAAAAGCACATTATTGGAACCTTGGATAGCTGTTGAACAGATCAATCCCATCTCAAGGTCCACTTCCTGTGCTTCACAACGTGTTCTATGGAATGAATCAGCAGATGGAGTTCACTCAGTTGTAATGGAGACGGATCTGCAATCATAGAAGCACAGTAGCTGCCATGAGTTCATCCATAGCACACAAGCAGCCTTTCATCTCTGGAAGCAGCTGCTCAGAGAACCTTGAGTTTGGATTGTTTTGTCAAATTGTTATTTTTTGTCTCCGTCTCTTGTCTGTTCCTTCGCTCTCTCCTTCTCTTCTTCTTTTGTCCTGTCCACGTCTCCTGTCCTGCTCTTATAGCCCATCGAGTGGCATTGCCTGTGTGTGTGTGTGTGTGTGTGTGTGTGTGTGTGTGTGTGTGTGTGTGTGTGTGTGTGTGTGTGTGTGTGTGTGTGTGTGTGTGTGTGTGTGTGTCTGTCTGTGAGGACGTGCGTGCGCGTACATGTGGACACATCTGAAAGTCGTGTAGAGCTTCACACGGCCATCTATTTTGTAGTAATGGCCCAACTCCTGTTTAACTTTCACCACAGAGTCAAACCATAGATCCATTACACAGACAGCAGTGCAAATATATTCTCTCACACACTCACACACACACACGCGCACACAAACAAACAAACGTGCGCGTGAACAGATTTGCAGGTTATGCCAGTAACACCCACACGTTATTGCAATTTCCCTCACAATCTCACACTCCCTCCATCGGACAAACATTGCATCGCTATTCAATAGGCGTGTGCAGTGTGTGCATAGTGTGTGCGTGTAGGCCATACGTATCACATGCAGATGAGCGAGCGTTGAGGATAAGCAGGGGGAGGCAGAAAAGGGCTGGAGGGGGGGGGGGGGGTGATGAAATGGGGTGATATGGTCTTTTCTCTAGCCTCAGGTGCACGCTGAGTGTTCATGCATATGTGAGGTACGGTGGAGTAACAAGGTGCTGCCTTAGGCCCATTCTAATTGCAAGGGTAAAACATATCTTCCCTACTTCCCATTCTTACACCCAGCTGCGCACACACACACACACACACACACTTGGTAGCTGTCTAACCAGGCACCTTTTCATCCTGCAGCTCCCTCGGTGGCCCCTCAGTCTATCAGAGTGTCAGCTGTGTCTCCCTCCATCCTGGAGGTGACCTGGGACACACCCCCCCTCGAGACCCAGAATGGACTCATCCAAGGATACAAGGTGACAAAGCTTCCCTTGTGGCAGAGACACACACAGGACTGACAAAGGCCACACAAAGGAGTACTGCTATGAGCGTCCCTGTGATAGAAAGGCTGTTTCGCTCTGCACTTTAAATGTCTCTCCACTTGTCTTGGAGGGGTTTTGCTCTGCTGCACATTCAAGTGTCTTATAGAGAAAGAGGGAGTGCTAAGTTGGAGGAAGAATCTGAATATCCTTTAATGGTTTCAATATCAGTCCTCGGCCTATCTCTCCCCCTCGACTCCCCTGTCACACCCCCTCGCTCTCACTACTTCAAACACAAGGTTATCTGTTCTGCTTTAGACACATTGATTTCTGCCGGAGAAGAGGGGGGGAAATGGAGAGAGCAAGACGGGGAATGTAATATTTGCAGAGTGAAGAAATGAGATGAGCAGGTTATCCCTGTAGAATCCTGATTAGAGGGAATACGTTCAAACCACCAGAGGCGGCTGGACACGGCGAGGGGAGTGCGAGGCAAAGGGGGTTAACGAGATTACGACGAGAGGAATAGAGCAAAGAAAGAATGTTTAATGAATTCATAGGTTCTGACTTATGTTGACACTCGTACTGCGTTAGGTGACCAGCACAGGCGCCAGGTAGGACTGACGGTAAACGTCATTGCCGGTGTATTTATCGACGGTTGAGGTTCGCTGAGGGCTCGTTAAAGACACTGAGCATGATGGGTAACAGGTAATACAAACGTAAAGGGTTGCGCAACATCAAATGTGTGGGCAGATTTCTACAAATGAGTCACTACTACTTTGAGTGACACATTCTGAAACTGCAGATTTTCATTGTAGTATCAACTTTTAAGATTTGTAATTCTTTTTGCTTCATCGGCATAATCCTGTCATGCTGTTCCTGTCAAAATGGGTCAGTCATTTCTCATAGAGGTTCTATAGACCTGACACCAGAAAGATACCGCTCCTCTGCAGAGCAAACATCCTGTTTTTCATCGAGACTTAATATCCAACTCTTTCACGAAAGAGATGGTTTGATAATCCATTTAAGGTTCTTGATCTCATCAAATCACATCTTCATTCAGGGACAGCTTCAAATAGGCTTTTTGGACTCATCCGAATGGTCTCGCACTCTTACCAAATACTAAAATAGATCCACTACACATTAGAGTGGATTACAAAATGTTCTGGACTCTCTCCTACACCATTAGAATGATGTATCACGAAGAATGTTGCCTCAAAAGGAAGTACCCTATTCATGCAGAAGGTAATACATTTTGATTTTAAATTGAGTATATGGATGAGTTATTCAGTAGCTCATTATTGTAAGAGCTTGTGGAATGACAGAGATGGTATAATGCTGCCATCAAGTGCTACTCCTACGCTGCTGCTTCCAAGTTTGGAAGGTGTAAATACAGTGTATGGTGCTTTGTAGTACCTTCTGTTAAGAACAATAACAAAATGGACCCTTAACTGGAAGCAGCTCCTGTCTTTTGTTTTACTTTATAAAGAAAACTACACAGAGATGGTTTTTGAACATGTGAAACTGTTGAATATAAGTAGCAGCTAAGATAATACAGTGAGCTCCCAGTAAACCAAATATCCAGTCCGTGTGTAATTACAAAAGCAACAATTTCATGATGTGATTGCCGTTTGAATGAGCTGAGGAGCCATGCACGGTATGATTAGGGACCTGGGTGGCTGATTGTCCTTGAATGCTTGTCATGGAAACGTTCAAATCAAGTACAAACTCTGGCACGCGTGTTTATTCGTTACTCGTTGTTCAGCTCAAAGGCTGCAACAAAAATGGGAGTAAAAAGTAAAAAGAAAGTAATGAATAAGCACATTTATTTACAAGTTAATAATAAATAACAAAAGAACATCAGTAATGAAAGCATGTCTGGATGTGTGAAAATGTCTCAAGCAAACAAAACCAAAATGACAGCCGTGTTGTCAGCGGAGGAAGAGAGAGGACTCCCCACAATGTGTTACAGCCCGGCTCAAAGGCGGCAACAATTTGCATGTAAAGCTAAAAAAAAATAAAGCCCAAAATAAGTTAACCATCAATGGAGCTGAGATGGATCAAGTGAACCGTTTGAGGTTCCTGGGAATCAGCATCACAAACAACCTGTCGTCATGAGCATCATTCAACTCCATCCTGTTGAAGAAACATCTCAAACGGCTAAAATGAAGAAGACAAAAGTCCCGTGCCAAGACCTTGTTAACTTTTACAGAGGAGCAATAGAAAGCGGCCTGACTGGAAACATTACAAACCGGCATGGGATGAGAGGAGGGCTCTACGGCAGGTGATTAACACTGCCCAGATCATTGAGACCCATCGACCGAGCATCATCAGTGAAATTGGTGACAAGAGGTGCCTGCAAAGAGCTCAAGGGATATGAAAAGGAAATACCCGCCACAGCCTGTTCACCCTTCTGCCGTCTGGCAAGCGATACAGAAGCATCAGCTGCCGTACTATCGACCTCAGAGCAGCTCCTTTCTTTCCTCTTTGAGAACCTGATCCTCCACACTCCACCTTAAAAACAATGTGATGCTTTTTTTGTTTTTCTTATGTAGTAAAATGGGACTACAGCTGTCCCAACTGTAGCAAAACTGTGTTGTACAATGACAATAAATTAACCTTGAATCATGGATGAGAATAAGTGCTGTTCCAGCTGCTGTGGTTATTTTCTCACCTCAAAGGCTCTTGTGCATCCAAGACACTTTTTCCTGGTTCATCTCTAATGCATGAGGCTCAACCACCTCTGTAACCTTGCTGTTAGTTGTTTGTGTGGGGAAGGTCAAGGCAGTTTCCATGTTCAACTTAAGCCTTTTTTGCGGGACTCTCAGCTGTTCTGTACAACATTAAAATATGAACATTTATCCTCAACATTCATCTGAGATTAAACAACACGCAGTGATTTGTGAAAGCACACATTTAAGGCAAGTACACGCCCTAAAGAATATTAGAGTGGATATTCACCAGTCCGGTGGCGTTATGAGCAGGAGGCAAGCTGCTTTAAAGCATCAAATGGATTCTGCTACTGGATATGCATTTATATAGGCTGTTTACTGGCAGTCACATATCAAATATATTGCTTGTTTTTTTTTTTTTCTCCTGCTCATTATACACAACCTGTTTCATTAAAAGTATGTGACGATAGAGAATATGTAAAAGTCAAACGTGTTTATTGGTGCCACGTGACGTGAGCATGGACAGTGACACATGGACGACATTTTTTTATTGTGTGATCGCTTGAATGGGTTCAAATGAGCAAATCTCATGTTGTATGAAGTTGGTTGTGTGAGGTTTAGAAATATTGTGAACCATATACACTAAAGTCAGGTTTAAGACAGACTATAGCTGATGCCAGACATACATGTTGGTTTGGTAATCAGGCACCGAGATCACTTGTTTATGGTCCTTTTAATACGTTCGTCTTGACGGAACCAGTGGTATCGGTATCTGCAACGGGACATTACAACAACTTGAACCTTCTCTTAAACTGTCAATGCCAGAACAACAAATCTCTCCATAACCATCTTCTCCTCCTTGTAAAACCGCACATGAGCACTTGTTTATATGGATCGATCAGGAAACCTCAGGAGGAACGGACAGAAAGTAAATAATATATATAGTTGGCAGAAATGAGGTGGGGGAGAGGAGAAAACAGGATGTGGGGGGGGGATGTGTTATTGACAGTGGTTTTGCTGTGTTGCAGATCCACTACTGGGAGAGGGACCGGCAGAACCAGAGTGAGACGGTCAAGGTGATTTTTGTCCCGGACACCCGTGTGCACCTCACCAACCTGACCAGCTACACACCTTACCTGGTCACTCTGACTGCCTTCAACACGGCTGGAGACGGCCCACCCAGTGACCCCCGCGGGGCCCGCACCCTGCAGTCCGGTAGGGAGCGGTGACAGTTCGGCTCGCGAAAAAAACCAAATCATCTTTCTGCTTTATGGCTTCCTTTATTTCATTTGTCATCCTGCATGCGTCCCGCAGCTCCCAGCCAGCCCAGCTACCTGTCCTTCTCAGAGGTGACAGGAGGAAGTGTCAACGTGTCCTGGGGAGCTCCGCTCACTCCTAATGGACAGCTGGAGGGCTACAGGGTCATCTACCAGCCCACTGCTCCTGTACAAGGTATGCACACACACACACACACACACATGCATGACGAGGAGGACACTGGCATTTATTTGTAATTGTCTGTGTGCGAGAGCAGGAGTGAGTAAAGTGGTGACGGTGGACGTGAGGGGCAGCTGGCAGAGATGGCTGAAGGTTCGAGACCTCGTCAAAGGAGCGACGTACGCGTTCAGTGCTCAGGCTCTCACCGTCAGCTATGGACCGCCTATACAAGCAAACATCAGTGCTCAGCCTGTACAAGGTAGGCATGGCTCTGTGTGTGTGTGTGTGTGTGTGTTGGTGTCGTGGAGACAAACATCTGTTAATACAGTCCCATACAGTTATGGGGACTCAAGTAGGACTGGGTCAACTAGGACTGCAACGAACGGTTCATTTATTACAGTATTCTTCCCATTGCGTTTGAACTAATTCATTGTTAAATCTATGAAATGTCAAAAAAATAGTGAAACATTCAGATGTCTTGCCAACCAACAGCCCAAAACCCAAAGATATTCAGATTACGACGATAGAAAACGTACATTTCAGTGGAAATGACTGCACTGTGATCCATGTATACTCGAATACTTCAGTCAATGAAGTCTTGGTTGTATTCCATGCTTGGTGAAAAATGTTGGAACATGAGCGTATTGTCGTTTTATTTATGTGCTGACAAAACTATGTTGTACTTTCATGTATAAACTGTATTTCTTTATTTATTTGATCGTGTCAAGTCATTTTAGAAGTTTATTTTGTTACATTTTCGCCAATACACCAACAACAAACTCACCAGTGATTATAGTAAAGGTTGAAGGAAACGCTTTCACAAGACGAGGTGTGTGTGTGTGTGTGTGTGTGTGTGTGTGTGTGTGCGTGTAATGTGCATGTGTGTCCCTCCCTGACACCGCAGGCTCCCCTGGGTCCCCGATGGAGATGTCCATCACCAAGACGTCCTCTGCGCTCACTGTCCACTGGTCGGAGGGGGAAAAGGGTGCAGCACCTCTCACTGGATACGTCATTGAGGCGCGTCCATCGGGTAAGCCAGCGCACCTCTTCATCATGCGCACCAATTATTTCCATTGATTAAGAGTAAGGTTAAGCACTACACTAAAGCTCACTTAGCGCAGCTTCCTCCAGATTCATTTAGGCCTGCTGTGCAAATCATGTCAGCGGCAATTTTTCTAATAACTATTACCAGAGGTATAAAATACAGAAAGGGGTCGTCTGTGGCAAACAGTTTGAACACTCTGCAGGAGAGAGAGAGACTCTGGAGTTACTCTACCACAGATAGTAACGCTGACACCCCTTTTATTAAGAGTAATAACAGTGATCATCACCATCATTTTAAACGGGACTGACAATTTAAGATATTCTGTATTCACAATCTGACATTCTCTCTCTCTCTCTCTCTTTCTCCCCCTTTCACCCTCCCTCTCTTTTTCTGTCTCCCTCTACCCCCGACTCTCTTTTTCTCCCTCTCCGCCCTCTCTCCCTCTTTCACCCTCCCTCTCGCTCTCTCACCCCCCCCCCCCCCCTCTGCCTCCCCCCCGCTCTGCAGATGAAGGAGTGTGGGACTCCTTCATCAGACTCCTCCCTCCCAGCAGCAGGTCTGTTTTAGTCCCACTGGAGCGCCTGAGGTCTGGGATCAGCTACGAGTTCAGAGTCATCGCTGTTAATCGCTATGGCTACGGACAGCCGAGCGCACCCTCTGCTGCTCTCGCTGGTAAACACACACACACACACACTCACTCTGGTGGAGCTCAGGCTAATGAACATATCCAGGGTGATCCAACTTGTTTAATTGGGGTTGGACTGAATTTCTAGCCAGTTGGAAACAATGGAGGACGCTGCTGCGATTGTGTGTTTGTCTGCTGCCATCAAGAGGCAGAGCCGTGGAACTACAACTGCGCTTCTTGTGCAAAGGGAAAGTTTGTCTGCTACCTTCTACACTGATCTGAGAAAAGAGACACGACAATCAACTTTTCTCATCGGGTTGGTTCAAGAATCCGCAGGATGAGTTTGATGACACGAGGAGGAGACAAACCATCACTTTAATTTGTAGTGAAGCAAAAGAAAAGTCGATACCTTCCTCATGTGTGCTCCTCCCTCCTCTCCTCCTCTCCTCCTCCCTGTCTGCAGCGCTGTCGGAGCGCCCCTTCTACGAGGAGTGGTGGTTCCTGCTGGTCATGGCTCTGGTGGGACTCATCCTCATTCTGGTCCTGGTCTTCACACTGCTGCTGCATGGACACAGCAGCAAGTACAAGGCCTGTGGCACAGGTTTGTGGCTCACACGGACACGCTCTAATGTCATGCTTTATGAGGTGACAAAGTGGTGGTATTCAAGGCAGAAGAGGCATTTTCCTCTCCTCAATGACACTCGCATCGATCCACTCACCGTCAAGAGACTCACCACATCTACCCTCCCCTGTTTTATTACAATGAACTCAATTTGTTGTGATTCTGACAAGCTGAGACGTGCTTCAGAGGAGAGGAAACCAAGGCCAGTTCCTTCAGTTATCAACGTTATCTCCCTGAAGATGTCATTTCTGTAGGTTTTTGAAAATGGCTTTCGATTAATGCTGAAATGAAGTCTTTTCATTAGTTTTAGTATTAAGCCTGGCTCGTTTTTAAAAAAGTACCGGAACTACTTAAATAAGACTGGATTGGCCAATCCAAAGTGAGATGTCTCTTAACTAGAGAGTGTTTTATGGCTGGAACATGTTAGAACAGACTTGTTTGACTTTCATTTGCAAGACTTATATTATCCATTTATCAGGGACTTTCTGTATCACGGACACAGTTCTCATTTCAGGTGTTTCAACTAAAGCCCTGTTCGGATCAGATTCACTCCTCTATTGAGAGATCCCACTGGGAAAAGAAGCCAGTTTTTCATCCTTAAATTTGGACTGCTGTATTGTATTGTAGCTCGCACCACCTCCACAGGGTCGGTCAGGGAGCGCAGCAGCCTGGAGCTGCAGGGACCAGAGTCTGACTCACGGATGCTTATTGACGTGGATTGAGGGGACAAGCGTGTTCCTCGCTGTGTCAAAAAAAAAGTGTCAGTTTGTTTGATGTGTTGCCCGGTTACCCCTCCAAAGCGTCGGTTCTTCCTGTTTTCCTGTTTTCATGCGAGTTTCTTCTCCTCTCGGGCTTCCTGTGATGTTCTCAGATGTGAGCTTTCACAGTCGCTGTGTGTGTGTGTGTGTGTGTGCGTGTGTGTGCGTGCGTGCGTGCGTGCCAACATCTGTAATTCAAAGTTGTCCTTGACAAGCACGGGTTACATCAGGACAGCTGCTGATGTGAGTTGCCACGGAAACCTTGGCACAACCTCTGGGGCAGTGGAGCGATGAGACGGAGCGAGGGAGGAGAGAGAGAGTGCACAAACAAGAATCAATGGCTGTCAATTCACTTCAATTTCATTTCATTCATACAGCACCAAATAATAACAGGTGTTATCTCATATAGAGAAAGTCTAGACCCTACTTTTTATAATGGCTCGGTGTCGGTGGGCAACAGCAAATTCAATTTTTGTTCCGATGACCATAAATCATCGAGAGCACATTGTCGTGTTTCAAACAGCATCATATTTCTCCCAATTCAAAACGTGACATTGTTTCCGTTATTGTTCCATTCGTTATGGTTATTGGTGAATAAATTAAGAAGCTATTCTGTGTGGTTACTGCCTGAGTGACAAATTATGCGTGCCAGTTTAATTATTCCTCAGCCGCTGCCACATACGGGTGACTGAACGTCCGTATATTTACCTGAACCTTTTCCAATCCTTTAATTTTCCTCCAGGGAAGCACGCGTCCACGGCGGAGGAGTCGGTAACGCTGGACAACGGAGGTTTCACTGCTCTGGAGCTCAACAGTCGAACGCTCAACACCAAGAACGCCTTCCTGAAAAAGAACGGCACCAGGTGTTCACTCACTCACTCACTCACTCACTCACATTTTGAACAGGATTTGTTCAAGTGATTTGATTTTTTGACTGAATCATTGTTGATGTGTTTGTGCGTCCAGGTCCCCCCCCAGGCCGAGTCCAGGTGGTCTTCACTACTCCGACGAGGACATCTGTAACAACTATAACGGAGCCGTGGTCACTGAGAGCACCACGCTCACAGAGAAACCCACTGAGGTGTCTGAGTCAGAGGTATCTCTCTCCATCTGACTCTCTCTCTCTCTCTCTCTCAAATTCAAAAGCTTTTATAGAGTGCTGCAGGATTGAGTCCTAAAACCCTGAAATTAGTTGAAGCACTTCCTCGTCTCGAAGTTAATGGATTTCTTGAATGGGGTTTTGGTTAGACGCCTGAAATAAGGTTAGCGGTTTACACAAGCTTAAGAGATTCCAACGTTTTGTCAGTTAGCGGCTGCTAACAAGCGGCTGAATGAGACTACTAAACATCATCACCAGTGCCATCTCAGGAGAACTATCCCATGTTATCTCAGCGTCTTCAACTCCAACCTTTCCCTAAGTTCTGTCTCCTGTCAGATAAAGGCAAAACTGACAACAAAAGATCGAAACCTCTCAGGGATGATCTGCCACAGACGTGCAGCCGCCTTACACCTCCATGTCGACTCTGAAGTTCCTTCCCCTGATGTGTGTCTCTCTCTCTCTCTGATGACGTTTAACCCACCCCCTGCTATGTGTTTGTGTTTGTACGTAGTTAACAGACAGCGACTACGAGGACGAGCAGCCCAAGCACTCCTTCGTCAACCACTACATGAGCGACCCGACCTACTATAACTCCTGGAAGCGGCAGCCCAAAAGCCTTAAGCCGATCAGCGCTCCCTTCGGCTACGAGGAGTGTGCCACTGCAGACACGGAGCCCTACTACCAGACCGTGGTCACCCAGCACAGCACAGGCGGCGCGTACACGCCCACGGGGCAGCCGGCGCACACGCACGTCAACCCCAACACCAACCCTCCGCCGGGGTCACGCACCCCTGTGACGGGATTCTCCTCATTCGTTTGACTCTAGAGACAAAATCTGCACAAAATGATACACACACATGTACACAAAATGAAGGACGGGGGGGGGCGCTGAGGAGACAGAGCCGGAGGAGAGAGAGAGAGAGAGAGAGGGGAGGACGAGCTGAGGAGGTGTGGGATGGACTGGTGACTAAAACAGCCCCTCATGCCCCAAAGAACTAAACCCACCACTTCTCACTCGCCTTCTCCCCTCGTTCACAAAGATCCTCACCGCGTCGCCGAGTGTGTGTGTGTTGTCCTCCTATTCTTTTACGCCTCCGTGTCACTGTGCTCACACACACACAGTTCTCGTTTCCACACACACACACACACACACATTCACAGCGGCGTATGCCACCAGATATCCATGGCTATTCCAGAGACTCTCCAACGAGAGCTGCGAGCGACTATGTGAGTCCGTCCGGGCTCATTTCGAGGAGAGAAGTCGACGTTGAAACCGGTGGGACGTGGAATTTCTGCACAACGCCTGGTCTCTGTTTCCTGTATTTACACTGAAGTGCACAAATCCACACGCATGCACTCCCTGAATCGCCATTTCAGCACCTCCCCGCTGGGAGAGAGGAACTTTAAGGTTGAGGTGAATCATTAAAGGACGTCACAGAAGGGAGCGGCTTTTGTTGACAGACTGGTTCATGTACACAAACACGGAGCTGTCAGCTTTAAAATACCACCACCACACAGGAAAAGAAGAAGAAAACAATAAAACAATCGATAATCACGTTTTTTGAACTTGCCGGAGGACGGAGAGCGAGCGGGGGCTTCTTCACATCTCCAGGCATTCTCAGTGAGAGTGTCGTGTGGTTCCTGAGAGCGCTGTGTGATGTTTGGGGTTTGGTTCGGAATATATGAAAACCATGTTTTTTGACCGTCTACTGCCTGTTGTCAGCGCTCCTTATACCACAGCCTCCCAAGCCATAATGCTTGCACTGAGCCGAGCCCCACACATTTGGTCTTTCTTCTGTTGAAGTTGCATTTTTTTTTTACAAGTCTGGGTGTGTTTGAGTGGGACACGTGTGCGTAGAAGCATGCCGTGTATAAATGGCCCCGTGTTCAGCTAGGAAGCCCGTTCACCCGTCTCTGTTGTTCACTGCTCAGCAAAGCGTGCCATTGTATGTATGTTTGTGTTTTTCAGATGGATTTTGTACAGGGAAACCCGTTTTACTAGTGTGCTGTTGTAGTTTCGGCCGCGTTTGTGTGATTCACCGGAGCGAGTCCTCAGCTACACCGACAGACGGGAGGGAGAAGGAGGAGGTCGTTCAACAAGAATCATGAAAAATAGATCAGCCGTGTGAGTGTGGAACACGTTTACAGGATATTTGAGAGAAGCGTTCTTGTTCCAACTGAGTGCGATTGAACTTTGACTCATAAGGCCCCACTACCTGTACCCTGGCCTCACCTCCAGCAGCCAGGCTGCCACGCATCGACTTTGTACCGAACAAAAAAAATCATCTGTAAGTTTCCGCTCATGTATAATTTAAAAGATTTCTCCTCCGTCCCAGCCAGCCAGCAGCCTCCCTCACTCTGTCACGCTTGTTTTGAGTCCCATTACAGTGTGAATAAATGGTCATTGTTTAACAGCGCGTCTTTGTGGTCTGTTGTAGTACTCAGACAGTGAACGCGTCTCTTTTGGAGCGTCCTCTACACACTTACTGAATTAAAGATGTGCCTTAACATTCTGTAACTGCCTCAGTCTCACTGAACTCTCTCAACCAGGCCTGTTAGCATTGTTTGTGTCTTGTATTTAAGTACGAGGAGCATAGACTGTATACGAGAAGGATCACAGCTTCATCATTCAATAATTATTATCTATCAGTGTTTCAGTGTGTGGTCTTTTCTCTGAATAAAGTTGTGCGTTCGCTGACACTGCCGGCAGCAGGTAGTTGAATTATTAAACAATTATGTAAGAGATCATTCAGCAGAAGCAAAGTGCATTCACTACAATCACCAGTTCACCTTGCAAACTGCCGTGTGTCATCAAGTGAAGGGTTGCGTCACCCACATTGTATTTGTCCAGGTTTTCATCCAATGCTCTCTTCGATTTCTGCCTCCACTCTCATACACTGGAGGGAATGGAATTTAGTTTCTGGTGTATAAAGTCTTCAACAACTTTTCGTAGTAAGTTTCGGAGTAACTTTTCGTCATCAATAAAACGGTGATGAATTTATATCATTGTATGAAGAGAGTGACATGAGAAGATCAATCTCATGTCTGTAAGTTAAATCGGCTATAATCACTCTTTTAAAGTGATTAGTGACTCGTCTGAAACATTTAAAAACAGGAATAACTTCAATAGAATCATTCTATACACTGTAGCTTCTTTACATTCTAATAGAATGTAACTTCTTCACATTATATTAGAATGTAAAGAAGTTACATTGTATTAGAATGTAACTTCTTTACATTCTATTAGAATGTAAAGAAGTTACATTGTATTAGAATGTAACTTCTTTACATTCTATTAGAATGTAAAGAAGTTACATTGTATTAGAATGTAACTTCTTCACATTCTAATACAATGTAACTTCTTCACATTCTATTAGAATGTAAAGAAGTTACATTGTATTAGAATGTAACTTCTTTACATTATATTAGAATGTGAAGAAGCTACATTCTAATACAATGTAACTTCTTCACATTCTAATACAATGTAACTTCTTCACATTATATTAGAATGTAAAGAAGTTACATTCTAATACAATGTAACGTATTTACATTCTAATAGAATGTAAAGAAGCTACATTGAAACTGCTGCAACATTCTAGTGTTTTGGGTACTTTATACACCACTGGTTGTTCCCAATTGCCAGTTAATTTTGTGGCAGTGAAACAGAATCACATGGGAAAAAAACCCCACAATGCACATAAATGCAAAAGAGAATTACACACTTCAACACAGATTCTGCTTTTGTTAGTGTTTTTAAAACAAACATATTTTCAGAAACTGGCCTTTTCTGTTTCACCAACAAACCCAGGCAGATCCTTTATACCAGAATCAGAAACGGTTTATTGCCAAGTACGTTTAAACATACAAGGAATTTGGCTTGTTGATTGGTTTGCGACAATAAACAATAGTAGACAATCTACAATAGTAGAAGACATAATTTAAGATTAAACAATGTGAAATTGTACAATAGAATATAAACAAACAAACACATTGAGAGTATGTTAAAACAAGTCTGTTATTTGTGGCTTGGTTCTCTAATAACTGACACATTAATCAGCCTAAAAATAACTGCAGGTAATGGATTTCATCTGTGCAGTTATAATCAAAAATAATGTATATTAATCATATTTCATTATTTGCATTCTACCTATTTATTTAAACCTGGTGACACCACCAATATACACACGTGTGTCAAGTCACTGAGACGCCGCCTTCATGATGTGATGTCATGTTTATTGTAATAACTTACATCGCAGCCAAAATATTAAGTTGGTTGATTGATTAGACAATTAATCAATCAACAGGAATATAAATAATCAATTTTAAGAAATGTATTCAGTAAAAATAGCAAATGTGCGAACTGTGAGACTTTGCTGCTTTTTTGTGTTTTGATAGTTTAAACTGATAAAACTTTTCCTTCATTTTACATATAACAAAGTATTTTCTATATTGTTTTATCACCTTTACTTAAGTAAAAGATCTGTTCCACCACTTCAGCCCCAATAAATATGAAGTAATACAACCAGTGGTGGCACGGCACTAAGTATTTACTTGAGTACTGAAATTAAAAGTAGAATGCTGAGTTGATTGTACTTTATTTAAGTATTTCAGATCTTCTATGCTTCTTTTATACTTTTACTCCGCTACCTTTCAGGGGCAGATATTGAACTTTTAGCACTGCTTTGGAGTAATGACAACTTCAGCCACTTCTTACTTTGTAGATTAAGATTTATGTTTTAAAACAATGAACAAAACATAAATATATGATGCAATGCTATACTGTAAAATAAACTACCTAAATGTGGTTAAAGTAGTTCAAATGACATTTAAATGCTGCTTCTATGTTAATGGACAATACAAGTCTATCAGACGTGCTTTTACTTTTGATATTTGGAGTACATTTGGCTGGTAACACTAATGTACTTTTCCTTGTACTCGGGTATATTCATATTGATGTCCACTGTCATGCGGCTCCGGGCCAGCAGGGGGCGCTGTGGGCGGTTGAAACAGCCCCCAGGGGAACTGTTGTGGTGTCCGGAAGAAGGACTCAGCATGGCGGATATTTTTACCACTTCATCCTTTGCGTTACAGTGTTAATATAAATATCGTCAAATGAATCCCAAATGTAAAACCGTGGCGCTGCAGTGAGCTGTATCTTCAGACACCAACGGCCGTTGTGCACACTGCGCAGGTGTGAGCTGGAGCAGCTGTTTACACCGCTGCCTGTCTTCTCTGCACACGTCCTGACTTGTGACCCAGTTTGGTTTGGTGAGTTTTCGTCTCCTCCTCCATTATTGCTCAGTGCTCATCACAATGCCCTTTATTTCTGCGGTGGCGGTGTGCTGCACCCAAACACCTCCACCGTCCGTGTGACATGGTGAAGCGTGCAGGGGTGTGTGCAGCTCGTAACGTCAGTCAGGGGAGTTTACCGTGATCGCACTGCAGTTTATGTTCGCTTTTATTTGTTTTAGTTGGTAAACACAGGACACCCGCTGTGAAATAAACATCTGTACTGCCTGAGTAGCCCAGGGGCCTCCTGAAGCCCCCACAAAGCCCTTGAAAGGGTCCAGCCTCACTCGTTGAAAATGAGTACGTAGTGGCATCTGTTCAGTATTTCTCCTCAGTGACACTGTGGCTTCATGGAGTGAGCTCCTAATCTCTGACAAACAACGCTAAATGTTAACTTTCCAAAAGTCTGTCAGGTCAGTGAATGCAGCTGTTTCCAGTTACATGTTTAATGCAGGTTTGGATGCTGTGATATAGACAGTAATTATTCATTTAATTTACAATACCACAGTAAACAGATATGCCATGACAAGAAAAAGCCCTGCATGCAAAAGTACAAGTACAGAAGTATTAGCAGCAAAATGTACTTTAAAGATCAAAGGTAAAAGTACTTGATACTCCCAGTGTTATATTATTGTATTACTGGATCATAATCATTGATGTGTTCATATGTGGTGCTTTAATGTTGTCGTTCAAGATGAAGCCAATTTTAACTGCTTTATATACTTTGGTAGTTTAGTCTGCCAGATCTGTAACAATGGATCATATTTTATATTCTGTTGTTTATATGCTTTGTGTGCAAAATCTTAATTTGGAAGGTAATACAATTCTTAAGATATGTGTGACGTGAGGTATCATATTTCTCTGTCGTGGTGTAGAGGTATGGGTCTGTCCATCGTGTACTTTACGTGTCGCTTTGCTTTCTCTATAAATCGTACAAACTAGAATCTGGACAACTTTTTAGCTGGTAGCTCCCGTGAAGCTTTGCTACTTTTTTGTCTTTTTTTTTTTTTCGTGTTTATCACTTATGACAGAATGTTTTCATCAACATCTGAAAAGGAAGCGTGGGGATTAAGAGCAGCAGACTGTGAGACGATCACCTGCCCACGGCCGACCAACCAGACGGACCTGCTGGACCGAACGCCACCAAACTGCCTCGGGGAGGAGAGCCGAGATGGAAGCTAAGCTAACCCAGCTATAGGACCTAAAGCTACTCCACTACCCAGCCTACCTGTGGCTGTCTCATGCCCGGGCCCACAGACAAAATAAGACGGATGAAAGCAGCAGGTCGGTGACTGACACATCGGTTCAGAGACCTGGTTCCATCGCGCATCCTGGATCAAGCTGCACTCTGTGTTTACATCATGACGCTTGTTGCTCAAACACAGTCAAAGTTGATGGACAATATTTTCCTCATGTTGAATTTGTAACGAAATAGTATCTGCCAAGAGAATTGTTAATATGTAAATTCAGAAAATGCACTACAGGAACGTACTACTGTGTTTGTTTGTCGTGTGTTTGTTGTGTTATAAATAGGCTACAACTGAATTTCATTGTGCCTCCCTGTGTTGCATAATGACAACAAAAGATCCATGAAACCTTAAATACTTGAATTTGTGTCTCAGTCTCATGGAATATTAGGCTGTTTAACATTTATTAACCCAAATGAAAGAAACTAAGGAGGAATTCCCATATTTCAATATGAATGGAGTGGACAAATTAATAGAAACGTCATAACCTTTTAGCGAGAAGTACCTAAAAAACCGAACCTGAAACTAACTTGTTTGTTTCTTTCACAGGTCTCCTGGGTGGGATGAAACGTCAGGAGCCTGAACACAGAACAAAGAGGGTTTCATCTTAATTCAAAGAAGAACTGACCTCAGTGAAAACAAACCGAACACTAACAATGGGTGAAGTGACTGTCGAGGTCGATGCGGAGGTGACAAAACAGGACTTCTCCTCGGAGCATCTGCCAGAGCCGCTGCTGATAATCCTCTCCCCACCTCCACCTTTCTTACCGGTCCCCGGTGAGCCGACGATGTTTTGGCACAAGTGGCGTAAAGCTTTCGAACACTACGTCGAGGCGCTCGGTGAGAACAAGCTCGTGGACTCCAGTCGGCGTGTGCTCTTACAGAACTGCCTTGGCCTAGAGGGCCAGCGTATCTTCACAGCACTGATCCCGAGGGAAACCACCTACACGGCAGCCATCTCCTCGCTGACGGTTTACTTCTGCGCCGATCACAGCTCTCGGACGCGCCGCCTTCAGTTCCATCAGAGGGCTCAGATGCCCGGAGAGACCGTCGACCTTTTTGTGTCCGCGCTGGAAGAACTGCTGCGGCCTTGCAGCTATGGAGACTTGCAAGACGAGCTTATTCTGGATCAGCTGATTGAGAAAACAAACTGCCCGCAACTCCGAGAGAGGCTGCTGTTGGAGAGGGAAACTCTGACCTTGGGCAAGGCATTGGTCATTGGTAAAGAGGTTGAATCTGCTTTAAATGAACCCGAACTGTTTGGTTTTCACGAGGTCAGTGTGGACATCGGAGACGATTTAGACCCTCCTGTTCAAATAAAACGCAAAAGAGGGCGGCCTCGGCGCGGGGAGGAAAGGCCGAAAACCCCCGCAACACCACGCTGGACTAAAACCCCGACAAGATCATCGAGATACAAAGACAGTTACAGCAACAATAAGCTACATTATTGTGAAGATGACGACGTGTCTAAGAGTGACGATGAAGCCTGCGATAAAGCAGGTACTGAAAATAATGGAGCCTTGTCGTCGTCACAGAGGATGGAGGAGGAAGCCTGCGACAATGCTAGTGAATGTGATGATGATGAAGAAGATGATGATGATGAAGATGAGGACTTTTACCCGTCTAAACTCAAAGGCCCCTACTGTCCTATCTGTATTGACACGCGCTTCCGGGACGCAAACAAGCTCGCCAGACACATGAGGACGCACACAAAGGAGAAACCGTTCCGCTGCCCCGTGTGCGTCATGACATTCAGCCAGTCCTACCACATGACCCGGCACATGAGGAAGAAGCACGGCGCGGGCCAGTACGTCTGCCCCACGTGTGGGAAAAGTCTGGAGAGCTTTGCGGGGCTGCAAAGTCACAAGAGGGCGCACGCGTCGCGAGTTCTGTCCTGCGCCGACTGTCACGAAGAATTCACTGACAACGATGCGTTCTGCGGTCACGTCGTGTCACACGGCGGAGACCGCTCGACCCAGGCAGAGGAGCCGAGTTCTCAGCAAGGTGACCGAGCGAAAAGCAGAGGAACAGTCCAATCACGTCACACGGATAATGACGACGATAGCGGGGACGATAATGGGGATTCTCAAGATAAAGAATCTAAAGTTAATGTTAAGATGGAAGAGAAGGACACTGACGGAGGTAAATCTCAAGATGAAGACAGTCTGAAAGAAAAAGTTGCCAAAACAAAAGGCCATTTCTGTCCCATCTGCGTCGGCAGGCGCTTCAGAGGGCCGAACAAACTCGCCCGACACATGAGGACGCACACGAAGGAGAAACCGTTCAGCTGCCCGGTGTGCGCTACGGCCTTCAGCCAGTCCTACCACATGACCCGGCACCTGAGGAAGCAGCACGGCTTGGGCCAGTACATCTGCGAGAAATGCGGGAAAAGTTTAGGGAGCTGGCTGGAGCTGAAAGCGCACAAGAAGACTCATGCGGTCGAAGGTCTGACGTGTCTCGCGTGCGACAAACAGTTCAAGGAGAAGGCTGCACTTGTGAGTCATCTCAAATTACACAACAAAGTCCGGTCCAGCCCTCGGAGCCTCGTCTGCAGCGACTGCGGCAAAGTATTTGGTCGAATGTATCACCTGAAAAGGCACATAGTGACCCATCGCAAAGCCACAAACGGGGAGGCTTACACGTGCCCCGATTGTCAGAAGGACTTTGCCTTCCCAGAAGACCTCAACAAACACCTGGAGATCCATGTGAAAGAAAACAACGGGACTTGTCCGAAGTGTAACGAAACCTTCAGTAGTCCAGAAGGTCTGGAGACGCACATGGGGGTTCATGAGAAGTCTTACGCCTGCAACACCTGTGGGAAGAAGTTTAAGGTGGAGTACGCTCTGAAGAAGCACGAGCAAGGCCACCAAGGGCAGCAGTATTACTGTTCCTTGTGCCGCAAACGCTTCATCAAGCTGTCCCACTACAAGAGGCACGTGATGGTCCACGACAGACGGGAATCGAGGTGTCCGCACTGTGACGCCGTCTTTCTGCAGTTAACGGCTTTGAAGTATCACCTGCGGACTCATACGGAGGAAAGGCCGCACCAGTGCACCTGTTGCATCGAGACCTTTGAGGAGAAGGAGGAGCTCGAGCAGCACCGCTTCAAACACAGGAAGTTCAAGAAGGAGAGGCCGTACTCGTGCACTCGGTGCGACGCCGCTTTCTCAACACTGATTGAGCTGACGGACCACATGAGCTCACACGACGGCGAGCAGCCGATGAACTGCCCCGTCTGCGGCAGGACTTTCCTCAACAAGAACAAGATGGAGAAGCACCTGAGCATCCACTCGGGGGAGAGGCCTCACCTCTGCTCCATCTGCGGCAACGGCTTCCCGTCGGCCGCCAGCCTCAAGTTGCACGTCCACATCCACACGGGCGAGAAGCCCTTCCAGTGCCTGCAGTGCAGCAAGAGCTTCAGGTCGTCCAGCGGGCTGCGGCTGCACAGCAGGCAGCACATGGAGGTGCGGCCCAGCTACGAGTGTCCCGAGTGCGGCAGGACTTACGGTCGCATGACGGAGCTGAAGATGCACCAGCGCTATCACACGGGCGATAAACCGTACGCGTGCACCTGCTGCAACAAGCGCTTTATCAGCAAAGACAAACTGAACGTTCACATGAGGATACACACGGGGGAGAGGCCGTACTCCTGCCCCCGCTGTGGACAGACCTTTACACAGACCGGAGACAGAAACAGACACATCACTAAATACCACTAGTTCGATGCTGGAGAGACCGTGAACTCCCAGGAACTTGTTGCATTTGAGTGATGGCGGCGGTGGTTTTGCATGTTTGTAGGCGCTGGTAGCAGTCGGAATAGACTCGGACTCTGATTATTCACATTATTTGATCAAGAATAAGAAACCAAAATAAGCTATAGTAGGCAGATTTAGGCTGCCACGAACACTAAAATGTCAAATGATTAGGTTGTGTGGTTGTTTTTTGGTAAATTAAAGAAGAACATCGATGTTATCCGTTGTAGAATTCAAAACACGGCTTTAAATGATCGACCAGTGGTCAATCAATAATAATAATCCTTATTTATATCGCACATTTCATACAGACTATGTAGCTCAAAGTGCTCTACATTTAAAAATAAATAAAAACAGAAAACCTTCCTTTTACAGAAAGCATGCATTTCTGTGAAATCAACACCTCACTGTATCAACAAAGACGAAGCATTACAAGTGCTTCAAGGTCTATTTACTCCTATTACTTTTCACTTCTTCTAAGGAATATTAACTCGTATTTCTACAAACGCCTTTGTTCAGCAAGTCGAAACATGTTAAATTTCTTTGAAGAAATGAATTCAATGGATTCAAGGATAGTTTGTCATTGTGCAACACGGGTTGCAGCTTTTATTCAACAGCTTGTTTTACTGCTTTTTGCAAAAAATACATTCTTGCAAAAACGTGCAAAACCACAGATTTTTTTTTTTTTTCGTGCTACTACAAGCCTTTACTTTTGTTTTGCCATCCCAACAGTTTGTAGCTTCTGTGCTGTTTTATACCAGCGTCACACCTGGACTTTATTCTATATCACTACATTAGCATTAATGCAAACGCTCTGCATGAGGGTTTAGTCCTTGTAGCTCCTCCCTCTTACCCCTGTGCCCTCTTCACACAGCGCTTTCTCGTTTTACCAACAAACACACGCTAGTGACCGGCATGCCAATAGTTCTTTGACCTCCTGAGCTTTTTTGTTCAACTTGTTTGCCCAAATCTGGGGCTACAAACTGGACTCAATCACGGTCACTCAAATGACACTAAAAGACGTCAGAGATGGCGTTTCAGTGCTTTTGTTGTCCTCCCTGCCACCGTATGTTGTCGTATGTTTGTTTTGGTTCATTTTTTTGAATTTTTTTTTTATTTAGCCATGTCTGTAACCAGGCGCTTTGTAACTGTGTTTAGAAAAGTGCCATAAGAATAAAACAATTATTCACCCTGCTGGCACATGTAAGGAGCTTTATGAACGGTGTTTGTAAAAGGTAAACATGTAAGCTGCATCATTTTATTTACTTTCAGTCAAAAGAGAATAGATAAACAAAGGAGTGGTCTCGCAGGTTTGCCCCTCGGCTCCAACATGCAGATAAATATTTTGCTGATCTGTTTTCAGTTATCTCTCCCGAAATGTAAGAATATTTATTTTTCCCCTCATTGAAGAATTTCTGGGCATTTAATTGATCTAAACCTAGAAATACTAAAAGCAAAACATAAAGTATATATACAGTATATTATAATAATCTTTGGAAATGACAGATGATCTGAAAATGAATCAATGAAGGAGCAGGAACACAGGCCGTCCACATGAGTGTTGTGGGGAAATAAAACTTTGAGGGAGACAAAAATGTATGCTTCTCTCGCATATATACATCACACCAGGGGTCTTCAACGTTTTTCAGGCCGAGGACCCCCAAACTGATAGAGAGATGGAGCAGGGACCCCCGACTGTATATATTGTATAAAAATTGTGTTTTATATTAAACTGGGCCTAGTGCCACGTATAAACATACCTCTTTATTGTGCATTCAATACTAAGCTATTCAAGTAATACACAGGTTCATATATTCATGTTTTTATTTAAACAGTAAGTAGGGAGGCCGTGCCACTGCCATTTATAAACCTACCTTGTCAACTGATACCAACGCCAATATCAACACTCTGTCAATTGCATGATAATCATGCTAAGCTATTCAAATTGACGTTTTCATTTTAAACATAAATGTGGAAATGAAAATGAGTGATGGCCTATTAGTGCCTAATAGCACCAATAGTATGTTTATGCATGGTATTACTATCATGCATAAACATACCTGTTATCTTGCATACAATACTGAACTATTAAAATAGTGGACAGATTCATGTTTGGAAAAAAAATTTAAAATTGTCTAATCAACCAAAAATGTCGTGGACCCCCTGCAGTACCTCCGTGGACCCCCTGTTAAAGACTAAAGTACTAGTTTATAAAATGATTCAATTATGTTCTTACTATTTTTGTGCGAAACAACAAAACAGTGCAAATAATACAACGAATTAGATATACAGTAAACGATACAACTAAAACGACATGAAATCAGTACAAATTTAAATCAAGAATCATGCTGGAATTTAAAAAAGGAAAAAAAGACTATTGTATAACTACAAGACTATATGTGAGAATCAAGTTAACGGTAAAATCGGACCTGTGTATGTATCTAGTTTGTTCTGACTTGTATCAGTGAAACATCTGAAATAGGACTGTATGATATAATATGGATAATATAATCTGTAATATGTATTAACAATGTGTCTTAGAAACATTAGTATGAGACACAGGGTCCTGGTAGTGTGCATGCTGGCTCACTGTCACTGCATCATGACTCACTGGGATGCCTGATTAACAGTAACGGGTGGAAGAAGTAACTATAAATGTCTACTTCTTTACTACATTTCAGAGGTTAATATTGTACTCCACTATATTTATTTGACAGCTGTAGTTACCAGTTACTTTGACATTTTAAATACAAACCATAAGATGATCATGTTAAATATGATGCATTAATATGGATTAAACTATACAGTATATAAAGAAGCTACAATTAGTTCCACCTTGACCAGATGGGACATTAAAATGCAGCGTACATGAAATACATTAGTAATAATAACCCAATAATATAATATGAATTTAACATTGGCAGATGGTGTTCTGTAGTATAACTTTTCATACTTGAAGTACATTTAACAGATTCTACTTATTGTCTTTCACTTAAGTAAGACTTGGAAAGCAAAGCTCGGTCTTTGTCTAATGTGGTACTCTGCAGACTATGGTAGTACTCTGTGTAATTCCTACTTTTTAGGAATTGAAGAATACTTAGTCTACCACGAGCACTGCTCATAACATAGTTATATTTTGGGGTATTCTTTATAACAAGTACTTTTCATATTTATCTGATAATACTAATGCACTTTTACTCCTGTCCGGTAGGTGGCAGTACTCATCGTTAGTCATGTGGCTAACGTCACGTACGATGCTCTGTTTACAAAGAGAAGAAGAAAGAGGGATAACAGGCTAGGTTAACTTTAGCTTGAAGAGAAGTAGATTCGTAATAGTATAGAAATTAGTCAGTTCTGTTACTATTGACGTGAACTGGATAACGAGTTTAAAGCGACGTAATGTTGGGTAATGTTACTGAATAAAGAGCCCTCGCGTATCTTGAATTAGCATGTTTGTATGTGTCTAAAAGCTAATGCTAGGCTTAAGCTCGCTAACCATGTTAACGTGAGCTCACACATATGCTAGCTAACGTTAACTTATTTTTTACGGCTACATAGGTAGATGTTAACCGTTGTATTATTCTGAGAGATCCATTGACTCACTGCAAACTGTATTTGGTTCAATTTAATGTGTGGAAGGATGTTTAAAATAAGCAAACTAGCTTACTAACGTTACATAGTTTACTCTAATAACGTTACTGTCAGTCGGACAGTTTGCTACCATAGCTAGAGCATTGCAGCTAGAGACTAGTACTATTCTGACTGACTTTCATTGAAGTAACAGTGAACTGGTTAAGCTTCCAACTTGCTGAAGCTACACCACTCTTCATGGCTGCTTTAGGCTTTACTCCTGCCAGCGGGCAGGATATTTTCAGCTTCGAAACAACCGAACTATCTAGCTCTAACACGAGCAGTGCACTTAATGGGGAAGAAGTCAGGCAGTTCTATGAGAATTTAATGAAAGATGGTAAAGGGCAAGATGTATCAAGGAGAAGTGCAATCGGCAGGAACGATTGTGGCAGAGAGCATCAGCCTAAACAGAGGATCAGAGAGTCCAGTAGAAGAGCGAGGAGGAGAGTCAGTGCTGCAGAGATGCAGCAGGGTCAAACAGAACATGTCGGTCAAAGTGGGATTAGTGGTGAAAGGGTCCCAAGAAGACAGGCAAGCATCTCAGAAAGCACCATGGAGCTCCTGGGGCTCAGGTTGCTGCGTTGTGCCCACGAAGGGGACATCTCTGCCCTCAAAGACCTTCTCTCAAAAGGGGTTGACATCAACGTCCAGGTACAATACTTACAGCTGTGTTTTCATTTTTTGAAATATTTTTATTTGTCTCCAGTCCTGATGGTTTCTCTTCCTCTTCCAGGATACTTACTTCTGGACGGCGGTGATGTGTGCAAGCTGGTCCGGACAGAGAGCTGCAGTGAGGCTGCTGCTGCGACGCGGAGCGGCCTGGGTCGGAGTGGTGGATACACGGGGCAGGGATGCCAAAGACCTGGCGCTGGAAGGTATGCAAATCTTTTTTTTGAAAACTCAAAATGTCTTTTTGTTTGTTTGTACGTGGAAGTTGAACTCATTCATATCTTTCTCTTTTTACCCCCAGCGGGACACAATGAGGTTTTGGAGGAGTTTGAGAGCTTTGGGAGAAGTACACAGAGAGACACACACTCTGATTACAGGTTAGCACACTCTGTTGTATATGGTTCAAACCACATTGACCAAATTCCACTTTGTGTGTTAAAACTTGCCAAACCCCGTCTCATCTATTAATTTGAAGCCAGCAGGCCCCTCTGTCCACCACAGCAATACACTAAATCTTAAACCACCATATAAGAGCCAGATTTCTGCTGAAACATCGATATTTGAGTTAGAAAGAAATGGGTAAAATACATCGGCTGACATAACAGTTTTGATAATGTTCAGCTAAATTAGGTTATTCAAGAAATGTGACCAAGATTTTACAGTTGAAAAATACTGTATACTTATCAGCGGACGCAAAAGTTGAAGACGTGACCTAGCTTTTGAATATTTGACTGGAAGCGTGAGTAACAAGGAAACCGGTGAAAGACCATTAAAGATGCATGTATTGCAGTTATTTCACCTCTGCTCAGGTTGACTGAGGTGGGTGGCGCTATGAGGAGAACAACAACGTAGCCACAGGACTTCATGTAGCAATAAGAATGATAGAGGTGTAATTACTGTAGTCACACCCGGCGATGTCAGTCACAAGCTGTTTCCCAAAAGCACACTGCATACAAATTCTACACAGTATACACTACATACTAATCTTCATGGTATACTGTTTAAATTGTCTTTTTTTGCTGTTTCACCGAGATAAATAGTGGTTTCACCACTACCCAATATTTGTTTAAAACGTTCCAGCTGTGAGCAGCTCTTCCATGTCCTTTGTGCATTGCATTGTGGGAGATATGTGCGTCAACAGCTCACTGGAAAATCTGCCGTATTTTGTACGCATACCGTTCGCTTTGAGTAGATAACAAATTGATTCGAAAGCTAAATTAGACAAATTTAGTAGATATCTCCAAAAGTTACAACCTTTTTTGTGCAAATTTCCCTTTTTTTGTTACTGTCCTATCACAGCAGAGAACCACTGTCCAGCAAAACACAAAGAGGGAATTTCAGACTGAAGACTCAAACTGCTGAAGCCTCATAGTAGCAACATCACTGACATCATCTTGCAGCAAACAAATACTTTTTTAATGTGTTAACTTCTGCACATGTGGGCACCTCACAATTGTTTTCAGACGGACTTTAAATCTGTGAATCTGTTCCTTTAATATTTCTCCTCTCGCTGACGTCGTCTCTTCTTCTGGTTGTCCCCAGTGCCCCCCCGGCTCAGTGGTGTGCTGTGTGTCGTAACGAGTACAGCAGCAGCCTGTCATCACATGTGTCCTCCACTCTCCATCAGTTCAGTCTGCGGCGGGCTCCGCCCACCCCCTACTACTGCCTCCCCCCGTCCAGCAACAGCTACAAGATGATGGTTCGTTGTGGCTGGAAACCGGGTTCAGGACTGGGGCCAGATGGAGAGGGGCCTCAACAGCCAGTGCCAACTGTGCTGAAGAGAGACCAGACAGGCCTGGGCTTTGGACACGTGAAGAGAGCCAAAGTGACTCACTTCCAACCCAGGGATCGTGACGCAGTGAAAGCACCATCTAAGACGAGAGAGGAGAGAGGAGGGAAAGGACAGAGGAAAGAAGAAAGTAGGAGAAAGGAGCAAATAGATAAGAGCTGGGAAAGAGATTTCCGTGCCTCGTTTTATCTTTGACACCTGCTCACAGGGACTTCTCCTCAAGCCTCTCTCTCAACACTTCTCTGAAACATTAAACGGATCTATTATGAAGACAATTTGTATCTGCTTTTTGTTTACTTTTCACTTTGCAGGTTTTTGTAAAGCTGCTGGGATCAATTTGAATAACATGACTATCTCAAAGCCGATACTGGGTCCATATATGGAATCAGATTGTGCAATGACCAAATGTGGCATTGGTTTGATTAAACATACTGTGAACCCTGGTCATGGTTCAGATCTATGGAAATAAAAAAAGTTTGTCAAAGAGCCATGTTGATGTGTTTTATAATACAATAGAAAACATTACTGAGACATAACCCTTTATGAGTCCTCATGGAAGGAAAAGCATATTTAATTCATTAATTAAAATATATTTGTTGTCTTGTAGTTTCTCCTGAGTGACTGCAGTAATGCTGTGAAAGTTTCTTTGAGTCACGTGTGCATATCTGCCATATGAGTCTATCACTCTGCTGTGTTATCGCTTCCTCACATTTGGCCCAGTGAAACACGCCTTACCTACTCTTGACAGGTGGCCATTTCAAGACTCTTGGACAACTCCCCCAATGAGCTTTGTCTACCAACGTCAGTATCAACTTTTAATCACAACTTCAATCTTTTTTTATATGTTTTGTACTCTAATCCAAAGGTCCGGTAATAAATACTGTTGAACAGTGTTTTCATTGTTCCACGGAGGTGGTGTTGTGCTCCTCCATGGACAATGAAATCATGGAGAAAACATTATGTAATGCAGTCAATTTTATTCAAGGGGCTTTACAGTGTGTACAAGATTCATCAGCCATTGTCCTTTTCAACCCTCGCTGCAGAGAATAAACCCCCCCAGGAAAAACAACCCTCTAATGAGGAAAGGATGAAAGAAACAAAGTTCAACTTCATACAACTTCAGTCATCACATAGACGACTGAAGTCGTGGTAAACTGATCATTTATTGAAGTATTTTATAGATGCCATTGCATCGCATGATTAGGCAAGGCAAGTTTATTTGTATAGCACATTTCAACAACAAGGCAATTCAAAGCGCGTCACATAAAACCATTAAAAACATCAAAAGAAAAGGAGGTTCTTAAAAACAATTAAGAACATTGATTGAAACATTAAAAACAATCAAAACACTAAAAATCTGTGTAAGAAATAAAATATAGCAGTAGTAAAATCCAGAAATTGATTAATATCCTTGAATCTGGTTCAATTAAAGGCAGCAGCAAACAAAAAAGTCTTCAATCTTGATTTAAAGGAGCTGAGGGTCTTTCTGGTCATGAAGCATATACATAGGTGTGCTCTGGATTCTGTTCTGTTACTCTTTAACTCGTGTTGTTACCCTCTCTGTCAAGTGGCTCAGTAATGAGCAGGATGACTTAACAGCTCGACTAGCCTCGGGGTTGGTTGGCTGGTCTCTACTTGTTTCCATGTACTCATGGGGTGTCCTTTATGGTATTTTTTTTTAAATGTCACAGTTTACTGATTATGCTCCACATAACTATGATACAATCACTCTGATATAACACAAAACATATTCATTCATGTCCTCGTGTCGTCTTGACATCTGCAATTTCCCGCAATTTTGACAGTTTATAAAAATCTTTTTCATCTAATCTCATCATCGTTTCTTATAATCTCCACCAAATTTGGAAGGCAACATATTTGGATCATTACCCAAAGCGTTATTCATTCTTGTTTTGATATTCAAAACCGTCCAATGCACCCCGTCGTGTTCTTGTTCAAAGCTCAACATGATTGACTATCACTGTGTCTGTTTGGATTCAGGTCAGATTACAAACTTCTGCTACAGATTGAAAAGTTATAGTAATAAACTTTAACTAGCATTTTCAGTTACTGAAATTGTACATTTTGAGGATAATCCAGCCTTGAGAGACATCTCTCTCCGGGTGCATCCTAGTTGGACATGTCCTCATTTCCTGAGGGGATTGCACGTGTCCCCACCTTTAGTTTGATTGGATTCAGGGGTCCAACAAGGCTTTTAGGATCCATCGTCAAAGGGATCTGTGGAATGGACAAATTCACTAAATCAAAACTTGTGATCTCTCTTATGACAAATCTCGCTTGTCAAGTGTCTTGTGTAAAAACAACCATGGAGACGATGTCTACCTAAGAGTGTATTTAAATATAATCACCTCTGTCTCCCCGCAGACGGAGAAGCTGTAGTTCTGCAAAACTTCCACCAAGGCCAGTTTAACCATCACCAGAGCAAATCGCATCCCCAAACAGTTCCTTGGCCCGTTCCCAAATGGCAGGTAAGTGTACGGGTTGATGCTCTGCTTGTTCTGCTTACTAAACCTGAAAAACACCAATGCAGCAACGAGGAAAATAAGATGTCATTTTATTAATTTATTTTATTTATACACATTTCATTTCATGGACTTTACAAAAGATTAACAAAATTATGAAATTACTTAATTTTAGTAATGCATGCACCACTTTTTTAAAATAATAAATCATTCCCATATGTATTGTAGCTCACTGACACGAGTGATTCAGTCATTATGAAAGCTGTTTGGGTGACCAAAAATATATAATTTGTACTCGTAAATGTGTGCGTTATTACAAACTTAATCCTTGAGTAAAGTTTGACAGTACACACATATCCACACATTTACAGTACACACACTGGCAGAGCACACATATACACTGTGGTAGTAACCTGTCAGGTTTGAACTCCTCTGGCTCTGGCCACAGCTCAGGGTCGCGGTGAAGAGCGTAGACTGGAATCATAACCATCATGTCCTTTGGGATTGTGACTCCACTGATCTTGACCGTTTCTTTTGCAACTCGGTCAATACGTCCAGCTGGAGGGTAGAGCCTATCGACAAAACAAGACTGTAGTAAATATTCAATACTTCAACTTGTTGTGTATTCTTGAAACACTGTTTTCGTTGCCCTAGTATTTGTGAATGTTGCTATAGTTTCAATGACTGGGTAAGTCTTGAGCACTTGTTGTTGGTTTTTGCAACTCTGACTGGCATGATTCTCGGGATGGCAATGTTCTGGTCCAGACTACAATACCTTGACAAATATTAGATGGATTGTCATGGAATTTGGTGAAGACGTATGTTTTGGTGATCCCATGACTTTTCTTTTAAAGTTATTATCAGGTCAAATGTTTTGTTTTGTTCATTACTTTGGTTTTTTGATCAAACATCTGCTAAACTCATGGCATTCCCATCGACCTCAGCTATTCTTAAACGTTAGTGCTAATTAGCAAATATATAATTAGCATGCTAACACGCTAAAATATGTGGTGAACATTGCCTGCTAAACATTAGCATGTACAAGTCTTCATTGTTAGCATGTTAGCACCAACTAGGACAAGAAAATGCTCATTACCTCAGACTCTCATTGACAACACTGTCTAGGTACTCCATCTGCATCAGATCTTCATATTGGACTGCACCCTAGTATAGAGTTACAAATCACGGTTTGATTAAACACAGATCAGATTTTAAATACTGCAGTTTCATCAATGAAATGAAATGCAGAGGATGACTTCCGTACCACAAACTTCTGGTTTACCTTATTAGGGAAAGTAGAGTCGATCTCCTCTTGCAGGCGTTTCATGACTTCCGGATTTCTTGCCAAATTATAGGCCAAGAAAACGAGAGTGGTGGCACTCGTCTCGTAACCAGCAAACACAAACATTGTGGCTTGGGATAAGATCTCATGGTCAGTAAGACCTGTCAGGACAGGCGAGATGTATATGAACAGGGAGGGAAATGAAAGGAAGCGTCAAAACCTTTGGTGTGAACACATGTGAGTGTACATTTGTGCTTCTGTAATTACCCTTATTCTGCTTTTCTTTACTGGATGCATTAGCAGTCTGAGAGTTGATCATATGTTGAAGGATATCTCCCGAATTCTGGAAAAGGGTCAGATAAGTAGTACGCATGTTGTCATCATGTGTATTTGTGAGTACGGGTGTGCAGTGGGACAACATACTGTGCACTGTGAGTTGACAGAGATTTGGCTCCATGTTGCAAATGTATGAGAATTGGACTTTTGGGAATATTTGGATTCACAGGATTTTTGTGTTTGTTACACTGGAATAGTAAACCGAAATCATGCCCATCTTGTTATTCTTATGTTATTTGTTATGGTTAAAAGCTCCACAACCGCTATGAAATGGATCTTGAGGTGAGACTGTTTTGTCATCTGTTATTGAACTTCTGGAAAAGGTTAAATTATTGTGATATTCAATAGAACTCTATCGTGACATGAGATTAGACATAGAAGATTTGATCCATGTTGCCCACCCCTAGTCACCCTTGTATGTTGTGCAGACCTGGTCTGAGCTCCCATTGCGCTCGGCTCTGATCTTCTCCAGAAGCGTTTTAAAGAAAGCAGTAGAGGTCTTGGAGAACAAGGACACACCCAGCAGCTCCAAGAGAGGAAGGAGTACAGGGAAAAACCCTGAGAAGAAAGCAGGCGTTAACAATTGTGATTTTAGTCACGAAACAAAGCTGTTTTACATCAATATAAAGAAAAGAAAGGCGTCATGGAAAAGCAGTGATGTACCTTGGAGAATGATGACAGATATGGAGACTCTGAACAACTTGGAAGCATGGATGATGAGGGGACTTGAGGGGTTGTTGATTGAGTCCACATCCACGCTGAATGCACAGCTCGTCATCACATCCATACTGTAAGCTCCAAAGAAGCTGGAATACAAACATTCCATGAACCATCGATCAGTTTAAACCAGATTCTATCATGTTTAAGTATTTACCTTACACTTACATTTTACTCCGTCTGTATTTACTGGTATACTTAATAGTCTTATTTACTGTCAATCCTGTGCAATATCCAATACGTTTAAGTATTATCTTACATTTTACATTTTTACTCCGCCTCCGCCTGTATATACTGGTATATTTAATAGTCTTCTTTACTGTCAATCCCGTGCAATATCCAATACGTTTAAGTATTATCTTACATTTCACATTTTTACTCCGTCTGTACATACTGGTATATTTTGTATTCTTCTTTACTGTCATATTTTTTACTACGGTTTACTGTTTAGTCTATTTATACTACTTGATTTTTTTATCTTCATTTTATTACTTGTGAGCGATGCTGCTGTAATCCTGTAATTTCCCCACTGAGGGACTAATAAAGGATTATCTTATCTTATCTTATCTTATCTGTTTGCGTAGTTACAGACAATGCAGTGATGTCATGTTTGCAAAAGTAATTTCTTAATCAAAGGAGAGGAAATGATACCGCGCCAAGGAAACACTTCAAATAGTATTGTTTATACAATATCAGATTTAGAGCATATTTGCCTCGAGAGTGGGGACTAGATGATCAGGGTCTGGCTCAGAATAGTCGACCTTTAATCACACGTTATTATTTTAAAACAGAACTTTTAATCTTAACATCCATTTCCAGACTCTACACGTTTCATATTATAGGGCAATGAAGGTTTGTCACTAATCTTACTGCTAGTCTGCCACTAATAGAAAGCTGAAATAACAGCATACACTGGAATATACAAAAATATGATGAAAGGCATCAAATAATGAACTTCTTGGTTTTGTCAACTGTGATCTAACTTCGCTTCAGACAGGGAAGTTTTGAAACGACAGTTGGCACGACAGCTCTTCAGTCAAATATTTCAAATTAGATGACAAATGCTTCTTTGTGTTTTAATTTGTTAAAGGAATAGTTCAACATTTTTGGAAACCAACATATTCGCTTTCTGGCAGAGAAGGTTGATACCACTCATTTATGTCTGTATTGTAAATATGAAGCTACAGTTAGCTTAGCTTAGCATAAAGACTGAAAACAAAGGGATACAGCTAGCCTGGCTCCATCCAAAGGTAACGAAATCCGCCTCCCAATACCTCTGAAAGTAATTTACACATGGTTTTCATGTGGCCATGTTGGGTAGTGTTCTGTCATTAAAAAGCTGCAGGTTGCAAAAAAACAAAACAATCAGTTATTAACCATTCATATGGTATTACTCACTCTTTTACAGTAATAACTTCATTATTGTGCGCCTTGGACTGCAGGCTGGCTGTCAGTTTGCTGGAATGATGTTTCATGATGCTAAACATCTTAGACAAAGGAAATGCAAAATGTGCAGAAGTACATAAAAGGTGAAGATTTAACCAAGAATTTACCCAAATATGAGTTGAAGTTAAGAACATTGTCAACTTTTACCTCTTTTATACGGCCAGAGGTGAAGGAGGGTGTGAGGACGTTACGAATCCGTCTCCATTGATCATCCTCGGCTGTAGACACGGAGTCATATAGATCCCCATTCAGACGTAGATTCTAAAGGGGCAAAGTGGTCAGTACACATGTTTTTGTGGGTTTAAAATTGTACTTATTTGTGGAAAAGCTGTTCATAGCAGTACCCTTGAAAAAACTCAGTATTGTCTGTGTATAGCCACAGCCTCATATATCGTTCATTCCTCTGTGCCATAGTGCTTAATTGTTGTGCAAAGACTGTTCAAAATGCTTGAATGAGCCACACTATTGCACTAAGTCATGTTCCTTTATTTATTGCTGCTTTGGGAAATCAACCCTTTTTCACACAAATGTCTAATAGGATAAGATGATTAAGTGATGGAATGTTGGACAGACATGGATTGGTTGACGGAGGCGGTAATGGTAGTTATGAATATTTTTAAAGATTTACATTTTCATTAGGAATGAATTGGCAGTTATTGGCACTGAAGGCCACAGACCGGGTACGGGAGTCAGACAGTATTGAGAGAATAATACTATTCTTATTAAGTAAAAAATAACTGAAATACCGCATTATTATTGGTTTACAGTATGTTTTAGCTGAGCTAGGGGCGGCTCATGGCACTCTGCTGGACTGTTGGCACGCAAATCCAAGAGTGACATTTATTATTTACTGCCAGTCGCCATTTATTTCAGAACTTCTCACCGAGGACCTGCCAATACTTGACTTCCCATTTTCTCACAACTTGTACTACTTTGAAGAGTCTTTTTTACTATTAATTGTTAAGTTCTTCTCACCCTCCGGTTGGTAAAGTAAGTGAAGCACTCCTTCACCAGGATGGTTTTCAGCATGTCAGGGTCCATCACAACCAGCATGGGCCTCCTGAACTCATACAGTCTGGACAAGTACACAAACACACATTTACATATTGGAATTCAGTGTATAACTCTTGTCATTGCAGCAGGAGATAGTGTTTGCTGCCATTAATAACAGTGCTTACGTAAGCAACCAAGTGAGAGGTTCAACAGTCAAAAGCTGTCAAATAAACTACATGATAATTGGTAGCTCGTGGCTCAGTTCTTATATCTAGGCCGCGGTGGAAATGTCCAAAAAATGACCTCCTAACGTCTATTCCTAACCACTTTTCCTTGACCTCGATGGAAAAGAGGCGGTCAAGGAAAGATGTGAAGGAGAATTCATGAGGAGTTAGGAAAAGACAACGTTGTGTTTGGAGAATCCGACTACACTTTCACTAAGCTACGTAATTATGATGCGACGTAATTATGAAGACGTAGGTCTGTCATGGCGAAACTACAACGAAAGGAGGACTACAAAAAGAGCAACTAAAACATGATCCCATGAAATCTGTCAATTGCATGCAGGCTTAATAAAGAGGCTGATTCACTCGTGGTATGAAGGAGACAAACCTTCTGCTGTCACACTTAACGATCAACACTGCTTCAGTAGAAACAGACAATTCACTCGTGCAACATTAATGAAACTGTTCAATATCAATATTTCCTTTATGCAATAATGTAGATTCAATGGTTTGGTTATATTTTGCGTTTTAACAGTTTATAATCTATCATGGGCCTAGCTTGGTTTGTTTTCACTGATGCTTCTTGTTATTGACAATGTGTTTATTGACAGTTTGCTATACGGTTCATTTTATTTCATATTCTTTTTTTTAAACTTATTTGTCACATGTTCGAAGTAAATAAATACATATGAAATAATAAGTAAGCTCTACACTGTTAAAAGCTTTATAGACTCACCCCCATACTCTCCCATACTTCTGCGCACTTAGGTTGTCATCCTCGTAGTACACCTTGTAACAGAGAATACATATTCATCATCACTAATCATTCACTCATTTAAATGTAAAAAAAAGGATTTATAAAGATTTACATACTTGGTGGTTCCTGCCAATTGTGCCCCAGTAAATGTACGGCTTGGGACCTGGGATCCCCAACTTCTCAAATATTCCATGAGTCCAGTTGCCATATCTGTGAAGAACAGCAACGCATTAAATCGTGTTTTTGAAGTCACATAGTGTCAGTCAAACACTTTACATTCAAGCATCAACTTGGGTGATTTGGTGCAGTAATATATCACCGTAAGTACAAATAATTTATTTATTTTTTTAAATCAACCTTACATGACAAAAAGGCAGATAAATGTGATCAGTAGAATCCATGTTTCAACTGAGAAGAAAGGAAGATAGTCCATTGCTCGCTCTTGCTCGGCCAAGTTGGACTGACCTCAGTTTTGCACTGAGCTCTGACTGAATGTCCAGGAGGTGTGGCTTCTTTTCACTGTGTTGCAAAGAACTTGAGCCACTTCCACTCTTGTGCAGCGGCAACAACACGTAGTGCTTGAGTATCAAGGCAAATCACTGTCAAAATCCGAGAGCGCAAATGAGATCCACGCGCGCGCGTATTTTACTTTAACGAGCGCTTTTACGTCACTCCGCGAGCAAAATTCACTCTCGCGCGAGCACAAGTCGCTCCCGAAGCTTTAACCCGCTCGGTCGCGAAACTTTAACCCGCTCGCTCGCGAGTGTTTTTCCTGGTCGCTCGCGAGCAGTTTTTCTTTTTGACAGTGAGTGGGCGGACCCAGTTGAATAGGTGAAATTTGCTCGCGGAGTGACGTAAAACCGCTCGTCAAAGTAAAATACGCGCGCGGCTGTTTGATTTTCGCGCGCGCATGGATCTTATTTGCGCTCTCGGATTTTGTGATTTCGTGATTTGCCTTCATACTTGAGTTTCTGACGTCTACATGTGCCTGGACATGTCTTTGTGTGAGCACACATTGCGAATAAATATGTTTAAATAAATAACACACCTGAGTACATGTATCTTCATTCATTTAGGAAAAAGTGTGTTTACTGAGTGGTGTTTTATTTTGTTCACTTATAGCAGAAAATATAGGGGGAGCCAAGAAGAATTTTAAATGACTTGTGTATGTGACTTCCTGTTTTCCTGAAACATTCGAATCACAAGTAGCAGGAGATATACAGGAATAATATCTAGAAGTAAATTAAGAATATATTATATATTACTTTAAGCTGCTATCACTTTGCGTGAGTCCTATCTTTCTTAACACAAGCTATATAATAATTTAGGTCCCAAAATTGCAGAGTCACAGACAATTATGAATGCTGCGTGGTCTCTTTCTGTCAATGATTCACATGACACTCCCGACTTCCTATTGGTTCAACTCTCACACACTTCCCTTACTCGCACGCGAGGGAAGTGCTGCAGATAAAAACCGATGGTTAGTGATTTGAGGTGTTAGTGGAGCTTGTGCGACCATTGAAAGAAGAGAAAACCTGCAGAGATGGGCTTCTCCCTCTTTTTCTCCGCTGAGACCTGGACCCTTCTGGTGGCTCTCATCACATTGATCTTTGTGTAAGTGTTTAATAATACTTGTAACAGGTATTTGTACCCTGTTTATTTGTCTGTGTGATCAAAAACGTCTTCTCTTCTTTCTGTTTTTTTGTTTTGTTTTGTTTTACAGGTATTCCTGCTGGACATTTGGAACATTTAAGAAAATGGGCGTTCCTGGTCCCAAACCAATCCCTTTTTTTGGCACCATGTTGGCATATAGAAAGGTTGGTAAACCTTTTTTCAGAAGTAGTACATAATAGATCTACAGGCTTAGCAAGGTGAGTAATTCAAGCTAACAACGTGGGACAAAGGTGAGGCATTATGTTGAGCAAGACCTGTCTTTTTATGAAACTCGTATTGTGAGAATGGAATGACCCTGTAGTTATTTATGACCACGTGAAGAAAAGTTTTAACAGTGTACACGTATCATCGGAGTTGTTGTTGTAGAGTTTGGATCTCTTAACAGATATGTTAATGTGTCACACTCACAAAAGTTTACAGCATTGTTTCAACAGTTTCTTGAAAAGCCGCTTTTCAGAAACAATGTCCTGTTTACTCAGGATAATCCACTGACCTCTCTTTAAGAAGAAAATACAAGAAAATATTTCATGGAAAATAATTCCCAATGGAATGAATTTCACAGGTTTAAGCTAGGAAAGAACTGTAGCTTTTTCAGAATCCAATTTCTTTATGTATAAAAGAGAAAGTATCACAATTTTGTTATTACATTTTGACAATGAATCTTCACATTTTCCCTTTTTCTATTCTGTGATCTGTCTGTGTTCAATGATATTTAATTGTATTGTTCTTCAATAAAAGGATAACAGCTTTGAAGTGAAGACGTTGGGATAATTGAGTAAACATTTGACCATTAATATGCATCGTAGCGACTCCAGTCCTACGTATTGACATATTTAATTCGAAAATGTTCATACTACAAATATTTCATGATCTGTATATTATTTTTGTTGTACACAGGGATTCATGAAGTTTGACACAGATTGCTTCAAGAAATATGGAAAAGTATGGGGGTAAGTCTGTTTCTGCATATAAAGTCTCTCTGTAGTGATACCTGTTTTACAAGGTCGATTGATATGTCTGCATAACAAGCTCACCAGGTGTTTCGTTATTTTTCTGTTAAATTCTTATCTTATTTAGTATTTTTGATGGCCGTCAGCCCGTGCTGTGCATCACAGATCCTGCTATGATAAAAGCTGTGCTGATAAAGGAGTGTTACTCTCTCTTCACCAACCGCAGAGTAAGCAAACTAACTTTATAACACATTCAGACACTCGTGAATGCTTGAACTCTCCTCATCAGTATGTGATTCTCTGCTACAGAACTTCCGCCTGAACGGACAACTGTACGATGCTGTGTCTATCGCTGAGGATGACCAGTGGAAGAGGATCCGCAGTGTCCTCTCGCCCTCCTTCACCTCAGGAAGACTGAAGGAGGTACAGCCCCCTCCTGCTCTGTGCCTCCTCTGCCTTTTATTGCATGTTGAACAGAATTCTTTTTATTTTTGCGATCAAATGTTTATTAAGATTAATACACAAAATGTACAATCAAAGCCTTTTTTTCTGTCTATCTGTGTCTCAGATGTTTAGCATAATGAAGCACCACTCTGCTAACCTGACCAGCAGCATGAAAAAGAAGGCAGACAAAGATGAACCCTTAGAGCTGAAAGAGTAAGGACACATAACACCAATCATTTCAACTTATTCCAGAGAATGTATGAAGTGAACTCTTCTTGTTTTCCCTTTAGGTTCTTTGGACCCTACAGTATGGATGTAGTAGCCAGCACAGCCTTCAGTGTCGACATAGACTCGCTCAACAACCCCTCCGACCCTTTTGTCACTAACATCAAGAAGATGCTGAAGTTTGACCTTTTTAGCCCTCTCTTCCTTATTGTTGGTACATACATCATTTTATGAAATGCAACTATTTATAATGTTGTCCATCTAGCTGGTAATCCCAAAATATCTGTGTTGTGAATGTTTACAGTCACGGTCTGCCCTGTGTCCTTGATAAGTGTGTTGCTTTCTGCTTGATTCCAGCTTTTTTCCCCTTTATGGGTCCAATTCTTGAGAAGATGGAGTTTTCCTTTTTCCCTTCGTCTGTCACAGACTTCTTTTACGCTGCGCTGGAGAAGATCAAGTCAAACCGAGAGTGCAGCCAGCAAAAGGTATGACTGTCTGTGCCTGTGCATCCACATCTCTTTGCATCAGCAGATGCAGAACTACAATCACAGTTATTCTCATACTGCTTTTAGAGTCGAGTGGATTTCCTTCAGTTGATGATTGACTCCCAGAAAAACAATGACCTCAGTAATAACGAACCAAATAAAGGTGACACACACACATACACAGCAATGTACGTTACGGTATCTACACACACATAACAGCCCAACTAAAAGCTATTCTAAATCTATCCTTGCTATCTCCCCAGGTTTAAGCGATCATGAGATCCTTTCTCAAGCAATGATTTTCCTCTTTGCTGGCTACGAAACAAGCAGCAGCTCTCTCACCTTCTTGGCCTACAATTTGGCGACGAACCCTCATGTCATGAAACGGCTGCAGGAGGAGGTCGACTCCACCTTCCCGGACAAGGTGCGTTGGGAGTGGGAATCAGTCTTCTGATCTAAATCTATAAAGGACAGTAACAGTGTTTTTTTAACCTCAGTACCTCCATCCACCATCAATGTATTCCCTCTGGGATTCTGGTAACTCCTGACTTTGCCCAATTTAACAGAGTGTCTCTGTGTTAGGGTCCCATTGAGTACCAGGCTCTCATGCAGATGGAGTATCTAGACAGCGTCATCAACGAGTCTCTCCGATTGTACCCCATTGCCCCACGTCTGGAGCGTGTGGCCAAGGCGACTGTGGAGATAAATGGTCTTGTGATTCAAAAAGATATGGTTGTCATGGTACCAACATGGCCGCTGCACCGGGATGCTAGTCTGTGGCCCGAGCCCGAGGAGTTCAAACCTGAGAGGTATAGAAAGGATTCATATGATTAGGTTTACCAAAAGTGCAGCAGTAAGGACCTGAACGCTGCAGGCAATTTCTTAATTTCTGTTATTGTTACATGGTGCGTGTGTGTGTGTGTGTGTGTGTGTGTGTGTGTGTGTGTGTGTGTGTGTGTGTGTGTGTGTGTGTGTGTGTGTGTGTGTGTGCGTGCATCCTCAGGTTCAGCAAGGAAAACAAGGAGACTATTGATCCCTACACGTACATGCCTTTTGGGGCAGGACCAAGGAACTGCATCGGGATGCGATTTGCTCTGGTGATGATGAAACTAGCAATGGTGGAGATCCTGCAGAGGTTCAGCTTCTCTGTGTGTAAGGAGACTGAGGTGAGACCACACTGATTGTTGTTGCCTTTTTCATGGTGAATGAATAATCATCTTTTATGGCGTATGTGTATTGCTGTCCAAATTGTATTTATTGCTAGTTTTATTGAGATACTGAGGCTTATATAATGCCAAAGATAGCCAATCAGGGTGTTGCAAAGGCGTTGAAGCCTTTTTTACCCTTTGTGATACAGCCAGCTGTTTGTATGTTTCATACATTGTTGACTTTGTTCACAACTCTTTTCTCTTCACATGTCATTTCCTGTCAGATCCCCATTGAGATGGACATCCAGGGCCTGCTGATGCCAAAACGACCAATCAAACTTAAGCTGGTGTCACGTCCTGAATCCTCAAACTAAACAGAATGAATGAGATACAGGTTTATGAACATTTCCATTTTTGTAATGGTAGCCTAATAGTACAGTTGTGTGTGCATCTGTATCAGTTAGTTCTCTTTTTTGTTCCCATTAAAGCTTGCACCAATATTCATCCTGAACTAAGTGACAAATGGATAATTTGTCACGCCTGTGTTAATAAAGGATAGTTTGGGTCTTCCTCATGGGCACTGTCATTCTTATATGTGATTTGATCACTGGAACAGCAACATGCAACTTACCGGGACTACAAATGATCAAAATGTGGCTGTACAACAGAGGCTTGAAAATATAAAATACAACATAAAAATACGAGGGAAATTTATTTCCCTGTAAGTCACACGTGGTCATAAGAGATGAGGTCAGGTGACAAAAAACATCTTGCAATACACCGTAACACAACAGCACCACCCACTGTTGTCTCGTTGCCTAATCATGCAGTTAAATCAACACTTCTCTGATAACAAAAGCTCTCACAAAGGAAGTACTAATATGTATTGCAGGCTGACTGCACGGGCTTTCATTCAGTGTGCCTGTGGCGCAAAAAAGGCTGTAAAGCCTTGTGCACAGCACACTGACTATAATCCTGCGGGGTTAATCATAATCACAATCTTCTAATTCTGCATCTTCCATCCAAAAGTTTGCACCATATCTCCTCCCACAGCGTTGCACGCACGTGCGTCAAAATACATCAAAAGATGCGGCCTGATCGGGAATCGTGTGCTATGACGTCAGCGATAGCTCTCCTCTCGTCATTTCCAAAGGTATGCAATCGCAATCGCTGCTCTCAATTTCAAGACTGTCCATCACAAATACAAGATTCAATCCAAGAGTATGAATCTAAAATGCAGAAATGAGAGAAGCGATATCTCAAAACCTCAATGATACATCTTACTACTGGTAATATTAGCGTATCGCAACGTCTTCGGGCAGTAGCAGCCACACTGTCAACATTTCTTGCAAAATGTTCTCGTTATATTATGCAAGTGTTTGCATATTTCTTTCCACCCTCTGTAAACTGTAGGACCGAAATCTTAAAAATAGAAAAAATGTTTTGTTCAAGTATCAGCCCAGGAAGTGAGTTAATGTTTTACAAGATATTTCAGTAATAGAGTGCATTAAGTGGCCTACTGTGATTATGTTATAATGGCTGTGTGTGCCTGAAACATTCGAATCACAAGTAGCAGGAGACATACAAGAACTAGAAAATGCATTTCCTGCTGAAAATGCGTTGGAATGCTGAAAGCTGAAATTAATTGTGAAAAAATTGCTGAAAATTAAGAAATGGGAGACTATCTGTCTGAAAAATGTTGAAGCCCGAAAGCATTTAAACTGCACTGCTGAAAAACCTTCTAGTTGAAATGTCTAACTATGGTGTCTGTAGCTGAAAGTATGAGGAAGAAGAAGGCTTTGAAAGTTGAAGTATAACAGGATTTGAAGATTTTCTCCATAGAGATCCCATTCAAAAGAAAATTGCAAAAAGCTTCATTCAAAAAGTTTAAAGATTACAAAAATGAAAAGTCAAAGCACCCCTCTCCTGAAAGAGCTGAACACTTTGATATTTGAACAATTTCTGTAGCTTAAACACATTTCAGAAGTAGTGATATTTGTAGTAATAGTAGTAGAAGTTGTAGTTGAAGTAGAAGTATTATTAGTAGTAGAAGTATTAGTAGCATTAGAATAAGTAGTAGTAGTAGCAGTAGTGATATTTGTAATAGTAGTAGTAGAAGTCGTAGTTGTAGTAGAAGTATCATTAGTAGTAGAAGTATTAGTATTTAGAAGAAGTATTAGTATTCAGAAGAAGTAGTAGCCTAGTATCAGTAGTAGTAGTAATAGCTGTAGTAGTGGTCGTAGTATTTAATATAACAGTAGTAGTAGTCGTAGTAGTAGTAAAAGTAATGGCAGTATTTGAAGTAGCAGTCGTAGTAGTACTAGTAGCAGTCGTACTAATAGCTGTAGTAGTATTAGTACTGGTAGTAGCATGAATAGCAGTAGTACAGTTGTAGTATAAGTAATAGTAGTAGTGGTAGTAATAGCAGTAGTGGTAGTAATAATATTGATGGTATCAGTAATAGCACTAGTAATAGTAGCAACAGCAAAAGTTGTAGTAGAAGTAGTAGCAGCAGTAGTAGTAGTAATACTAGAAATATTAGCAGCAGTAGTAGTTGTCGCAGTATTAGTAAGAGCATTCATTTTTTCAACAAAAAAGCCTAATTTTGAGTTTAATGTTTAAATACAGTTAATCCATGAGGCTTTTATTTTGAAAGGGTGGGGCTGGGTGGGGGAGGGAGTGGGAGAGGAGACATAATCATAATGTTTGACACACATAAACAGAGGTTATTAAATGACAGGCTTCATCACAAGCTGTTCAGTTAGAATTCACTCTCTGGGGCTTTTATTTTGAAATGGGGTGTGGGGGAGAAGGGGAGAGGAGACAGAATCATAATGTTAGATAAACACAAACCGGTTATTAAATGACAGGCTCATCACAAGCATTTCAGTTAGAATTCACTCTCTGGGGCTTATATTTTAAAATGGCATGTGTGTGTGTGTGTGGGGGAGGTGGAGGAGGGTGGAAAGACCTCTAAAGAGTCCTAAGACCTGAATGACTGTATGAGAGAGACACAGAGAGAGAGAGAGAGAGAGAGAGAGAGAGAGAGAGAGAGAGACACACAGAGAGACACACACACAGAGAGATAGAGGGAGAGGAGTGTATGTGCGCGTGTGTCTGTGAGTCTGTGTGTTTATAAACATCACTAATTACTGGCTCAATCGCGAACACCTGTGTGCCTGAAGCCATTTCATGGAGATAAAACAGGGAGACACCTCTCAAACAAATCATCAAAACTCCCATAACCGTAGCTCCTATTGCTCCGATATTAATAATTGAGAGGAAGGCTGAGTTGATGAACAGATCCTGTAAAAATTGTGTCTGTAGTTTAAAAAATGTGGCTTAACTGGCGATCTAGAAATGGGGTACCGTGTTCTGTGGAAGATGTTTTTGAAGCAAAATTTAACATTGGTCTCTATGGAGCAGAAAGTTGGTTTTCCTGTCAATTAATGGCTTCTGTGTCAAATGTGTAAATCTGTGGGATTCCACAGTAATGTTTCTATGACAAGGACAATATTAGCTACTTTTACATCTAGAAATTATGCATGAATAGTGAAGATTGTGGACACAGTGGCAAAACACAAATGTTTTTTTCACAAGAATCTCAAGCTGCTCTTCACTCTAGCGGTGACATCACGCACTCTAAGCTGCGCAATACACACCCATTATAAAGTCAGAAAAGGGCTGAAAAATCCTTAAAGTTAAATTGCTGCAGTTCAAAAAGTTTAAAAGATATCGGAAAGCTGAATTATGCGGCAATAGTTAAGGGTTTTCTCAACATTTGAAAGTTGAAATGGTGTCTGTAGCTGAAAGTATGAGGAAGTTGAAGGATTTGAAAGTTGAAGAAGTTTAAGAGGATTTGAAAATCTTCTCCATAGAAACCCATTCAAAAAAAAGTTGCTAAAAGCTTAATAATTCAAAAAGTTTAAAGGTTAGAAATAGAAAAAGTCATAGCAGAGATGAGCTGAAGGAGCTGAATATTTTGATAGTTGAACGGTTTCTGTAGCTTAAAAAATGAAGAAGAAGAAGAGTTTCAAAAAAGGGGGGACGGAAGAAATAGTGGAATAAAGAAACAGGAGGATAACAATAGTTGGAATGCTAAACAGCATTCCAACAATAATATCTATTTAAGAATATATTACATATTACTTTAAGATGCTATCATGGACTTTGCGTGAGTCCTATCTTTCTTAACACAAGCTATATAATAATTTAGGTCCCAAAATTGCAGAGTCACAGACAATTATGAATGCTGCTTGGTCTCTTTCTGTCAATGATTCACATGACACTCAGTAAATGTACGGCTTGGGACCTGGGATCCCCAACTTCTCAAATATTCCATGAGTCCGGTTGCCATATCTGTGAAGAACAGCAACCCATTAAATCGTGTTTTTGAAGTCACATAGTGTCAGTCAAACACTTTACATTCAAGCATCAACTTGAGTGATTTGGTGCAGTAATATATCACCGTAAGTACAAATTATTTATTTATTTTTTTAAATCAACCTTACATGACAAAAAGGCAGATAAATGTGATCAGTAGAATCCATGTTTCAACTGAGAAGAAAGGAAGATAGTCCATTGCTCGCTCTTGCTCGGCCAAGTTGGACTGACCTCAGTTTTGCACTGAGCTCTGACTGAATGTCCAGGAGGTGTGGCTTCTTTTCACTGTGTGGCAAAGAACTTGAGCCACTTCCACTCTTGTGCAGCGGCAACAACACGTAGTGCTTGAGTATCAAGGCAAATCACTGTCAAAATCCGAGAGCGCAAATGAGATCCACGCGTGCGCGTATTTTACTTTAACGAGCGCTTTTACGTCACTCCGCGAGCAAAATTCACTCTCGCGCGAGCACAAGTCGCTCCCGAAGCTTTAACCCGCTCGGTCGCGAAACTTTAACCCGCTCGCTCGCGAGTGTTTTTCCTGGTCGCTCGCGAGCAGTTTTTCTTTTTGACAGTGAGTGGGCGGACCCAGTTGAATAGGTGAAATTTGCTCGCGGAGTGACGTAAAACCGCTCGTCAAAGTAAAATACGCGCGCGGCTGTTTGATTTTCGCGCGCGCATGGATCTCATTTGCGCTCTCGGATTTTGTGATTTCGTGATTTGCCTTCATACTTGAGTTTCTGACGTCTACATGTGCCTGGACATGTCTTTGTGTGAGCACACATTGCGAATAAATATGTTTAAATAAATAACACACCTGAGTACATGTATCTTCATTCATTTAGGAAAAAGTGTGTTTACTGAGTGGTGTTTTATTTTGTTCACTTATAGCAGAAAATATAGGGGGAGCCAAGAAGAATTTTAAATGACTTGTGTATGTGACTTCCTGTTTTCCTGAAACATTCGAATCACAAGTAGCAGGAGATATACAGGAATAATATCTAGAAGTAAATTAAGAATATATTATATATTACTTTAAGCTGCTATCACTTTGCGTGAGTCCTATCTTTCTTAACACAAGCTATATAATAATTTAGGTCCCAAAATTGCAGAGTCACAGACAATTATGAATGCTGCGTGGTCTCTTTCTGTCAATGATTCACATGACACTCCCGACTTCCTATTGGTTCAACTCTCACACACTTCCCTTACTCGCACGCGAGGGAAGTGCTGCAGATAAAAACCGATGGTTAGTGATTTGAGGTGTTAGTGGAGCTTGTGCGACCATTGAAAGAAGAGAAAACCTGCAGAGATGGGCTTCTCCCTCTTTTTCTCCGCTGAGACCTGGACCCTTCTGGTGGCTCTCATCACATTGATCTTTGTGTAAGTGTTTAATAATACTTGTAACAGGTATTTGTACCCTGTTTATTTGTCTGTGTGATCAAAAACGTCTTCTCTTCTTTCTGTTTTTTTGTTTTGTTTTGTTTTACAGGTATTCCTGCTGGACATTTGGAACATTTAAGAAAATGGGCGTTCCTGGTCCCAAACCAATCCCTTTTTTTGGCACCATGTTGGCATATAGAAAGGTTGGTAAACCTTTTTTCAGAAGTAGTACATAATAGATCTACAGGCTTAGCAAGGTGAGTAATTCAAGCTAACAACGTGGGACAAAGGTGAGGCATTATGTTGAGCAAGACCTGTCTTTTTATGAAACTCGTATTGTGAGAATGGAATGACCCTGTAGTTATTTATGACCACGTGAAGAAAAGTTTTAACAGTGTACACGTATCATCGGAGTTGTTGTTGTAGAGTTTGGATCTCTTAACAGATATGTTAATGTGTCACACTCACAAAAGTTTACAGCATTGTTTCAACAGTTTCTTGAAAAGCCGCTTTTCAGAAACAATGTCCTGTTTACTCAGGATAATCCACTGACCTCTCTTTAAGAAGAAAATACAAGAAAATATTTAATGGAAAATAATTCCCAATGGAATGAATTTCACAGGTTTAAGCTAGGAAAGAACTGTAGCTTTTTCAGAATCCAATTTCTTTATGTATAAAAGAGAAAGTATCACAATTTTGTTATTACATTTTGACAATGAATCTTCACATTTTCCCTTTTTCTATTCTGTGATCTGTCTGTGTTCAATGATATTTAATTGTATTGTTCTTCAATAAAAGGATAACAGCTTTGAAGTGAAGACGTTGGGATAATTGAGTAAACATTTGACCATTAATATGCATCGTAGCGACTCCAGTCCTACGTATTGACATATTTAATTAGAAAATGTTCATACTACAAATATTTCATGATCTGTATATTATTTTTGTTGTACACAGGGATTCATGAAGTTTGACACAGATTGCTTCAAGAAATATGGAAAAGTATGGGGGTAAGTCTGTTTCTGCATATAAAGTCTCTCTGTAGTGATACCTGTTTTACAAGGTCGATTGATATGTCTGCATAACAAGCTCACCAGGTGTTTCGTTATTTTTCTGTTAAATTCTTATCTTATTTAGTATTTTTGATGGCCGTAAGCCCGTGCTGTGCATCACAGATCCTGCTATGATAAAAGCTGTGCTGATAAAGGAGTGTTACTCTCTCTTCACCAACCGCAGAGTAAGCAAACTAACTTTATAACACATTCAGACACTCGTGAATGCTTGAACTCTCCTCATCAGTATGTGATTCTCTGCTACAGAACTTCCGCCTGAACGGACAACTGTACGATGCTGTGTCTATCGCTGAGGATGACCAGTGGAGGAGGATCCGCAGTGTCCTCTCGCCCTCCTTCACCTCAGGAAGACTGAAGGAGGTACAGCCCCCTCCTGCTCTGTGCCTCCTCTGCCTTTTATTGCATGTTGAACAGAATTCTTTTTATTTTTGCGATCAAATGTTTATTAAGATTAATACACAAAATGTACAATCAAAGCCTTTTTTTCTGTCTATCTGTGTCTCAGATGTTTAGCATAATGAAGCACCACTCTGCTAACCTGACCAGCAGCATGAAAAAGAAGGCAGACAAAGATGAACCCTTAGAGCTGAAAGAGTAAGGACACATAACACCAATCATTTCAACTTATTCCAGAGAATGTATGAAGTGAACTCTTCTTGTTTTCCCTTTAGGTTCTTTGGACCCTACAGTATGGATGTAGTAGCCAGCACAGCCTTCAGTGTCGACATAGACTCGCTCAACAACCCCTCCGACCCTTTTGTCACTAACATCAAGAAGATGCTGAAGTTTGACCTTTTTAGCCCTCTCTTCCTTATTGTTGGTACATACATCATTTTATGAAATGCAACTATTTATAATGTTGTCCATCTAGCTGGTAATCCCAAAATATCTGTGTTGTGAATGTTTACAGTCACGGTCTGCCCTGTGTCCTTGATAAGTGTGTTGCTTTCTGCTTGATTCCAGCTTTTTTCCCCTTTATGGGTCCAATTCTTGAGAAGATGGAGTTTTCCTTTTTCCCTTCGTCTGTCACAGACTTCTTTTACGCTGCGCTGAAGAAGATCAAGTCAAACCGAGAGTGCAGCCAGCAAAAGGTATGACTGTCTGTGCCTGTGCATCCACATCTCTTTGCATCAGCAGATGCAGAACTACAATCACAGTTATTCTCATACTGCTTTTAGAGTCGAGTGGATTTCCTTCAGTTGATGATTGACTCCCAGAAAAACAATGACCTCAGTAATAACGAACCAAATAAAGGTGACACACACACATACACAGCAATGTACGTTACGGTATCTACACACACATAACAGCCCAACTAAAAGCTATTCTAAATCTATCCTTGCTATCTCCCCAGGTTTAAGCGATCATGAGATCCTTTCTCAAGCAATGATTTTCCTCTTTGCTGGCTACGAAACAAGCAGCAGCTCTCTCACCTTCTTGGCCTACAATTTGGCGACGAACCCTCATGTCATGAAACGGCTGCAGGAGGAGGTCGACTCCACCTTCCCGGACAAGGTGCGTTGGGAGTGGGAATCAGTCTTCTGATCTAAATCTATAAAGGACGGTAACAGTGTTTTTTTAACCTCAGTACCTCCATCCACCATCAATGTATTCCCTCTGGGATTCTGGTAACTCCTGACTTTGCCCAATTTAACAGAGTGTCTCTGTGTTAGGGTCCCATTGAGTACCAGGCTCTCATGCAGATGGAGTATCTAGACAGCGTCATCAACGAGTCTCTCCGATTGTACCCCATTGCCCCACGTCTGGAGCGTGTGGCCAAGGCGACTGTGGAGATAAATGGTCTTGTGATTCAAAAAGATATGGTTGTCATGGTACCAACATGGCCGCTGCACCGGGATGCTAGTCTGTGGCCCGAGCCCGAGGAGTTCAAACCTGAGAGGTATAGAAAGGATTCATATGATTAGGTTTACCAAAAGTGCAGCAGTAAGGACCTGAACGCTGCAGGCAATTTCTTAATTTCTGTTATTGTTACATGGTGCGTGTGTGTGTGTGTGTGTGTGTGCGTGCATCCTCAGGTTCAGCAAGGAAAACAAGGAGACTATTGATCCCTACACGTACATGCCTTTTGGGGCAGGACCAAGGAACTGCATCGGGATGCGATTTGCTCTGGTGATGATGAAACTAGCAATGGTGGAGATCCTGCAGAGGTTCAGCTTCTCTGTGTGTAAGGAGACTGAGGTGAGACCACACTGATTGTTGTTGCCTTTTTCATGGTGAATGAATAATCATCTTTTATGGCGTATGTGTATTGCTGTCCAAATTGTATTTATTGCTAGTTTTATTGAGATACTGAGGCTTATATAATGCCAAAGATAGCCAATCAGGGTGTTGCAAAGGCGTTGAAGCCTTTTTTACCCTTTGTGATACAGCCAGCTGTTTGTATGTTTCATACATTGTTGACTTTGTTCACAACTCTTTTCTCTTCACATGTCATTTCCTGTCAGATCCCCATTGAGATGGACATCCAGGGCCTGCTGATGCCAAAACGACCAATCAAACTTAAGCTGGTGTCACGTCCTGAATCCTCAAACTAAACAGAATGAATGAGATACAGGTTTATGAACATTTCCATTTTTGTAATGGTAGCCTAATAGTACAGTTGTGTGTGCATCTGTATCAGTTAGTTCTCTTTTTTGTTCCCATTAAAGCTTGCACCAATATTCATCCTGAACTAAGTGACAAATGGATAATTTGTCACGCCTGTGTTAATAAAGGATAGTTTGGGTCTTCCTCATGGGCACTGTCATTCTTATATGTGATTTGATCACTGGAACAGCAACATGCAACTTACCGGGACTACAAATGATCAAAATGTGGCTGTACAACAGAGGCTTGAAAATATAAAATACAACATAAAAATACGAGGGAAATTTATTTCCCTGTAAGTCACACGTGGTCATAAGAGATGAGGTCAGGTGACAAAAAACATCTTGCAATACACCGTAACACAACAGCACCACCCACTGTTGTCTCGTTGCCTAATCATGCAGTTAAATCAACACTTCTCTGATAACAAAAGCTCTCACAAAGGAAGTACTAATATGTATTGCAGGCTGACTGCACGGGCTTTCATTCAGTGTGCCTGTGGCGCAAAAAGGCTGTAAAGCCTTGTGCACAGCACACTGACTATAATCCTGCGGGGTTAATCATAATCACAATCTTCTAATTCTGCATCTTCCATCCAAAAGTTTGCACCATATCTCCTCCCACAGCGTTGCACGCACGTGCGTCAAAATACATCAAAAGATGCGGCCTGATCGGGAATCGTGTGCTATGACGTCAGCGATAGCTCTCCTCTCGTCATTTCCAAAGGTATGCAATCGCAATCGCTGCTCTCAATTTCAAGACTGTCCATCACAAATACAAGATTCAATCCAAGAGTATGAATCTAAAATGCAGAAATGAGAGAAGCGATATCTCAAAACCTCAATGATACATCTTACTACTGGTAATATTAGCGTATCGCAACGTCTTCGGGCAGTAGCAGCCACACTGTCAACATTTCTTGCAAAATGTTCTCGTTATATTATGCAAGTGTTTGCATATTTCTTTCCACCCTCTGTAAACTGGAGGACCGAAATCTTAAAAATAGAAAAAATGTTTTGTTCAAGTATCAGCCCAGGAAGTGAGTTAATGTTTTACAAGATATTTCAGTAATAGAGTGCATTAAGTGGCCTACTGTGATTATGTTATAATGGCTGTGTGTGCCTGAAACATTCGAATCACAAGTAGCAGGAGACATACAAGAACTAGAAAATGCATTTCCTGCTGAAAATGCGTTGGAATGCTGAAAGCTGAAATTAATTGTGAAAAAATTGCTGAAAATTAAGAAATGGGAGACTATCTGTCTGAAAAATGTTGAAGCCCGAAAGCATTTAAACTGCACTGCTGAAAAACCTTCTAGTTGAAATGTCTAACTATGGTGTCTGTAGCTGAAAGTATGAGGAAGAAGAAGGCTTTGAAAGTTGAAGTATAACAGGATTTGAAGATTTTCTCCATAGAGATCCCATTCAAAAGAAAATTGCAAAAAGCTTCATTCAAAAAGTTTAAAGATTACAAAAATGAAAAGTCAAAGCACCCCTCTCCTGAAAGAGCTGAACACTTTGATATTTGAACAATTTCTGTAGCTTAAACACATTTCAGAAGTAGTGATATTTGTAGTAATAGTAGTAGAAGTTGTAGTTGAAGTAGAAGTATTATTAGTAGTAGAAGTATTAGTAGCATTAGAATAAGTAGTAGTAGTAGCAGTAGTGATATTTGTAATAGTAGTAGTAGAAGTCGTAGTTGTAGTAGAAGTATCATTAGTAGTAGAAGTATTAGTATTTAGAAGAAGTATTAGTATTCAGAAGAAGTAGTAGCCTAGTATCAGTAGTAGTAGTAATAGCTGTAGTAGTGGTCGTAGTATTTAATATAACAGTAGTAGTAGTCGTAGTAGTCGTAAAAGTAATGGCAGTATTTGAAGTAGCAGTCGTAGTAGTACTAGTAGCAGTCGTACTAATAGCTGTCGTAGTATTAGTACTGGTAGTAGCATGAATAGCAGTAGTACAGTTGTAGTATAAGTAATAGTAGTAGTGGTAGTAATAGCAGTAGTGGTAGTAATAATATTGATGGTATCAGTAATAGCACTAGTAATAGTAGCAACAGCAAAAGTTGTAGTAGAAGTAGTAGCAGCAGTAGTAGTAGTAATACTAGAAATATTAGCAGCAGTAGTAGTTGTCGCAGTATTAGTAAGAGCATTCATTTTTTCAACAAAAAAGCCTAATTTTGAGTTTAATGTTTAAATACAGTGAATCCATGAGGCTTTTATTTTGAAAGGATGGGGCTGGGTGGGGGAGGGAGGGGGAGAGGAGACATAATCATAATGTTTGACACACATAAACAGAGGCTATTAAATGACAGGCTTCATCACAAGCTGTTCAGTTAGAATTCACTCTCTGGGGCTTTTATTTTGAAATGGGGTGTGGGGGAGAAGGGGAGAGGAGACAGAATCATAATGTTAGATAAACACAAACCGGTTATTAAATGACAGGCTCATCACAAGCATTTCAGTTAGAATTCACTCTCTGGGGCTTATATTTTAAAATGGCATGTGTGTGTGTGTGTGGGGGAGGTGGAGGAGGGTGGAAAGACCTCTAAAGAGTCCTAAGACCTGAATGACTGTATGAGAGAGACACACACAGAGAGAGAGAGAGAGAGACACACAGAGACACACACACACAGAGAGATAGAGGGAGAGGAGTGTATGTGCGCGTGTGTCTGTGAGTCTGTGTGTTTATAAACATCACTAATTACTGGCTCAATCGCGAACACCTGTGTGCCTGAAGCCATTTCATGGAGATAAAACAGGGAGACACCTCTCAAACAAATCATCAAAACTCCCATAACCGTAGCTCCTATTGCTCCGATATTAATAATTGGGAGGAAGGCTGAGTTGATGAACAGATCCTGTAAAAATTGTGTCTGTAGTTTAAAAAATGTGGCTTAACTGGCGATCTAGAAATGGGGTACCGTGTTCTGTGGAAGATGTTTTTGAAGCAAAATTTAACATTGGTCTCTATGGAGCAGAAAGTTGGTTTTCCTGTCAATTAATGGCTTCTGTGTCAAATGTGTAAATCTGTGGGATTCCACAGTAATGTTTCTATGACAAGGACAATATTAGCTACTTTTACATCTAGAAATTATGCATGAATAGTGAAGATTGTGGACACAGTGGCAAAACACAAATGTTTTTTTCACAAGAATCTCAAGCTGCTCTTCACTCTAGCGGTGACATCACGCACTCTAAGCTGCGCAATACACACCCATTATAAAGTCAGAAAAGGGCTGAAAAATCCTTAAAGTTAAATTGCTGCAGTTCAAAAAGTTTAAAAGATATCGGAAAGCTGAATTATGCGGCAATAGTTAAGGGTTTTCTCAACATTTGAAAGTTGAAATGGTGTCTGTAGCTGAAAGTATGAGGAAGTTGAAGGATTTGAAAGTTGAAGAAGTTTAAGAGGATTTGAAAATCTTCTCCATAGAAACCCATTCAAAAAAAAGTTGCTAAAAGCTTAATAATTCAAAAAGTTTAAAGGTTAGAAATAGAAAAAGTCATAGCAGAGATGAGCTGAAGGAGCTGAATATTTTGATAGTTGAACGGTTTCTGTAGCTTAAAAAACGAAGAAGAAGAGTTTCAAAAAAGGGGGGACGGAAGAAATAGTGGAATAAAGAAACAGGAGGATAACAATAGTTGGAATGCTAAACAGCATTCCAACAATAATATCTATTTAAGAATATATTACATATTACTTTAAGATGCTATCATGGACTTTGCGTGAGTCCTATCTTTCTTAACACAAGCTATATAATAATTTAGGTCCCAAAATTGCAGAGTCACAGACAATTATGAATGCTGCTTGGTCTCTTTCTGTCAATGATTCACATGACACTCAGTAAATGTACGGCTTGGGACCTGGGATCCCCAACTTCTCAAATATTCCATGAGTCCGGTTGCCATATCTGTGAAGAACAGCAACCCATTAAATCGTGTTTTTGAAGTCACATAGTGTCAGTCAAACACTTTACATTCAAGCATCAACTTGAGTGATTTGGTGCAGTAATATATCACCGTAAGTACAAATTATTTATTTTTTTTTTAAAATCAACCTTACATGACAAAAAGGCAGATAAATGTGATCAGTAGAATCCATGTTTCAACTGAGAAGAAAGGAAGATAGTCCATTGCTCGCTCTTGCTCGGCCAAGTTGGACTGACCTCAGTTTTGCACTGAGCTCTGACTGAATGTCCAGGAGGTGTGGCTTCTTTTCACTGTGTGGCAAAGAACTTGAGCCACTTCCACTCTTGTGCAGCGGCAACAACACGTAGTGCTTGAGTATCAAGGCAAATCACTGTCAAAATCCGAGAGCGCAAATGAGATCCACGCGCGCGCGTATTTTACTTTAACGAGCGCTTTTACGTCACTCCGCGAGCAAAATTCACTCTCGCGCGAGCACAAGTCGCTCCCGAAGCTTTAACCCGCTCGGTCGCGAAACTTTAACCCGCTCGCTCGCGAGTGTTTTTCCTGGTCGCTCGCGAGCAGTTTTCCTTTTTGACAGTGAGTGGGCGGACCCAGTTGAAGAGGTGAACACAAGCTATATAATAATGTAGGTCCCAAAATTGCAGAGTCAGACAATTATGAATGCTGCGTGGTCTCTTTCTGTCAATGATTCACATGACACTCCCGACTTCCTATTGGTTCAACTCTCACACACTTCCCTTACTCGCACGCGAGGGAAGTGCTGCAGATAAAAACCGATGGTTAGTGATTTGAGGTGTTAGTGGAGCTTGTGCGACCATTGAAAGAAGAGAAAACCTGCAGAGATGGGCTTCTCCCTCTTTTTCTCCGCTGAGACCTGGACCCTTCTGGTGGCTCTCATCACATTGATCTTTGTGTAAGTGTTTAAGAATACTTGTAACAGGTATTTGTACCCTGTTTATTGTTGGAATGCTTAACAGCATTCCAACTATTGTTATCCTCCTGTTTCTTTATTCCACTATTTCTTCCGTCCCCCCTTTTTTGAAACTCTTCTTCTTCTTCATTTTTTAAGCTACAGAAACCTTTCAACTATCAAAATGTTCAGCTCCTTCAGCTCATCTCTGCTATGACTTTTTCTATTTCTAACCTTTAAACTTTTTGAATTATTAAGCTTTTAGCAACTTTTTTTTGAATGGGTTTCTATGGAGAAGATTTTCAAATCCTCTTAAACTTCTTCAACTTTCAAATCCTTCAACTTCCTCATACTTTCAGCTACAGACACCATTTCAACTTTCAAATGTTGAGAAAACCCTTAACTATTGCCGCATAATTCAGCTTTCCGATATCTTTTAAACTTTTTGAACTGCAGCAATTTAACTTTTATGATTTTTCAGCCCTTTTCTGACTTTATAATGGGTGTGTATTGCGCAGCTCAGAGTGCGTGATGTCACTGCTAGAGTGAAGAGCAGCTTGAGATTCTTGTGAAAAAAACATTTGTGTTTTGCCACTGTGTCCACAATCTTCACTCTTCATGCATAATTTCTGGATGTAAAAGTAGCTTATATTGTCCTTGTCGTAGAAACATTACTGTGGAATCCCACAGATTTACACATTTGACACAGAAGCCATTAATTGACAGGAAAACCAACTTTCTGCTCCATAGAGACCAATGTTAAATTTTGCTTCAAAAACATCTTCCACAGAACACGTTACACCATTTCTAGATCGCCAGTTAAGCCACATTTTTTAAACTACAGACACAATTTTTACAGGATCTGTTCATCAACTCAGCCTTCCTCTCAATTATTAATATCGGAGCAATAGGAGCTACGGTTATGGGAGTTTTGATGATTTGTTTGAGAGGTGTCTCCCTGTTTTATCTCCATGAAATGGCTTCAGGCACACAGGTGTTCGCGATTGAGCCAGTAATTAGTGATGTTTATAAACACACAGACTCACAGACACACGCGCACATACACTCCTCTCCCTCTATCTCTCTGTGTGTGTGTCTCTCTGTGTGTCTCTCTCTCTCTCTCTCTCTCTCTCTCTCTCTCTCTCTCTCTCTCTCTCTCTCTGTGTCTCTCTCATACAGTCATTCAGGTTGTAGGACTCTTTAGAGGTCTTTCCACCCTCCTCCACCTCCCCCCCACACACACACACACATGCCATTTTAAAATATAAGCCCCAGAGAGTGAATTCTAACTGAAATGCTTGTGATGAGCCTGTCATTTAATAACCGGTTTGTGTTTATCTAACATTATGATTCCGTCTCCTCTCCCCTTCTCCCCCACACCCCACACCCCATTTCAAAATAAAAGCCCCAGAGAGTGAATTCTAACTGAACAGCTTGTGATGAAGCCTGTCATTTAATAACCTCTGTTTATGTGTGTCAAACATTATGATTATGTCTCCTCTCCCACTCCCTCCCCCACCCAGCCCCACCCTTTCAAAATAAAAGCCTCATGGATTAACTGTATTTAAACATTAAACTCAAAATTAGGCTTTTTGTTGAAAAAATGAATGCTCTTACTAATACTGCGACAACTACTACTGCTGCTAATATTTCTAGTATTACTACTACTACTGCTGCTACTACGTCTACTACAACTTTTGCTGTTGCTACTATTACTAGTGCTATTACTGATACCATCAATATTATTACTACCACTACTGCTTTTACTACCACTACTACTATTACTTATACTACAACTGTACTACTGCTATTCATGCTACTACCAGTACTAATACTACTACAGCTATTAGTACGACTGCTACTAGTACTACTACGACTGCTACTTCAAATACTGCCATTACTTTTACTACTACTACGACTACTACTACTGTTATATTAAATACTACGACCACTACTACAGCTATTACTACTACTACTGATACTAGGCTACTACTTCTTCTGAATACTAATACTTCTTCTAAATACTAATACTTCTACTTCAACTACAACTTCTACTACTATTACTACAAATATCACTACTTCTGAAATGTGTTTAAGCTACAGAAATTGTTCAAATATCAAAGTGTTCAGCTCTTTCAGGAGAGGGGTGCTTTGACTTTTCATTTTTGTAATCTTTAAACTTTTTGAATGAAGCTTTTTGCAATTTTCTTTTGAATGGGATCTCTATGGAGAAAATCTTCAAATCCTGTTATACTTCAACTTTCAAAGCCTTCTTCTTCCTCATACTTTCAGCTACAGACACCATAGTTAGACATTTCAACTCGAAGGTTTTTCAGCAGTGCAGTTTAAATGCTTTCGGGCTTCAACATTTTTCAGACAGATAGTCTCCCATTTCTTAATTTTCAGCAATTTTTTCACAATTAATTTCAGCTTTCAGCATTCCAACGCATTTTCAGCAGGAAATGCATTTTCTAGTTTGTCTGTGTGATCAAAAACGTATTCTCTTCTTTCTGTTTTTTTGTTTTGTTTTGTTTTACAGGTATTCCTGCTGGACATTTGGAACATTTAAGAAAATGGGCGTTCCTGGTCCCAAACCAATCCCTTTTTTTGGCACCATGCTGGCATATAGAAAGGTTGGTAAACATATGTTTTCAGAAGTAGTACATATCTACAGGCTTAGCAAGGTGAGTAATTCAAGCTAACAACGTGGGACAAAGGTGAGGCATTATGTTGAGCAAGACCTGTCTTTTTATGAAACTCGTATTGTGAGAATGGAATGACCCTGTAGTTATTTATGACCACGTGAAGAAATCTGCCTTGAAGTTTTAACAGTGTACACGTATCATCGGAGTTGTTGTTGTAGAGTTTGGATCTCTTAACAGATATGTTAATGTGTCGCACTCACAAAAGTTTACAGCATTGTTTCAACAGTTTCTTGAAAAGCCGCTTTTCAGAAATAATGTCCTGTTTACTCAGGATAATCCACTGACCTCTCTTTCATAAGAAAATACAAGAAAATATTTAATAGAAAATAATTCCCATGGAATGAATTTCACAGGTTTAAGCAAGGAAAGAACTGTAGCTTTTTCAGAATCCAATTTCTTTATGTATAAAAGAGAAAGTATCACAATTTTGTATTACATTTTGACAATGAATCTTCACATTTTCCCTTTTTCTATTCTGTGATCTGTCTGTGTTCAATGCTATTTAATTGTATTGTTCTTTAATAAAAGGATAACAGCTTTGAAGTGAAGACGTTGGGATAATTGAGTAAACATTTGACCATTAATATGCATCGTAGCGACTCCAGTCCTACGTATTGACATATTTAATTAGAAAATGTTCATACTACAAATATTTCATGATCTGTATATTATTTTTGTTGTACACAGGGATTCATGAAGTTTGACACAGATTGCTTCAAGAAATATGGAAAAGTATGGGGGTAAGTCTGCATGCTGTAGTGTGTTTCTGCATATAAAGTCTCTCTTTATATAGTGGTACCTGTTTTACAAGGTCGATTGATATGTCTGCATAACAAGCTCACCAGGTGTTTCGTTATTTTTCTGTTAAATTCTTATCTTATTTAGTATTTTTGATGGCCGCCAGCCCGTGCTGTGCATCACAGATCCTGCTATGATAAAAGCTGTGCTGATAAAGGAGTGTTACTCTCTCTTCACCAACCGCAGAGTAAGCAAACTAACTTTATAACACATTCAGACACTCGTGAATGCTTGAACTCTCCTCATCAGTATGTGATTCTCTGCTACAGAACTTCCGCCTGAACGGACAACTGTACGATGCTGTGTCTATCGCTGAGGATGACCAGTGGAGGAGGATCCGCAGTGTCCTCTCGCCCTCCTTCACCTCAGGAAGACTGAAGGAGGTACAGCCCCCTCCTGCTCTGTGCCTCCTCTGCCTTTTATTGCATGTTGAACAGAATTCTTTTTATTTTTGCGATCAAATGTTTATTAAGATTAATACACAAAATGTACAATCAAAGCCTTTTTTTCTGTCTATCTGTGTCTCAGATGTTTAGCATAATGAAGCACCACTCTGCTAACCTGACCAGCAGCATGAAAAAGAAGGCAGACAAAGATGAACCCTTAGAGCTGAAAGAGTAAGGACACATAACACCAATCATTTCAACTTATTCCAGAGAATGTATGAAGTGAACTCTTCTTGTTTTCCCTTTAGGTTCTTTGGACCCTACAGTATGGATGTAGTAGCCAGCACAGCCTTCAGTGTCGACATAGACTCGCTCAACAACCCCTCCGACCCTTTTGTCACTAACATGAAGAAGATGCTGAACTTTGACCTTTTTAGCCCTCTCGTCCTTATTATTGGTACATACATCATTTTATGAAATGCAACTATTTATAATGTTGTCCATTTAGCTGGTAATCCCAAAATATCTGTGTTGTGAATGTTTACAGTCACGGTCTGCCCTGTGTCCTTGATAAGTGTGTTGCTTTCTGCTTGATTCCAGCTTTTTTCCCCTTTATGGGTCCAATTCTTGAGAAGATGGAGTTTTCCTTTTTCCCTTCGTCTGTCACAGACTTCTTTTACGCTGCGCTGAAGAAGATCAAGTCAAACCGAGAGTGCAGCCAGCAAAAGGTATGACTGTCTGTGCCTGTGCATCCACATCTCTTTGCATCAGCAGATGCAGAACTACAATCAGTTATTCTCATACTGCTTTTAGAGTCGAGTGGATTTCCTTCAGTTGATGATTGACTCCCAGAAAAACAATGACCTCAGCAATAACGAACAAAATAAAGGTGACACACACACATACACAGCAATGTACGTTACGGTATCTACACACACATAACAGCCCAACTAAAAGCTGTTCTAAATCTATCCTTGCTATCTCCCCAGGTTTAAGCGATCATGAGATCCTTTCTCAAGCAATGATTTTCCTCTTTGCTGGCTACGAAACAAGCAGCAGCTCTCTCACCTTCTTGGCCTACAATTTGGCGACGAACCCTCATGTCATGAAACGGCTGCAGGAGGAGGTCGACTCCACCTTCCCGGACAAGGTGCGTTGGGAGTGGGAATCAGTCTTCTGATCTAAATCTATAAAGGACGGTAACAGTGTTTTTTTAACCTCAGTACCTCCATCCACCATCAATGTATTCCCTCTGGGATTCTGGTAACTCCTGACTTTGCCCAATTTAACAGAGTGTCTCTGTGTTAGGGTCCCATTGAGTACCAGGCTCTCATGCAGATGGAGTATCTAGACAGCGTCATCAACGAGTCTCTCCGATTGTACCCCATTGCCCCACGTCTGGAGCGTGTGGCCAAGGCGACTGTGGAGATAAATGGTCTTGTGATTCAAAAAGATATGGTTGTCATGGTACCAACATGGCCGCTGCACCGGGATGCTAGTCTGTGGCCCGAGCCCGAGGAGTTCAAACCTGAGAGGTATAGAAAGGATTCATATGATTAGGTTTACCAAAAGTGCAGCAGTAAGGACCTGAACGCTGCAGGCAATTTCTTAATTTCTGTTATTGTTACATGGTGTGTGTGTGTGTGTGTGTGTGTGCGCGTGCGTGCATCCTCAGGTTCAGCAAGGAAAACAAGGAGACTATTGATCCCTACACGTACATGCCTTTTGGGGCAGGACCAAGGAACTGCATCGGGATGCGATTTGCTCTGGTGATGATGAAACTAGCAATGGTGGAGATCCTGCAGAGGTTCAGCTTCTCTGTGTGTAAGGAGACTGAGGTGAGACCACACTGATTGTTGTTGCCTTTTTCATGGTGAATGAATAATCATCTTTTATGGCGTATGTGTATTGCTGTCCAAATTGTATTTATTGTATTTATTTATTGAGATATTGAGGCTTATATAATGCCAAAGATAGCCAATCAGGGTGTTGCAAAGGCCTTGAAGCCTTTTTTACCCTTTGTGATACAGCCAGCTGTTTGTATGTTTCATACATTGTTGACTTTGTTCACAACTCTTTTCTCTTCACATGTCATTTCCTGTCAGATCCCCGTTGAGATGGACATCCAGGGCCTGCTGATGCCAAAACGACCAATCAAACTTAAGCTGGTGTCACGTTCTGAATCCTCAAACGAAACAGAATGAATGAGATACAGGTTTATGAACATTTCCATTTTTGTAATGGTAGCCTAGTACAGTTGTGTGTGCATCTGTATCAGTTAGTTCTCTTTTTTGTTCCCATTAAAGCTTGCACCAATATTCATCCTGAACGAAGTGACAAATGGATAATTTGTCACGCCTGTGTTAATAAAGGATAGTTTGGGTCTTCCTCATGGGCACTGTCATTCTTATATGTGATTTGATCACTGGAACAGCAACATGCAACTTACCGGGGCTACAAATGATCAAAATGTGGCTGTACAACAGAGGCTTGAAAATATAAAATACAACATAAAAATACGAGGGAAATGTATTTCCCTGTAAGTCACACGTGGTCATAAGAGATGAGGTCAGGTGACAAAAAACATCTTGCAATACACCGTAACACAACAGCACCACCCACTGTTGTCTCGTTGCCTAATCATGCAGTTAAATCAACACTTCTCTGATAACAAAAGCTCTCACAAAGGAAGTACTAATATGTATTGCAGGCTGACTGCACGGGCTTTCATTCAGTGTGCCTGTGGCGCAAAAAGGCTGTAAAGCCTTGTGCACAGCACACTGACTATAATCCTGCGGGGTTAATCATAATCACAATCTTCTAATTCTGCATCTTCCATCCAAAAGTTTGCACCATATCTCCTCCCACAGCGTTGCACGCACGTGCGTCAAAATACATCAAAAGATGCGGCCTGATCGGGAATCGTGTGCTATGACGTCAGCGATAGCTCTCCTCTCGTCATTTCCAAAGGTATGCAATCGCAATCGCTGCTCTCAATTTCAAGACTGTCCATCACAAATACAAGATTCAATCCAAGAGTATGAATCTAAAATGCAGAAATGAGAGAAGCGATATCTCAAAACCTCAATGATACATCTTACTACTGGTAATATTAGCGTATCGCAACGTCTTCGGGCAGTAGCAGCCACACTGTCAACATTTCTTGCAAAATGTTCTCGTTATATTATGCAAGTGTTTGCATATTTCTTTCCACCCTCTGTAAACTGTAGGACCGAAATCTTAAAAATAGAAAAAATGTTTTGTTCAAGTATCAGCCCAGGAAGTGAGTTAATGTTTTACAAGATATTTCAGTAATAGAGTGCATTAAGTGGCCTACTGTGATTATGTTATAATGGCTGTGTGTGCCTGAAACATTCGAATCACAAGTAGCAGGAGACATACAAGAACTAGAAAATGCATTTCCTGCTGAAAATGCGTTGGAATGCTGAAAGCTGAAATTAATTGTGAAAAAATTGCTGAAAATTAAGAAATGGGAGACTATCTGTCTGAAAAATGTTGAAGCCCGAAAGCATTTAAACTGCACTGCTGAAAAACCTTCGAGTTGAAATGTCTAACTATGGTGTCTGTAGCTGAAAGTATGAGGAAGAAGAAGGCTTTGAAAGTTGAAGTATAACAGGATTTGAAGATTTTCTCCACAGAGATCCCATTCAAAAGAAAATTGAAAAAAGCTTCATTCAAAAAGTTTAAAGATTACAAAAATGAAAAGTCAAAGCACCCCTCTCCTGAAAGAGCTGAACACTTTGATATTTGAACAATTTCTGTAGCTTAAACACATTTCAGAAGTAGTGATATTTGTAGTAATAGTAGTAGAAGTTGTAGTTGAAGTAGAAGTATTGGTATTTAGAATAAGTATTAGTATTCAGAAGAAGTAGTAGCCTAGTATCAGTAGTAGTAGTAATAGCTGTATTAGTGGTCGTAGTATTTAATATAACAGTAGTAGTAGTCGTAGTAGTAGTAAAAGTAATGGCAGTATTTGAAGTAGCAGTCGTAGTAGTACTAGTAGCAGTCGTACTAATAGCTGTAGTAGTATTAGTACTGGTAGTAGCATGAATAGCAGTGGTACAGTTGTAGTATAAGTAATAGTAGTAGTGGTAGTAATAGCAGTAGTGGTAGTAATAATATTGATGGTAGCAGTAATAGCACTAGTAATAGTAGCAACAGCAAAAGTTGTAGTAGAAGTAGTAGCAGCAGTAGTAGTAGTAATACTAGAAATATTAGCAGCAGTAGTAGGTGTCGCAGTATTAGTAAGAGCATTAATTTTTTTCAACAAAAAAGCCAAATTTTGAGTTTAATGTTTAAATACAGTTAATCCATGAGGCTTTTATTTTGAAAGGGTGGGGCTGGGTGGGGGAGGGAGGGGGAGAGGAGACATAATCATAATGTTTGACACACATAAACAGAGGTTATTAAATGACAGGCTTCATCACAAGCTGTTCAGTTAGAATTCACTCTCTGGGGCTTTTATTTTGAAATGGGGTGTGGGGTGTGGGGGAGAAGGGGAGAGGAGACGGAATCATAATGTTAGATAAACACAAACCGGTTATTAAATGACAGGCTCATCACAAGCATTTCAGTTAGAATTCACTCTCTGGGGCTTATATTTTAAAATGGCATGTGTGTGTGTGTGTGTGGGGGAGGTGGAGGAGGGTGGAAAGACCTCTAAAGAGTCCTACGACCTGAATGACTGTATGAGAGAGACACAGAGAGAGAGAGAGAGAGAGAGAGAGAGAGAGAGAGAGAGAGAGAGAGAGAGAGAGAGAGAGAGAGAGAGAGACACACAGAGAGAGACACACACACAGAGATAGAGGGAGAGGAGTGTATGTGCGCGTGTGTCTGTGAGTCTGTGTGTTTATAAACATCACTAATTACTGGCTCAATCGCAAACACCTGTGTGCCTGAAGCCATTTCATGGAGATAAAACAGGGAGACACCTCTCAAACAAATCATCAAAACTCCCATAACCGTATGGAACCGAATGCATGAAGAGTGAAGATTGTGGACACAGTGGCAAAACACAAATGTTTTTTTCACAAGAATCTCAAGCTGCTCTTCACTCTAGCAGTGACATCACGCACTCTAAGCTGCGCAATACACACCCATTATAAAGTCAGAAAAGGGCTGAAAAATCCTTAAAGTTAAATTGCTGCAGTTCAAAAAGTTTAAAAGATATCGGAAAGCTGAATTATGCGGCAATAGTTAAGGGTTTTCTCAACATTTGAAAGTTGAAATGGTGTCTGTAGCTGAAAGTATGAGGAAGTTGAAGGATTTGAAAGTTGAAGAAGTTTAAGAGGATTTGAAAATCTTCTCCATAGAAACCCATTCAAAAAAAAGTTGCTTAAAGCTTAATAATTCAAAAAGTTTAAAGGTTAGAAATAGAAAAAGTCATAGCAGAGATGAGCTGAAGGAGCTGAATATTTTGATAGTTGAACGGTTTCTGTAGCTTAAAAAATGAAGAAGAAGAAGAGTTTCAAAAAAGGGGGGATGGAAGAAATAGTGGAATAAAGAAACAGGAGGATAACAATAGTTGGAATGCTTAACAGCATTCCAACAACAATATCTATTTAAGAATATATTACATATTACTTTCAGCTGCTATCATGGACTTTGCGTGAGTCCTATCTTTCTTAACACAAGCTATATTATAATTTAGGTCCCAAAATTGCAGAGTCACAGACAATTATGAATGCTGCTTGGTCTCTTTCTGTCAATGATTCACATGACACTCCCGACTTCCTATTGGTTCAACTCTCACACACTTCCCTTACTCGCACGCGAGGGAAGCGCTGCAGATAAAAACCGATGGTTAGTGATTTGAGGTGTTAGTGGAGCTTGTGCGACCATTGAAAGAAGAGAAAACCTGCAGAGATGGGCTTCTCCCTCTTTTTCTCCGCTGAGACCTGGACCCTTCTGGTGGCTCTCATCACATTGATGTTTGTGTAAGTGTTTAAGAATACTTGTAACAGGTATTTGTACCCTGTTTATTGTTGGAATGCTTAACAGCATTCCAACTGTTGTTATCCTCCTGTTTCTTTATTCCACTATTTCTTCCGTCCCCCCTTTTTTGAAACTCTTCTTCTTCTTCATTTTTTAAGCTACAGAAACCGTTCAACTATCAAAATGTTCAGCTCCTTCAGCTCATCTCTGCTATGACTTTTTCTATTTCTAACCTTTAAACCTTTTGAATTATTAAGCTTTTAGCAACTTTTTTTTGAATGGGTTTCTATGGAGAAGATTTTCAAATCCTCTTAAACTTCTTCAACTTTCAAATCCTTCAACTTCCTCATACTTTCAGCTACAGACACCATTTCAACTTTCAAATGTTGAGAAAACCCTTAACTATTGCCGCATAATTCAGCTTTCCGATATCTTTTAAACTTTTTGAACTGCAGCAATTTAACTTTGATGATTTTTCAGCCCTTTTCTGACTTTATAATGGGTGTGTATTGCGCAGCTCAGAGTGCGTGATGTCACTGCTAGAGTGAAGAGCAGCTTGAGATTCTTGTGAAAAAAACATTTGTGTTTTGCCACTGTGTCCACAATCTTCACTCTTCATGCATAATTTCTGGATGTAAAAGTAGCTTATATTGTCCTTGTCGTAGAAACATTACTGTGGAATCCCACAGATTTACACATTTGACACAGAAGCCATTAATTGACAGGAAAACCAACTTTCTGCTCCATAGAGACCAATGTTAAATTTTGCTTCAAAAACATCTTCCACAGAACACGGTACCCCATTTCTAGATCGCCAGTTAAGCCACATTTTTTAAACTACAGACACAATTTTTACAGGATCTGTTCATCAACTCAGCCTTCCTCTCAATTATTAATATCGGAGCAATAGGAGCTACGGTTATGGGAGTTTTGATGATTTGTTTGAGAGGTGTCTCCCTGTTTTATCTCCATGAAATGGCTTCAGGCACACAGGTGTTTGCGATTGAGCCAGTAATTAGTGATGTTTATAAACACAGACTCACAGACACATGCGCACATACACTCCTCTCCCTCTATCTCTCTGTGTGTGTGTCTCTCTGTGTCTCTCTCTCTCTCTCTCTCTCTCTCTCTCTCTCTCTCTCTCTCTCTCTCTCTCTGTGTGTCTCTCTCATACAGTCATTCAGGTCGTAGGACTCTTTAGAGGTCTTTCCACCCTCCTCCACCTCCCCCACACACACACACACATGCCATTTTAAAATATAAGCCCCAGAGAGTGAATTCTAACTGAAATGCTTGTGATGAGCCTGTCATTTAATAACCGGTTTGTGTTTATCTAACATTATGATTCTGTCTCCTCTCCCCTTCTCCCCCACACCCCACACCCCATTTCAAAATAAAAGCCCCAGAGAGTGAATTCTAACTGAACAGCTTGTGATGAAGCCTGTCATTTAATAACCTCTGTTTATGTGTGTCAAACATTATGATTATGTCTCCTCTCCCCTTCCCTCCCCCACCCAGCCCCACCCTTTCAAAATAAAAGCCTCATGGATTAACTGTATTTAAACATTAAACTCAAAATTAGGCTTTTTTGTTGAAAAAATTAATGCTCTTACTAATACTGCGACAACTACTACTGCTGCTAATATTTATAGCATTACTACTACTACTGCTGCTACTACTTCTACTACAACTTTTGCTGTTGCTACTATTACTAGTGCTATTACTGCTACCATCAATATTATTACTACCACTACTGCTATTACTACCACTTCTACTATTACTTATACTACAACTGTACTACTGCTATTCATGCTACTACCAGTACTAATACTACTACAGCTATTAGTACGACTGCTACTAGTACTACTACGACTGCTACTTCAAATACTGCCATTACTTTTACTACTACTACGACTACTACTACTGTTATATTAAATACTACGACCACTACTACAGCTATTACTACTACTACTGATACTAGGCTACTACTTCTTCTGAATACTAATACTTATTCTAAATACTAATACTTCTACTTCAACTACAACTTCTACTGCTATTACTACAAATATCACTCCTTCTGAAATGTGTTTAAGCTACAGAAATTGTTCAAATATCAAAGTGTTCAGCTGTTTCAGGAGAGGGGTGCTTTGACTTTTCATTTTTGTAATCTTTAAACTTTTTGAATGAAGCTTTTTTCAATTTTCTTTTGAATGGGATCTCTATGGAGAAAATCTTCAAATCCTGTTATACTTCAACTTTCAAAGCCTTCTTCTTCCTCATACTTTCAGCTACAGACACCATAGTTAGACATTTCAACTCGAAGGTTTTTCAGCAGTGCAGTTTAAATGCTTTCGGGCTTCAACATTTTTCAGACAGATAGTCTCCCATTTCTTAATTTTCAGCAATTTTTTCACAATTAATTTCAGCTTTCAGCATTCCAACGCATTTTCAGCAGGAAATGCATTTTCTAGTTTGTCTGTGTGATCAAAAACGTATTCTCTTCTTTCTGTTTTTTTGTTTTGTTTTGTTTTACAGGTATTCCTGCTGGACATTTGGAACATTTAAGAAAATGGGCGTTCCTGGTCCCAAACCAATCCCTTTTTTTGGCACCATGCTGGCATATAGAAAGGTTGGTAAACATATTTTTTCAGAAGTAGTACATAATAGATCTACAGGCTTAGCAAGGTGAGTAATTCAAGCTAACAACGTGGGACAAAGGTGAGGCATTATGTTGAGCAAGACCTGTCTTTTTATGAAACTCGTATTGTGAGAATGGAATGACCCTGTAGTTATTTATGACCACGTGAAGAAATCTGCCTTGAAGTTTTAACAGTGTACACGTATCATCGGAGTTGTTGTTGTAGAGTTTGGATCTCTTAACAGATATGTTCATGTGTCGCACTCACAAAAGTTTACAGCATTGTTTCAACAGTTTCTTGAAAAGCCGCTTTTCAGAAACAATGTCCTGTTTACTCAGGATAATCCACTGACCTCTCTTCAATAAGAAAATACAAGAAAATATTTAATGGAAAATAATTCCCATGGAATGAATTTCACAGGTTTAAGCTAGGAAAGAACTGTAGCTTTTTCAGAATCCAATTTCTTTATGTGTAAAAGAGAAAGTATCACAATTTTGTATTACATTTTGACAATGAATCTTCACATTTTCCCTTTTTCTATTCTGTGATCTGTCTGTGTTCAATGATATTTAATTGTATTGTTCTTCAATAAAAGGATAACAGCTTTGAAGTGAAGACGTTGGGATAATTGAGTAAACATTTGACCATTAATATGCATCGTAGCGACTCCAGTCCTACGTATTGACATATTTAATTAGAAAATGTTCATACTACAAATATTTCATGATCTGTATATTATTTTTGTTGTACACAGGGATTCATGAAGTTTGACACAGATTGCTTCAAGAAATATGGAAAAGTATGGGGGTAAGTCTGTTTCTGCATATAAAGTCTCTCTGTAGTGATACCTGTTTTACAAGGTCGATTGATATGTCTGCATAACAAGCTCACCAGGTGTTTCGTTATTTTTCTGTTCAATTCTTATCTTATTTAGCATTTTTGATGGCCGTCAGCCCGTGCTGTGCATCACAGATCCTGCTATGATAAAAGCTGTGCTGATAAAGGAGTGTTACTCTCTCTTCACCAACCGCAGAGTAAGCAAACTAACTTTACAACACATTCAGACACTCGTGGTTGCTTGAAATCTCCTCATCAGTATGTGATTCTCTGCTACAGAACTTCCACCTGAACGGACAAATGTACGATGCTGTGTCCGTCGCTGAGGATGACCAGTGGAGGAGGATCCGCAGTGTCCTCTCGCCCTCCTTCACCTCAGGAAGACTGAAGGAGGTACAGCCCCCTCCTGCTCTGTGCCTCCTCTGCCTTTTATTGCATGTTGAACAGAATTCTTTTTATTTTTGCGATCAAATGTTTATTAAGATTAATACACAAAATGTACAATCAAAGGCACGACTTGTTTTTCAATTTTGACAACAATAACAAAAAGTACATGCTTAGAAAAAATGCAGTCAGTCAGATTGCTGAGTTGTTTTTTATTGTCTTTCATGCTTCTAGGTTGGAAAAAGTCCTCTTTACAAATTGTGTATGAAGGTTTTGCAAAAAAAGTCATGTTTTGTACATGGAGGACAAAACGCTGTACAACGGTTCAACCACACTGACAAGTGAAAGAGCGGAAAGTGACAAAGATCTCTCTGAGCGACAGAAGTTAAGAATAGAAGAAATCATCAGTCAAATAAATTGGAAGTTTAGCATCAAAGTGTCTGCAGATTTCGATAGGAACAGGTTCCTGCTTCAGTGTCAAGTGCACAATAATGCAGCCTATAACAAGCTGGAATATTAACAGGCGTGTTGCTTCAGCAAAGTAATTATTAAAACCTCAACGATAGAAATAAAAAGTTAGTGTAGTGTTAGTTCAATTTGAATTGGATACAGAATATCAGTTTAAACCTCCTCAATCGAACCAGTGAGTAGACTGCAGAGGGCACAAAGCAAAACGGCCTCCGAGCTTATTTAGAGCCCAAATCCCTATGATGTGTTGTGTGTGTACACACAACACAAAGAGAAACAGCAGCAACGCCGTGCCAGTGTATTGCACTGTGTTTTATTTGCCAGTATTTCAGTAAGCCTTTTTTTTCTGTCTATCTGTGTCTCAGATGTTTAGCATAATGAAGCACCACTCTGCTAACCTGACCAGCAGCATGAAAAAGAAGGCAGACAAAGATGAACCCTTAGAGCTGAAAGAGTAAGGACACATAACACCAATCATTTCAACTTATTCCAGAGAATGTATGAAGTGAACTCTTCTTGTTTTCCCTTTAGGTTCTTTGGACCCTACAGTATGGATGTAGTAGCCAGCACAGCCTTCAGTGTCGACATAGACTCGCTCAACAACCCCTCCGACCCTTTTGTCACTAACATCAAGAAGATGCTGAACTTTGACCTTTTTAGCCCTCTCTTCCTTATTGTTGGTACATACATAATTTTATGAAATGCAACTATTTATAATGTTGTCCATCTAGCTGGTAATCCCAAAATATCTGTGTTGTGAATGTTTACAGTCACGGTCTGCCCTGTGTCCTTGATAAGTGTGTTGCTTTCTGCTTGATTCCAGCTTGTTTCCCCTTTATGGGTCCAATTCTTGAGAAGATGGAGTTTTCCTTTTTCCCTTCGTCTGTCACAGACTTCTTTTACGCTGCGCTGGAGAAGATCAAGTCAAACCGAGAGTGCAGCCAGCAAAAGGTATGACTGTCTGTGCCTGTGCATCCACATCTCTTTGCATCAACAGATGCAGAACTACAATCACAATTATTCTCATACTGCTTTTAGAGTCGAGTGGATTTCCTCCAGTTGATGATTGACTCCCAGAAAAACAATGACCTCAGTAATAACGAACCAAATAAAGGTGACACACACACATACACAGCAATGTACGTTACGGTATCTACACACACATAACAGCCCAACTAAAAGCTGTTCTAAATCTATCCTTGCTATCTCCCCAGGTTTAAGCGATCATGAGATCCTTTCTCAAGCAATGATTTTCATCTTTGCTGGCTACGAAACAAGCAGCAGCTCTCTCACCTTCTTGGCCTACAATTTGGCGACGAACCCTCATGTCATGAAACGGCTGCAGGAGGAGGTCGACTCCACCTTCCCGGACAAGGTGCGTTGGGAGTGGGAATCAGTCTTCTGATCTAAATCTATAAAGGACGGTAACAGTGTTTTTTTAACCTCAGTACCTCCATCCACCATCAATGTATTCCCTCTGGGATTCTGGTAACTCATAACTTTTCCCAATTTAACAGAGTGTCTCTGTGTTAGGGTCCCATTGAGTACCAGGCTCTCATGCAGATGGAGTATCTAGACAGCGTCATCAACGAGTCTCTCCGATTGTACCCCATTGCCCCACGTCTGGAGCGTGTGGCCAAGGCGACTGTGGAGATAAATGGTCTTGTGATTCAAAAAGATATGATTGTCATGGTACCAACATGGCCGCTGCACCGGGATGCTAGTCTGTGGCCCGAGCCCGAGGAGTTCAAACCTGAGAGGTATAGAAAGGATTCATATGATTAGGTTTACCAAAAGTGCAGCAGTAAGGACCTGAACGCTGCAGGCAATTTCTTAATTTCTGTTATTGTTACATGGTGCGTGTGTGTGTGTGTGTGTGTGTGTGTGTGTGTGTGTGTGTGTGTGTGTGTGTGTGTGTGTGTGTGCGTGCATCCTCAGGTTCAGCAAGGAAAACAAGGAGACTATTGATCCCTACACGTACATGCCTTTTGGGGCAGGACCAAGGAACTGCATCGGGATGCGATTTGCTCTGGTGATGATGAAACTAGCAATGGTGGAGATCCTGCAGAGGTTCAGCTTCTCTGTGTGTAAGGAGACTGAGGTGAGACCACACTGATTGTTGTTGCCTTTTTCATGGTGAATGAATAATCATCTTTTATGGCGTATGTGTATTGCTGTCCAAATTGTATTTATTGCTAGTTTTATTGAGATACTGAGGCTTATATAATGCCAAAGATAGCCAATCAGGGTGTTGCAAAGGCCTTGAAGCCTTTTTTACCCTTTGTGATACAGCCAGCTGTTTGTATGTTTCATACATTGTTGACTTTGTTCACAACTCTTTTCTCTTCACATGTCATTTCCTGTCAGATCCCCGTTGAGATGGACATCCAGGGCCTGCTGATGCCAAAACGACCAATCAAACTTAAGCTGGTGTCACGTTCTGAATCCTCAAACGAAACAGAATGAATGAGATACAGGTTTATGAACATTTCCATTTTTGTAATGGTAGCCTAATAGTACAGTTGTGTGTGCATCTGTATCAGTTAGTTCTCTTTTTTGTTCCCATTAAAGCTTGCACCAATATTCATCCTGAACGAAGTGACAAATGGATAATTTGTCACGTCTGTGTTAATAAAGGATAGTTTGGGTCTTCCTCATGGGCACTGTCATTCTTATATGTGATTTGATCACTGGAACAGCAACATGCAACTTACCGGGGCTACAAATGATCAAAATGTGGCTGTACAACAGAGGCTTGAAAATATAAAATACAACATATAAAAATACGAGGGAAATTTATTTCCCTGTAAGTCACACGTGGTCATAAGAGATGAGGTCAGGTGACAAAAAACATCTTGCAATACACCGTAACACAACAGCACCACCCACTGTTGTCTCGTTGCCTAATCATGCAGTTAAATCAACACTTCTCTGATAACAAAAGCTCTCACAAAGGAAGTACTAATATGTATTGCAGGCTGACTGCACAAGCTTTCATTATATCATGCAAGTGTTTGCATATGTCTTTCCACCCTCTGTAACTGTAGGACCGAAATTGAAAAAATATGTTTTCTTCAAGTATCAGCACAGGCAGTGAGTTAATGTTTTCAAGATATTTCAGTAACATAGTGCATTAAATGGCCTACTGTGACTGTGTTATAATTACTGTGTGTATCGGTCTCTCTGGATGTTTAATATCACAACAGTGCCCTCGTGTGGAGGACCTGTTTTCATTCATTTGTTGCCCGTGTGTTCCTGCTATTTCACAGATCCATTGTCCGTGTTTTTCAACCATCTTGTTCTTTCCATGTTTATAAACAGAGGGTAGAGATAAAAAAAAAAGAAAATGAAAAGAAAAAAATCTGAGGTGGGCAAACCAACTACATTGCAGACACCACATGTTTTTGGGGATTGAGGAACATTTCACAGGTTATATCTGCTGAAATCTGTGATATTACACCAGACCTGTCTTTGCACCATTTTGAGGTACCTTGGTTAGGCGCCCACACTTTAGGTTGAAATAACAACATAATGAACCGTAATCCCCTTGGGTATGTTTCAGTGTCTTTTTGTAATTTGTGTAATTTATCCATTATTTTAATTTTAGTTTAATTCACGGAACCATTTGCACCGATTTAGATTCATTCAGATCTGCAATCCAGGAAGGACACGACAGTAAAAGACTGTATTGAATGAGCAGTTCTGAATAATAACACAGTAGATACATCTTGAGAAAGTACTGAACACAACCTGCAGTTTCCTGGTGTGACGACAATACCTGCAGCCTATCGGCAGAGGTGCCCAGATGTGGTGTTCAGGAAAGAGAACCTGCATTCACTTTTTAAATGTTTGTTTGTGATTCCGTGTCAGTGAGCGGTAATGTAAGTTTATACTTCTGATGTAAACATAATTAGTCCAACAGGTTTTTTTAAATACCATTGCCTGACATGGATTTCCTCTAATTGTAAAATTACATGAGTTTAAGGCAACATACCGCTGCACTGTAGCAGTCCGTTTTGGTGTATCTTATATTTGTCTATTTTGTTTTTTTCTCGGTTTATTCCATCTTATTTTCTTCTTCATTGTGTTTTTAAATATTGCTCTTATATTTATTTGCCTCAGATAAAGCAATTTATAACGTCAGTGTTTAAAATATGCTGTGCAAATAATAATTATCCCCTAAATCTACTTCATGGACAGCCTTAAAAATCTGTTCATCTGGGGATTAAGCAGACGGATTTTAGTTAAAATGTTTTACGAAGAGGTCCTGAACGCAGCACCAGTCCCGTTCCTGCGGTGACTCCAGTCCCGTTCTTGCGCCGACTTGGACTCCATGTTGTTCCGACAGCCACGGAGCGAACAAGTGCCCTGGCCGAAAACTCTCACGTTGCAACTTTGTGTGTGCGAGAGAAGTAAAGTGTGTGTGTGTTGACCCTCCTGAAAGAAGATGGCAGACTACCGGGAAGACACTGGAGCGCGAGCCCTGCTTGCTTTACAGTCGGCACCATGCAGTCCCGTGCGCGTCGCGGTGACCTCGCACTCCTATCACCAGCCCTCGCTCTCCCTTTTGGGTCCTCCGATGATGGAAGCCCGCACCGACGCCGGGATGTTCCCCGTGCGCCTCGCTTGTCCTCCTCTGCAGGCCCTGGCCAGACTCGAGGGCCGGGACTTTGAGTTTGTGATGCGCCAGAGGACGGTCACCATAGGCCGGAACTCGTCTCATGGCTCCGTGGACATCAACATGGGTCACTCGAGCTTCATTTCCAGGCGACACCTGCAGATCACATACGACGAGACGAACGGTTTCTCCCTCCGGTGCTTGGGCAAGAATGGCGTGTTCGTTGACGGGGTGTTCCAGCGGAGAGGGGCGCCGCCGCTGTCGCTACCCAGAGAGTGAGTGTTAGCATAGCCGCTACCGACAGGCTAATTATGGTAACACGGAGTGTGGTTGTTGGCTGGGCTACCCAAACTTTACTGTACAACGTAAGCATTGACCTACTGTTGGACAAACAGCCTCAGAGACAGTCTTGACATATTTAGTGTCCCCTTTAAAGTCCCCCCACCCCCCTTAGTGGACACCGGGCGGCTGATTAAACATTTATTAAAAACAAAATATATAGAATTGTACGTGGGCTTTGTGAACACATAACTGAATAATTCCTAATTTGTTTTTGCCGATATACGTAACTTTACAAATGTATAACGTTCTCCTTATTAAAACTGACAAACCGGAGACACATTCGGACACAGGTACAAAGTTAGTCATGACACCCCTAATGAGAGCGGTTTGATTTGGTCCGATCCGGTGTAGCTTCGGTTTAAGTGTACTTGTTTGGTCAGGGAAGCTGTAACGTAACACGCTAATATGCGTCCACCTGAGCTGTTAAATTATTTAATTTTTGTATCCGTCTGTGGGACCCCCTCCAGGAAACCTTTTACTCCACTTTGTAAACCAGCGAATTAACCTAGCTAGCTTGTCTTAGCCGTTAGCAAACTTAGCTTCATTTGGCCTACCGACAAGCAAAACCTAGTTAACAAATGTTAAAAAACACAAGGTTCCTATGATTTGTTGCAGGTAGTTGTGTTGTCATATTGTGGTAGATCTGGACTTTCTAAAATAGCCGAACGTTTAGTCTCACGAGTCTGTAGGTATAAGTCGTAACAGTTTCAGGGTGATTATGTGAGCTTCAATGTTGGCTAGTTGTGAAGCTGCTAGCCAACCGGTCGCCGTCACGTTAACCTCTATGTAAACAAACGCACCCCTCCGTTCACGAGTCTTGTAAGCAATAGTGTGTTTGTTTTGTATTGAAACTTGAAATGCGTTTTTTTTTTTTTTTTTTTTAAATATTGTTTTACTCTAACTGTTGTTGCACCACTGTCGAGGCAAAAATATTTAGCCTTCACTGGTTCGTTTAATTCGGTGGCAATCTCAAACTGAAAGCTTTGACTGTGTGTGTGTGTCAATCACAGAAGGGGGGGGGGGGGTGTTATCCTCTCTGATTGGTTGTCAGGGCTGTTTGGGGGCGTGTCTAGCATTGGACAGGAAGTATAAGCTGAAATGACATCCTCATTGCAGGAGCACATGGAGTAAACACAGGACTCAAAAACCAAGGCCATATCCAACACGGCCATATCCAACACAGCCATGTTCGCAGGATTACAAATCTAGCTGGGAAACTGTGTTGAGCTAAGTCTGAACCCTCTTCAAATGTAGAAGAGGGCAATGAATTAGTCATTTTAGTTATCCTGGTACATTCACAGGAGTTATAAATTATATTATTTTACAGCTTTGAAACACAATGGATTAATTAGGACACTGATATATGTTAATATCAGCTAATGTCTTCAGATTGTTGGGAGTGAAACTTGATCACAACACAAAACAGTTGCTTGTATTCGCCCCCTTCAAGTCATCTGGAGACTGCCAATTATTAGTTTTCTTTACAGAACTTCTCAAGCTCTGTCCAGTGTCACTAGTACCCCGTGTCTCCTGTCTCAAATTTCAGATTGGGCTGATGTCTGAAGACATTAACATTGTTATTATTTATGTATAGGTTTTCCCTATTTTTTTGGGGTCATTGCCTTGCTGTACAATTGTTCTCCTAAGTCATAGTAATCCTTTAGGCTGAAGCAGATTTTCTTTATGTCTGTTTTTGCATTTTGTTCCATTTTACCAACTCTCTTACCTTTCAAGCCTTCAATAGCTTGCAGTGGTGAAGCATTCACACAGCTGGCTATGATGTAGGGCATGATGTGTTTCGAGGAGTATGATTGCAAAAATTGTGGTCCCATTAAAAGGTTCTCTATGTGACATTCAGAATATTAATATAGCCACAAACAACTGTTTGTTATGTAAAGATATGGTGGAGTAATGGCGTCCTGAGCAGGGAATGAAGTCTCATTCCCTCTGTGTGTGTGTGTTGTACTCCGAGCTTCTCTGTGCTTTGTTTATGTAGCTGTCCGTTTCTAGTGCATTTTAGTTACCGCTGATAACGCCGTCCTGACCGATGGCCTTGCGGAAGTCTAACGCCAACTCGCCAGCCCCCAGTTCAACACTGTTGGCTCTCAGCCCTGTTGTCATTGTTTGCACCGTTTGTTCTCTTAGCTTCGTTTGCGTTTAGCAGCTGTCTTAGCCATCGCCATGTTGAGAGCCGTGTGGATACAATCTCTCAATCATAGATTTGCTCTGAATTCCGTAAAGACCGCCTTTTAAACTTTTTTCCACTTTGTCTCAGTCCCTCACACAGAACACTATTCAAATTGTCATGCGAGTTCTTTGAACAGTGGCTTTCTCTTAGCTACCCTGGCATACAGCTGGGACTGTTGAAGGAGTTAAGCAAAACAATGTTGTATGCAAAATCTCTTCCGTCTCATCTGTGGGACCCTGAAGCTCCTTAAGAGTTGCCACAAGTCTTTGTCCTCTCTCACTAGAGCCCTTCTTGCATGGACAGCCACTTGTTGAGGAGGGCCTGTTCTCGGCAGAGACAGCTGTGAGCAAACTGTACATGGGTCCAGTATTGGACAAGCAGCTGCAAAAGTCAAATTATAGAGAAACGATGGAACACAGACTGGTTTAACTGTCTGAAACTGCTTACAAAATCTTTGTGGTCCAGTGTTGATGTTTGTTTTTTTGTCATTTGTTTGTCTCTGCAGGGAGGTCTTAGCCTGAGCTCAGCTCCCCTAGAATTAGTAGGGATTCCGTTTATTGCTTAAAGACACAAATGATAGGACTGTTGCAGTCACAAAGACTTAAATTCAGTGATAATGCAACCTTGCTGCCTAAACCTGCTAGGAAACATTAAAACTACTTGCATTAGTTATTACGGTTCCAGAGTCAATCCCTCACACATATAGTTATTTTAACGTTTTTTTGTTGTTTAGGGTTGAACTAACTTGGTCCTGACTGATCCTTGCTTTTATTGAGTTGTTCAGACCTCAATAAGTTTGAGTCTTGAGACAATAAAATCGGTAAAGTGCTCAGAAAAATGGAAATTTTAACGTACAACTGGGCAAATTCCATCTGCTGAGGAAAGTCATGTGATATGATTCAAAGCTTCAGATTATAATTAAATATGTTAAATTGTATAGGAGTCAATGCACTAATCTGTCTGTCGTGTCTCCCACCATCTCTCCCTCCGGCCGTCCTGCTCTCTAGGTGTGTGTTTCGTTTTCCCAGTACAGTCATCAAGATCCAGTTCATGTCACTCCTGCAGCCAGAGGAGCACAGAGAGAGGGATCAGGCCTCTCTTCCCCCCCGCCAGCTCCTGCCCCACATTTCACCCCTCAAAATCAGCATTCCCACAATGCAGCAGCATGAAGAGCACATCAGGGCTTTTGGCTCGCCGCTGCCCTCGCCCACAGGCACCCTCAGGTAAGAAGAGACCCGCAGACACACACGATCATATGAACAACACCAGCTTTACACTGATGAATGCAAACACAGCATGTTATCTGATGTACACATTTCATAAATATAGACCAGATTTGGCAGGAGGGGGTCAGCGTTTCTTACTTATAAACTATTTGGAAGCTGGTCCTTGTAAAAAACTGTCCAGTTTAAGAAAAACACCAAACACTCCCTGATTACTGCTCCTTCATTTTGAGGATTAGCTGATTTCCTTTTCATTATGATGGTAAACTGACAATCTGATGACATCACGCTGGAAATTAGGAAGTTATAATCAGCAATCTACTGTTGCAGCCATAATACTAATTCAATCATCCTGCTTAGATTTGCTCTATCAAGCAAACATCAGTATATTCTATTTTGACACCTTGACTGAAAATCTATTTAAAAAGCAGCATTTTATGACTCGGTTGTGTCTTTGCATGTGGTGTGATAGCTCATACTATAAGTGTTTTAGGTCTATCGCAGTACACAAGCGGTTTACTTTCTTCCCTCGTCTCGGGGTCCGTACATGTTTATTCATGCGTAAGCAACTGCAAACACGTGAGGCTTTGTTTCCTTTGGTTATTTGTCCAATTGTGACCCACAGGCCTGCACTGTTTTCACCAACCACAAACCATATCAGCTCACTTTCACTGATAATATCCTGTCTGGTTGAAGGAGTATTCATCAGCTGCTGCAGTGTTTCCGTGGTGGTGGAAACCTGCACTCTAAAAAGCCGTGATGGCACATGTTTGAAAATCACTGCTCTATAAATGTACACAGCATGTGCTACTGGCAAAGCATGCTGGTGCTGATTGTGCCCTCTGGTGGCCTTTAATGGTCTCTGCATCACACGTCCCCACCAATGTCAGCTTGTGTGTGCCTGCCTTATATGGAATGGCTGCAGCTTCGAGGCGTGTGATTGGCTGTCGGGCAGATTGTTTTGCCTGTAGGCCATTTTTTCCGTCCATTGGCGGTTTCCTTTTCAGAGCCCCCACTCAGCCCTCAGCTCCTGTTCTCTCGCACATGGACAAACACACAACGCACTCGCACAGAGTGGAGACGCTCGCTCAGACAGCTCTCCACCACTCTCACTGTGGCCTTTTTTCGGGCATGTTGTTGTGCCACCTTCCTTGACAGTATCCACATACAGTACATGCAACAGAAGACGAGGATTGTGTAAAAGCACATGCCTCCACTTAAACACCAACGGTGTCTCTTCACAGGGTGGTAAGAGTCACCTTTCCTGTTTGGCAGCTGAAATGAACTGTATACAGTAACATTCATCTGCCCCGGTCATGTACACATGCAGAGCTGTTGTTTTAACAGCGTCAGAGGAAAGCAAAGACAAACCTTTTCTCCGTCGTGGTGGCACACATGGCTTTTAATTAAATTTATGGATATAGATTCAGAGACACAATCCTGTTTTGATATTAGGGCTGAACAATGATTCAACAATGTGTCAACGTCGCAATATGGCCTGCAATTTTCAAATCGCAGGAGGCAAAATGTGTCAAATTACAACATTAAATGAACTATTGTTGTGCTGCAGAGAAGTCCCGCCTACACATCATATTCTACAGACTTAAGAAAACTTGAGCAACATTAGAAGTTTCTTGTTGCCGTCATTCCTTTTTCAAAGCTGAGCTTACAAAGTGACTTGCAAAACAGAGTCTGCAGCCTAGTTTCCCCAGCCAAAAAACACAAACATATCGTGTGTGTGTTACTATCAATGTATCTTCGGCTCTCTGTTGCTAAAGGCAAATCAAAGCACACAGACTCTCCGAGAAACCAGTGTTTACTTCACCAACAGAAGCAGGTGTGTGTTGTATAAGTTACTGGGTTTTCCTTGTGTTGTGTCTCTCAACAGCACCAGATAAAACCTAGTTACCGTAATCATTAACATACTTTTGAGTATTTTTCTCAATGCTGTGTGTTTTATGATGTGTTAAGAACGCCCCGGATCTGAGCTGTTATCATTTTTTCCAAATGTAGCTCTTGTGTGTCTGTTTGTCATCATATGCTGAAAGGATTATATTCAAAATACCAATTTTCATTCTATTTTCGTTTAAAACGGCACTTCATCTTTCAAATTACAGTACAATTACCATGTACGATTATTGTTAGAAAGACAGAAGGTCTTTGTGGATTTTTATTTGTGTCTATTTATTTTTTGCATCCGATTTAAGATTTACAGAAAATACCGATCAGTGTTTTTATTTTCTTTATTTGACATGAGTGCAGTATTAGCCAGATTTCATAACAAGTTTGTAGTTTTCTGTATGTTTGTGTAACGGTTTATTCTAGGAGTTCCTATCACTATTTTGGGCTTTGTGTCGGGGTGACAAAGGGACATTTCAGAATGTGATTTGTATTGAATTGGAGGCTTCAGGTTGACATTTATAAAACACGTCTGCTGGACGTTCCAAAGGTCTACCCGGGTGAGACTCTGTTGACAGACTCCTTCCTCTCTTCGCCAGTGTTCCTAACTCCTGTCCGGTTAGTCCACGAGGGGCTGGGTCATCAGGGTATCGCTCGTATGGACGCAACGTGACCTCCGACCTCCAGTTAGCGGCTGAATACGCTGCCAAGGCTGTTTCTGAGCAGAGGCGAAGCATTGTCGAGCAGAGAGGTGGGGGAAGTGAGCAGCGGGGGGAGTCGGCCGGTGGAGACAGCCCCAAGGTGAAGACCCAGTAACGTCAAAATAAGTTAACCGAGTACATCATTGAGAATTGTAACTTTCAAAGGGGTTTCTTGTACAATATGGGCTTGACGATGTCTGGATATTAATACCTTTGCCTTTTTTTTTTTTTTAGGACGAGTCCAAGCCACCTTATTCCTACGCACAGCTGATCGTCCAGGCCATCTCTTCTGCCCCAGACAAACAGCTGACTCTCAGTGGCATCTACGCCCATATCACCAAACACTACCCCTATTACCGCACTGCAGACAAGGGCTGGCAGGTAGAAATTGTGTCCTAAAATATTCGGCATGTTTAAGCTGTCTTTATACTCGCGCGTGGCACTGAAGCACAAGCGCCGAGCACGCATGCGTTTGTGCTCAATGTGCGGTTCGTTGTATTATTCTCCAGAACGCGAGAGGGCTTACAAACAAAATGTACTGTGAAGAAGCAAGCCGATAATGGGAGTAAAGAGAGAAAGAAGTATTAAATGCATTACAGTTAGAAAGAAACAAAGGTTGAGTATCCTGTACACAATCTGATTTGGCAATCTGGCAAAATATTTACTCAAATGTCAATATTTTTAAGATCTCCGGTTTCTAAAGAATTTAAAAACAAACTAGCCTTCTTTGTGAAATCCCTAGACAGTATTCATGTCATCGGTGAATGTTTGCGCACGCGTAGTTCCAAAAATTCCTCGTGCCGGCTTCACTACAGCGAGGATAAACCTCAGCTTTAGGCTTCTGTGAGAAATTCTTTCTAATTGATATTGATCTGTGTGACAAAACAATGTGCTTTGCCTGCTCCTGCAGAACTCAATAAGACACAACCTGTCTCTCAACCGCTACTTTCTCAAAGTGGCCCGTTCTCAGGATGAGCCCGGGAAGGGCAGTTTTTGGCGGGTAGATTCTGCTTCTGAGAGCAAGTTAGTGGAACAAGCCTTCAGGAAAAGACGGCAAAGAGGGGTGGCTTGCTTCAGGACGCCGTTCGGACCGCTCTCTTCGAGGTAAGTCGATCACCTGAGGCCTTCAGCTGCATGGGTGCACACACACGCGCACACACAGGCTCAGTCGCTTCTGATTCGGCTGTTAACCCTTTCTCCCTTCTCTTTGCTTCTGCTCCTTGCTATCATTTGATTGGACAGAACAAAGTAAGTCTGACTTCTAGGTCAATACATTCAGCAGCAGGCACTGGCAGTCAGGGAGCTCTGTATGTTATAAGAAGTTCTTGATGTATTCATTGATTTCTTTGGGCTTTCTCCTTTTGCTTCTGTCTCTCTTCCCCCTCTTCCTTCTTTTTTTTCAGGAGTGCTCCTGCATCCCCAACCCACCAGGGACTTCTTTCTCCTCCATCTAGCGGGCTGCAGACTCCTGAATGTATGAGTAGAGAGGGCTCTCCTATCTCCCACGAACACCACGAACTGCTGGCTAACAAACTGGCATCTGTACCCGAGTATAGGTATTCTCAGAGTGCCCCAGGTAAGCGTTCACAAAACACACACACACGAAGGCTTTCACATGCCCTACTGAACAGGTGAAATGGTTGTTTGTGTCTCTGCGTAGGATCTCCAGTCAGTGGTCAGCATGTCATCATGGCTGCACCCGCTCACCTGACAGGCCAGGGGAAAGCCCTCGCTTTCGTTCCAGGTGGTGGCGGCGGCCAAATCCAGCCCCTCCACATCCTCCAGAACCCCACTCAGTCCTCTATCACCATGGTGCGGGTGGTCACCAGCGCCCCCCCATCTTCCAACCCTCCTAATGGGTACAGCGCCCCCTCTGTTGGAGGAGCAGAGGGCAACACTGAGCTCAGAGGTACAGCCACCGGAATCTCTCTAGGAAGTGCACTCGCACCTTTGGGTCCAGTGCTGCTTCTTTACATGTGTTGATTGTGCGTTTGTGTTTCCATCAGAAGCCCAGCTGACCAGAGAGCGAGTGATCCAGACCGTGGACAGTGTAGTGCAGGGTGGGGATGGGCGAAACCTGGTCCTCGGTTTACATCAGCTTCCTGTTCGTCCTGTTACTCAGAATGGCAAACACACCGCTGTTGCCACAGCAACCAGTCTTGGCAATGCATCTGGTAAGATTTTTCAGCAATCATTGACAACTCGGGATGATAAATATAAAAAGTCACAGTAAAGTATGTCATCAAAATATACTAAAAAGTCATAGTATTCCAGAAATAATGTCATGATATAGTACGTCTTTAAAATGGCATTAAAAGTAATGGTGGTGTCAAAAAAGTCGTAGTATAGTATGTGACAAATATTACTACAAAGTCACAGTATAATATGCCATAAAATCTTGAGTATAGTGTGACTAAAAACGTCACAGTATACTTGTTACAAACGTTTAAAAAAAAGTCAGAAAAACATAACCGTATAATGTTGATAAAAGGCACAAAAAGGGTATAGTATAAAATGTCAAATAATGTAGTTTGTGGAAAACAGAAAAACTAAATCATAAAAAGTCAGAGAAGCATGTCACAAAATGTTAAAGGCATTATATAGTATGTCATAATACATCTCATGGTATATTATGTCATAAAGTCATAATATACTATTTAACAAAAATATATAAAAAGTCGGCATTTACAAGATGTAAAAAAAAAAGAAGCATCTAATGATTTGCATTGAACTTATCTGTAAAACTAAAAACCAATAAATGAAAATAGAAAAATGAAAGATGGGGATTCAGGCATCCCGATAGTTACTTCACCTTACTTTGTTTATTCTCTTCCAGGCCTGAGCAGTCCTCTCCAGATCCTGGCTGCGCAGGCCTCCAGCTCCCCTCCAGTGCTGGTGAGTAGACAGCCCAGTGCAGAAACTTTAGCTGAGCCCCAGGCCAAGCGGCCGAAGATGGAGGACGAGGGCGGGACCGAACCTGCTCAGCATCAAGTCACGCCTGCTCAGCAGCCCGTCATCGTGGCCATGATGTCACAAACCCACGACCCAAGGAAGTGAAAGCCCGGGGCCTCTAACCAGGTACCCAACGGACAGCCTCCTGACGGTCCCCTAACTGCTTTGCCTTTTATACTCATTTGATATGACTGCAGCCGCCACGGCCCAAACAAATGTACAGGCAGCCTCTCTCGACAGAAGGGAATTCAATTCTAAGGAACACATTTTTTTTTGGTCGGAAATAGATTAAAAACTTTCAATTACATTCTGAATTTAAAAACCAAGTAAATCTTTCAGGACTTTTTCAGCTCTACAGTCTTTTTTAATGTAATCCATCGCTCACTGACGACACAAGTACGGATATTAAGCTTATAAGAGCATTATGCATTTTACAATCATTTCAGCACTACTTCTACTGTGTGAATGTTGGATAATATCTCAGATACAACCCTTCCTCTAGTCGACGGAGGAGATGCATCACTTACTGTCACTCTCAGGCCAAAGAACTCCTGCACTTCTGAATAGTCATTGCCTGATTTAAAAACCAGGGAATGTGTGTTCAGAGATTTGAAATGGCCGGCATTTATAGAAGAAACTGTGACGATCGGAGTCGATATATTGTGTATCTTGACACGATAGTGGACAGGGAGGACTTAGCTGCGTATACCCAGACCACTAATAGGGCTTGGGAGACTGTTAAGAATATGATTGTACTCTTCATGAGGCGATTCTTACTGAAAAAGATTCTCTTAATAAAAGAAAATATATTAATAAGGCCCAGAATGTGAGGTGTCTATCCTTCTTTGCCTTCTCTGTACAGCACAAACGGAGAGGAATGGGTTTTTGTTTTTTGGGAGGAAATCCAGGAATAACAAACACGGACTTTGCAGTTTTTTTTCATCGGTGTGAATGTCCTCGGATTCAAGAGGATCCGGGTGATCGGACAGCAGAGAAGGGCAACAAAAAAAAAAAGGCAACTATTTGGAGTTGATTGAAGTGGAGCTAACCTAATGTAGACAAACTGATTGTTTTAATTTTTTTTCTCGTTTCAGTAGTGGTAAAAGGAGAAATGGAACAGCCTGTGCGTACAGTTTTGTTTGCGTTAGCACAGGAAAGCATTATTGTAATAATCCTTAAAGCCTTAAATATTTCTACATTTGTCATTTTATTTTAACCTTTAGAAAGCTTTACCTTTTTTTTCTTTAGATCGTTAACACAGCGCTTCATTAACAGAACGTGATCGGCAACACTACAACAGTGACAGTTTTGTTGCATCAGTTTTATGAGGGGAAGGGGCGGGACCAACCCATGACCACAGATTTCACAGCTCTCGTCTTGTTTTCGTTCTCTCTGTACGGTACTTCTCATGTTTTCTACTCGACTCTTTTGCTTTCAATTCCCCTGAAATACACGAACCTTTCTCCCAATCTACCTCTCCTCAGTGAGCAGTTTCTGTCTTTGCAGTCTCTACAGAGGCATCAAGCTTTTAGCAATTCCTGTCACAGACATCGCCCTACTTAGACATTTTTCAGCACTTTCTCTCTCCCCCCTCCCTCCCCCCCCCCCCCCACCACACTCACACTCTAATCTCTCATTCTCACTCTGCCTTTAGCTTTTCTGAATGTCCTCGCTCAGGCCTCATTTTTAGCTGGCGATCGGGCCCACTTTGCAAACGATTTCAGTGATTGTTGTTGCACATTTAGAAAAATAAAAAAACAAAAAAGATGCGTAATGATTGTATGCTGCTCTATCTGCTAAATGACAAAGCTATTTAGAAGGTATTTTTTCGGATTTTGGAGAAAAGAAAAAATATTTTGCTATATGTAAAAACAGCTACCGTCAATACGTAAACATTCTGGAAATAGAGAAGTATATGTATATGTATTTTTAAATGTTCATGTTTTTGTGATTTGTTCAAATGTGTAGCACAAATTAAAATTCCTCATTGACTTAAGGATTACGTCGTCTTCTCTTGTGTGACCAGGTGTCGGCCATGTTGGGTCTCTCCAGTCGCTTTCACATTGTTGTTCCATTTGGTGACAAATGCAGGTATCCAACCATCTTTATTCTTAGGTACCATCATTGTCACAACAGTATAAATAATGACCAGGAAGAATAGACATGCATGAGATCATTTGCATACAAATTTTAAAACTCACAAAAATAAAATCTTGTTACTGCAAAGAAAACAAACAGTTAAAAGTGGAGAGTAGAACAAAGCTGATGGGGCGAAACAATGTTCAGACTGATTCACAAGAAATACAAATCAAACCTAACAGTGTAACAATACTGCTGAAACGATTAGTCAATTAGTTTTGATCATTCAGATAAAGATATTGGCTTGTTTTAACTTCTAAATGTAATCTTTTGGACCTTTGGACGGAGAAGCCTAGATTTATTTTGATATGCCGCCACCTCAATACACACGTGTGGTGAAATAAATCCAGTTTGTTTTTTCTCACAGCAAAGAAAAGTTACTTAAAAAAAAAAACAACCAGCACAGTCTTTCAGGAAAAAAACGTCCCAGTTACTCCAGATAATCCAGACCTCACGGGTGAATAGTCTCCCTCGGGACTACTTTATATCAAAGAAATGGTCCTTTTAAAAACCAGTGAGGTCAATAGATTATCCAGAGACACTGTCTCAGTGCCCCCCTCCAGAAACAATGCAGCTAACATCCTGTGTGAGCAGTAACAGCTTGATTCCTGTTCATAGTAATATAAATGAACATTTAGAAAAAGAATCCATAACTACATTTGTCATTCCAGAAAATACTAGTTATTTTTCTTTCCATCAGTAGGTTTCAATGTTTCATAACCAATATATTGACCAAAAATGATGAGTTTCTCCTTTAAATGTCCAAACAATATGTGACCAAGTGTTATATATATATATATATACACAAACTTGTTTACACCTCATAACCAGATACGTAGAGCATATATTCACAACAAAAGGGAGGTTCGTACACACAAGGGTTGTGCATCAGAAACTCTGGAGTAAAGCACGTTGTCTTGATGATCCAGTAATTAATAAACAATGTTCCTACAACAGCGGCACATCCCCTGTGTATGTGAGAGCGCATCTCTTATTCCAGTACAGGTATAAAGTCCGGTGATGAGGTTCAAAGTGAAACGCGAGAGCTGGGGTCGTCGGTCTCGAGTTTCCTTCCTCTGTCACCCCACTCTCCAGTACAAAAGTCAACATTCAGACACGACGGTTTAGTCTGAGCGGACAGTGATGCGAGTTGCCGTGAGACAGAATTATAAAACGTACAACACTCTAAAAGCACCGTGTGAAACATCGGGCGTTCCTCTGGTTTTGTCTGCAAAATGCTTTTTTTTTGGAATCGTTAAGTACATCTTCAGTTTGAGTCCCTTTGTCTGAGAGCTGGCTAGCTAGTTCACCATGCTACTAAATGACTAATACATTTTCTAAAATACAGGTGGGGGAAAAAAAAGTCCAATGTGCGCACATGCTCCGAGCGCTGACTGAAGAGAAATTCAAAGCCTACAATCTACTGTGCTTTAAACCCCATCAGTCCGCATACTGGCTGGTTAGACCTCGCCTGCCTCAAACGCTGATTAATTAGGCAACTTTTCCTCGCAGCGTATTTCCTTTGATGCCGCGGTGGGTTACAGATTCGGTCTGTCACACAAACCCAGTGGGAGTCAGCATGAGGGAAGCGGGTCTGGCAGCTGTGGAGTGGAGTCACAGAGTGTTATCTCCAGTTTGATTGCTTGGCTTTGTGCTGTCGCCAGGTTTCACATTCATAATTCATGCTGCGTGCGTACGTACGTGCGTGCACACGTTTGTCTCCCCCCGTCCTGTGTGTTTGTGCGCGTCTTAGCGGATCAGCAGGAGGAGGCACTGATCTTCTCCGAGACGTCGGGGTCGGACTTGGCCACCAGGAAGCGCAGACGACCTCCTCCCAGACGAATCAGATCCACCGCACTGCAAGGAGCATACAGGAGGAAGTGGAGAGAGACAGAGTCCAGTTACGTGAAGCTCAGCAGAGACAGAGTAAGGATGACCGTCTGGGCACCAATCAATCAAAGTAATCAATTGGCTTCAGCACCACTGAAGCGTCCCCTGTACCTCTGGTAGTCTGCTCCGATCAGACTGGTCCCATTCACAGCCAGGATGCGATCTCCGATCCTCAGTCTGCCGTCGGAGGCAGCGGGTCCGTCGGGGATCAGAGTCCGGATGTAAATGCCTGGAGCGTTGAGGGGAGTGTGCTGCAGAGGGGAGAAGTGTTTTAAGCGCGTCCATTATTTAGGTGAGCATCTGATGGATAGATAGATAGATCGATAGAGCTGATTGATGAATTAAAGTACGTGGCCACTATTTTCCGTCCTCAGTATATGGGCGTTAAAACTTCTACATGACACGAAAGAATCGTTACAATCAGCGGTTTAAACGTGAGTTTGATTACATTGCGATTGCCTCTCAACATAACTTTATGACTCGTTTATGGTCACTGTGACTTTTTATCAACACACTTTACAATTACTTTTTTCCACTTACTATACTATGAATTTTTAAAAACCTTTTTCGAATTTCCTTTCTACATAATATTTTATAATCTTTTTCTGAGGAATATTATATTGTGACTTTTTTGGAAATGTTACATGTAACGGCCCCAGGCGGTTACTTTCCTGCCGTATCTTTTAGTGTACCTGGTTGGTTGGAGCTGGATTCATTGAAGCGTGTGGAGGCAGCTGGCTAATGTTTCCAGTCTGTAAGACTCGCCCCATCCTGGGATTTGTGGGCTTTCTTTCCCCCCCCTGGCACCACTTTGTGCTATGTTGGACTTTTAATGTGTTGTATACTTTGTCTTTATGCCTCCCTTACTTTGGTGGGATGTTTCCCCGTCAGTCCCATTTATCAGAATTTGTTACTTTTGGTAAAATGAATAAACCTTTGTTAAAGAAAAATACTTTCTTGTAAATAAAAAAAAATTGCATATGCTTCCCTTATTTGTCCATGTCCTAGAGTCGGACCATAACATGACTTTTTAATAACTTTGTTGACATACTATGACTTATTTTTAACATACTTTCCTGTGATGTTTCTTCGAAAAAGTAAACTTTTTTTTGACGTGCTGTGCTATCTATGACTATTTTCAACAAACTTGGTCTTAACTATACTATTACTTTTTTATGACATTTTTACACACCTTTTGGGCTTACTATACTATTAACTAAGATTTCTTTCGACAGACTTATGACTTTCGTTTGACAAATATACTGTGATTTATTTTGTTGATATTTTAATGGCATACTATCCTTATGATTTTCTTATGCTTTACTATGACTATTATGACATGTATATGGCATACTATTCTAGCACTTTTTTATCTAATGCTAAAACATATACCAGTACATTTGTGTTTTTAACCTATTCTTCAAAAGTAGTAATAGCAAAAGTACTAAACCAACTGTTTCACAAAGACACAAACACACTGCTGAAACCTCGAGTAACGGGTAAGATAAAGTGTCAAACATCCATCTACTCACCAGGCCGTCTATGAGTCCCATGCCCAGTCCGTAGGGTCCCTTGTCCAGCTCCACTACAAACACCACACACAAGTCATCAGGAAGGGGAGGGGCGCCAAGGGAGGACACAGGGAAAGGAAACTCACACCCACTAATACACCCTGCAGAGGACACGGACACCCAAATACACAAATACACACACACACAAACACACACACACACACACAGGGTCTTGCTGTGGGGTTGGACAAACACAAGAGGTATTTCTGTGCAAAAGACGCGCACACACAGATACTGACACACATGCTACATGCTACAACGCTAACCCGACACAGACATGTGCTTCTGACTAGAACCTGCAGATGTCACACTCGCTACACTGTAAAAACGGCACAGAGAAGATGCTGCTGTCAAGTGAGGCACAGCGCTGACCGATGCGTTTCAGCAATTCAACTAAAGTAGTGCACATTTAATGCTGCATTCATCAATTGTTGGTCTCTTGGGGACAGAAGAACCACAAAACAATCAGCGGCATGCAAAGCCAAAAAAAAAAATCAGAACATTTTTGCAGCAGATAACGGCATCTGAAAAAGAGAGCTTATGAATCAAACACTAAATGTGTTGTTAAACCAAATGTATGAGCTAAAAGTCTTTGTTTGTGCAGCGTCTGATGATTCTTTGTGGGTTCATTGCTCCAAGTGACCGCTCACCATTTATTGTCGTCATTTAATCCATAAATATAAACAGTATTGATGAATGCAGCTTTAAGTGAATTTAGAATGGCACTCATTTTGTGCAGGTGTTGTCAAAATAGGTCACCGTGTCCTGTGTTCTCAGAAATGAACTGAGTGAAGCAAGCGAGGGAGGGAGGAACAGACAACGTCTTACAGTAGGGTGAAGGACTTTATCTTCACCATCATGTGAAACAGTTTGTTATGCAGTGTGTGTATTGTGTAGGGATGCACCGATCCAAAACACTGCAATGACGTAACCAATCAACATGAAATACAGTTTTTTTATGACTTACATTCATTCAGTCAGTTTTTACTGCCGTAGCAAATTCTGTCCTCTTTGTTACCTTACATAACAATGAGTTCCCTGTCGGGAGATATACAGAGCTAAAATTTGGGGAAAAGATAGCACTGGTACCATGTCGGCCATACCGTAACCCTGAGCTATCAGAGTTGGAAAAAGATCGGTGAATCCCTAATATTGTGTATAATGAACTGCAAGATTTAAACTGCACATTTGGAGTGGCAATAATAACAATAACACCATACAATATGTGATTTAAAAAAAAAATACGACTTATGTGAAGCTTACCGTGTTGTTGATTACACAGCGGTCATTTTTAAGACCATTAATTGTCGTGTTTCTATCCTGCATTCCACTACGCTGCTCATGTGTTGCTGTTATTTTTGCCCATCTCCTGTATAGTGTACAGCCTACCGTCCAGTCCGTTGGCGATGAGTCCGTTGGTCTTTTTACACTCTGCCAAAGTTCTGCTGGTGCAGCCGTTAGTCTGAGTGTTGGGGCCTGTGATATGCCCCCCTCCCCCTCCTTCCGGGTACAGCGGGGTGTTGGGAGGGGTCAAAAGGCAGGACGGGTCTGGATTTGCTGTCCGAGTGTGGTGGATGGTGCCGTTCCTTCTGAGGCTGTGTGTGTGCGATTGGCCTGGAGGCCTGTCCCGTCCTCTCTCCTCCCCCGTCTCTGCCGTCACCTCGTCCCCAGGACCCCCAGAGCGGGGACTGCTGTGGGCCGGAGGCAACAACTCCCTCTGTGTCGGGATTGGACACAAAGACTTTAGAGACAATGTGAGGTCTAACATGAGGACGCAATTATTAGAAAATAGAAGGGAAATAAATCTTCCTGTTATCTTTCGCTTATGAAAAAGTTTTGTTGTTGCAGTGCACAAAAAGCTTTGTTCCTGGATAACAGTCAACATAATTTTGCATCCCTTTAGTCATCTTTAATTTGAATAATTCACCATTGAACATATTTTAGAATGTATGCATTTCTGTGTGTACATATGAGGGCGCAGGGATTATGGTCTAGTCAGCCCTTCCCACTAATTAGACAGCCTAAAGACTAATCAGATTAACCATGATTTAACCATGTCTAGGTTTCTGTGAGCGAGTGTGTGTGTGTGTGTGCGGGTTGGCTGGAGTAGAGGGTTTTTGTCTTTCATTTATGGGATTATGAGGAACTCCTCAACGGCCACAGCTGCCGAGGCACATGGCCTGGATTACTGCTAGGTGTGTGCATTTCACAGTGCGTGCAGTGTGTGTTTTCTGACCTGAATGTCGGGCCAGTCAGCTGTGTTGGTTCCATTGGAGTGCGTGTGCACACTGGGAGTGCTGGTGTGCGTCTGCGTCTTGGTGCGTAGCCCCCACAGGTAGTGGCGGATGTAGAGCAGCTGTCTGTAGATGCTGTCTTCCACACACTCGCTGTCCAGGTCCACTCTGAAGCCGGCGCTGGGCAGCACTATGGGAGGGTGGTTCTCAAAGCTCTCCAGGAGGTCCACTGAACAGACACACAAACTAATGTTAACCCACCTATATACACACACACACACACACACACACACGTCATGAAAGACCTGATCCAGGATTGCTGTAAAGCTTCCCCAGTTACTGTGTACTTGTACTTCATTTGAGCATTTCCATTTTACGTTAATTTATATTTCTTATACAATGAGAAGCAAATATTTAACTCTTTTACTCAACTACATTTAACTGACAGCAAGTTACTAGTTACTCTGAAAACTTAGGTTAATCAAAAATATGACAACTAATATATATGTAGGATGTACACGTAAAATAGTTCTTAATGTGTCAATAACTATAATCCATTAATATAATATTGTATTTACATTTGGTACTTTTAGTATATTTTCATGCTGATGCTAATGTATTATCAATAAAGTAAGAATGTGCATGCAAGACAGGAGTCTGAGCTGAAGGACTTTATGGTGAACCAGCAGGATTTCCTCTGATTTCGCCGACCCAGTGGCAACAATGACAAGCATTCAGAATAACTATGAAGAAATAGTCTTGTTTACTTATGCAGTTCATATTATAGAGGCTTCAGTATTAAATTGAGACTTTTTCAGAACCAGTTACAAGTAAAAGATCTGAGTAATTCTACTATCTCTGATGTCTAATATTGTCTAATATGTCTAATACCACAATATGGTTTTTCCACAAAGTTTGTTTACTTTGTTAAAAACCTCTTCTCCCCCATTCAAAAATCCTAAATTGTTTTAACTGCTGGACACATGATTCATTTCACAGTAAAGTCAACTCTCGCGCCCACAAATGGACACATTCACCTGTTCTGTATATATACGCTTCGTCCTCGCTGCTGGGTTGCCATGTTGGGACGGGGCCTATCTCCGCTGTGAGCTGGTACTGGGTGAGAATCCTGTGCAGCTGGACAGGCTTCAGAGCCGGGTGCTCACTGGACAAAGCTCGCCAGCTCATCTGCACACAGGGAAGAAATGAAAGAAGGAAAAGAAAGAGAGGAGAAATTAATCGGAAGTTCTTTTTTTTAATACAACCAAGCAATCAGGAGGTAAGACAATGAGCAGGCAGGAACAAGTTGATCCTGACGAAACCTTCCTAGCAATCCTGTATAATATTGTGGACAAGTGTGTGTGTGTGTGTGTGTGTGTGGTACCTGTGTGAGCTGCTGTGGGGGACTGGCCAGTATGGACACAGTGCTGATGAGTTTGGTGAAGAATTTGTCAGCCAGATGTCCCAGACCGGACCTGCTTGCCCACTCCATGACCATCCGCAAACACGCCTGAATCTGCAACACCTTCGAGCGCTGGAACCAACCCCGAGATGGACCTGCACACACACACACACACACACACACACACACACACACACACACACACACACCACAGTGAGTGTTTGGATATTTTCATCAGAGGCCCTGCAGAATATTTCTATTCTTGGGTGTCTGAGAGAAAAGCAGACGACAATAGACTGCATCTGTGTTTCTCTGCAAGCCTTTGTCTTGTACGATAATACATATATTATACACTACAGACGTGCATTTTGAAGTAAGTCGATATCAAAGTTAATGAAACAATAGCAACAGCCACCTGCTCATCGCAGAATACAAATTGACTGCTGCAGAGCGGCTCAGCTGACAACAAACCAGCACACAGCTCGCATTCTTCACTCTGTAATCCTTTCTTTCTCTGGTGCACATCAAAGAACTGAAAGGAAGTTTTGTGTAAAGTTAAGCAGGCGATAAGTTGAAATCTGGCATTTGTCGAGATGGCATCCCATAGTTTGTCAATCTGTCGTTCCTTTACCTCACTGCAGCTATAATTCCTATTTAAGCTTTCTGAAATAGGCTAACCCCCCAACGTGAGCTCAGGCCTCTGCTGGAGTTTGCTACAAACGATGACAAACAACTGGACTTATGCTGACGATACCCGAGAGTCTGTGCAGAAGCCAAAACAATATGTGTTTTGAAATCTTTTTGTTTAATAATCAGGGACTACAGAAGAACTCATCTGATCCTCAGAGATGTACCAGATTTAGCTACTTGCTACTTTCCATGTGCACTCAGCGAGTAGACACAAACATTATGAAATAGAACGAATACAAGTACCCGCTCCAAAAACACTGAACACAAACTGCAACTAATGATTATTCCATTATCAGTTAATCTGCCAATTATATTCTCAATTAATGAATTCATTGTTTGGTCCTTAAAATGTCAGAAAATAGTAATGATACAATTTGCAAGATATTTATGAAAGTCAAAGAATTCTGAGAGACTTTGTACTCGTGTGTTGAGTCTGTGAAGCCAAACCCATCAGTCGCCCTTCATGGAAAGATGAAGGTGAGATCAGGAACTGTCTGGCATCGTAAGTAAACAATATTATGAATTTAATCTGACAATCAATGCCAGTTTTTGATAACACAGAATATTTCTCCCTTTACAAGTTAGACATGACAGGGAGCTTCAGGCAGACGATAAACTGTCAGCATTATGTGCAGACACACACACACACACACACACACACACACATATTCTGCCATATGTTTTGGGTGCACACACAGATATTCACACACTCCCCTCTGTAATAGGCTTATGTCTAGGCATAAAGTAATCTATGTGTGAGGCCTCGTAAACAGACGAGACATCACTTAACCTCCCAGCAAGTGTCATAATGCTTCAAAGCAGCCGGTTTACAAACACACACTAACCTTTAAACACAGATAAGTCATTGTACACTCACACACACACACGTATAAACACACAATCATACAAACACAGGAGCTTCTGCAGCACGTCACATGTCCTCCTGAGTTGCCATAGAATCGAGGCAACAGAGCGAGCGTTGCAGAGCGAGCGTTGCAGAGCGAGCGTTGCAGAACGCTCGGTGCAAGCGTCAGCGTTACCTGCCACAAACTCACTTCACTGTTACCATGGACACCAGCGGTGGAGAAATGTCAATGAGCGACAGAGAGGGGAGAGAAAGAGAAAGCCAGACGGATGGAGAGAGGGATGTGGAGATGAGGAGGAGGGGGGGGGGAAGCCTCTGCGTGAATATAAAGGTATTTCTCCTTCTCCTTCTGCCAGACATGTGATCTCTCCTGTGTCCTTTGGCTAATGAAGACGCATGGCGTGTGCGTGAATGTGTATCTGTGTGGCAGGAGACACAGAGGGAGGGTGTGGAGAGGTTGGACGTAATAGGTGGTCGGACACATGGAAAAAGCCGGGGGGGTAAATGACTCCTTGATTTCTTCTGTATTTAGACAAGGCAATAGACTATTAGCAAGGTTATCACAACAACCAAGTGGCCCGCCAGCCTTTTACCCTTCACTCTGACCTTTCCCCATCTCTCCCCCCCTCCCCTCTCTCTCGCCCTCATCCAATCCAACCTCTACTCTTCTTTGTCTCACCCCCTGATGGCCAGATGGAACGAAGGAAGGCAAGAAGGAGGAGGAGAGGGGGGGGGGAGACAGAATGCAGATATGGGAAGGGCATTGAGGACAAATCTGTTAGTCTGTCAAAATGCTGACAAGGACACAAGGACACTCTCTCTCTCTCTCTCTCTCTCTCTGTCACACACCAACAACTGTACAAATCCTGAGGGAGGTCTAATGGAGGGCGAGTGTGCATGTGTTTTTCTCTACCTTTGTCCATTAGCTGGTTAAACAGCGACACGTTGGAGAAGAAGAAGAGGTAAGCGAACATCTGAGCCTGAATCTCCGGATGGACCTGGTAGACCTGCAAAAGCTCCTGGCCATTCTGAAACACCTGCACACAGATGTGTTAACACACAGGTGAGCACAGAAATACTGTTGCTGTCAAAACACATGCAACCATTGTTGCTTATGTCTTATATCTATGTCATATATACTGTACGTATATGTCATAAATACTCTGTATCTTCAGTTTCCATCTCTTCTTTGAAGCTATACGATGTTTACACCAAGTAAAAAGATTACGGCTGCACTCTTCCTTTAAATGGAAATATTTTTGCGTCCAGTGAATCATTTTAAGTTTACAAGTTCAAGCGTCAATCGAACGTCCAAAAGGTCCCAACTAATTCTGTTAGAATGAGACACAAGCATCTCAATGAGAAATTAAATGTGGAAAAGGAAGCCAGAGTTTAGCGTTCTCGACCGTGACTTCTTGCTGCATGAAGCAAAACAAAGAAAGATGTCGACGACCCCCTCTGACCTGGACTGTGTCTCATTCTCCCCTTCAGGTGCAGTTGACATTATTTTATACACATGCTGTTGATAATTTGCCGATTCATTTTGAATGTTATAAACCACTTTGGAAACAAAAGATATGTCATTTTATATTTATCTCTATAATTTATTAAACAATTACTATCATATAAATGTCTGTCATTTTGAGATTTCTGTGCATCTCTTCTGCAGAGAGACGATTTGCATACTCAACACGTTTCTCTCCCACAGGGACATGACAAAATATAATTTAACAATTTTTTTTTTTTTAAGTCGAAATTCTTTAATTTCTTGTAAGAGTTCTGAGGATTCTGAGACTAATGTAAGAACATTTTCCCTTCTGAATATTGTTCAGATATTGTCCCTAATAATCTTCTACACTTCTATCATGAGAGAAGATGTTTGGTTTCTCTATATACATGAAGTATATTGATGTGGAACCGTACGCACAGACACTGAGAATGGACTTTTCAGTGACGTTGGGAGACATCGGTTGAGCAGTTTAACTTTTTAAATGAACAATATTTGTATATTCATAGATTCTGGATTTTTCAATGAGGGACAAGGATTGTAAGATTTTTTTCAAGCAGTACATTTTACTCATTTTATATCTCGGGGAAGAACCATATTTGTATTTTTTTTAATCTTTAAACATGTCTGGTGGGGATCTTTAAATTATGATTTAAAAACGAATCTATACAGGCTATTTAAAAATGTTAAGTTAATAAATAACTATTTCTGACACATTATGACGATTAATAATCACCTGCGTTTTCATGATCCTAACAGCCCCAACTGTACTACAATACAATACAATACATGTGCTTACCTGCAGGACCCTGCGTATAGGTTCGGGAAACCCTACACCTCCTTTCCAGCAGGGCTCAGAGCTGTCGACTGGGAATGGATTACAGTCCAACAAACCTGGCAACACTACATAAAGAGCCTGGGGGGGGGGGGGGGGGACACACACAGACAGACAGACACAGTCATTGTGATGAAAGTGATCTGAAGTGTCTAACTTATTCATATTCAGACCTCATCTAGTCGTTCATTGTGTGTGAGGTCTTAATGAGGGTCCGTTATCGTTCATCCAGATTTAAAATAAATGTGCCGCAGTGACGGGTTACCTTGGTGATATAGTAGACACATTGCTGGAAAGTGTACATGATCACTTCCTCCAAGATGGTCATTGCCTCCTCATTGGCTGATATGGTCGCAGATAGCAGCGACTCCTTTGAGCCTAAACACAGATGACAGAGATGGAGGCGTACTTAAAGAGGCAGAGGGAGGGAGAGCTGGAGCTCAGTGTCTTCTGTATGCCAGTGAGAGTAATGACTCTTCAGCCAAGTTGTTTCCAAACTCATCACTCACACCCCTCGAGTGTGAGTGTGAGTGTGTGTACCTTGCAGTGTCTCTATGCTGTGCGTGTATGCTGGTGCTCTTTGCTGTATAAAGTAGAGGATCTCGATGGAGTTGGACATCCAGAAGAAGATGGTCTGCAGGTCTGGGATCAAGTCTGAGATACTGAGCAGAGACAGGGTGCCCGGGTCCTGGCTACGTGAACAAACACACACAGATACACAAAGAGTGAAGGGTTAAACACATTAGGTAGACATACTGAACACACCGAAATACATACTCAAAAACGGTACATGAGCACATATGCTCTCTTTCTGTTGGAAAGCGATACTCACTGCTGAGCTTGCTTCTGAGCCAGATCCTTTGTCTTCTCCTGCAGCACACACACACACACACACACACACACACACACACACACACACACACACACACACACACACACACACACACACACACACACACACACACACACACACACACACACACACACACACACACACACACACACAATTAAGAGCTCATTAAACTTTTAGGATGTGCGTAGGAGAACCAAACTTCATGACGCTATCACTAACCTGCAGAAAGAAATACCACTATTACAAAGCCTAACACACTCACACTGACGCGTGTTGATAATTACTTTGTGACTCACTGGTGTGGATAAAGGCTTAACTCTATTTATAAGATCCCCCCCCCCATTTTAGGATAAAAAGTAGATAACCCTGAGAATAAAACACGGTAGGATGTAAAATATTCTGGGATTCCAGCAGGGATTTAAAACCGAGGCAGACCACCTCATCCTAATATCAAAAGTTTATACATTCTTCTAAAAAGAAAACATAAACCTTCAGGGCGAAAAAGAAGAGAAGCACACAGCGAATTCCATATATATATAAAGTGTATCTATTATTTAGGCTGTTATCTCATGGCTAAACTAAATGTCTATGCAATTCATTGTATAGACAGAATATTGTGTGCGTGTTTGTGTGTGTAATACAGTACAAAACATGTGATGTGCAACCCTGTTTAACTATTCACCTGACCTGGCATGGCTGACCAGTTTCTCTCCACATGAGGTCATCTTAAGCAGAGACCAAAGCACCACAGAGACAGGTAGACACAGAGAGAGAGACAGGTAGACAGAGACAGACACAGAGAGACAGGTAGACAGAGAGAGACAGACAGGTAGACAGAGACAGACACAGAGAGACAGGTAGACACAGAGAGACAGACAGGTAGACAGAGACAGACACAGAGAGACAGAGAGACACAGAGAGAGACTGAGAGAGACAGAGAGAGACAGAGAGAGAGGCAGGCTGGATAAACAGACAGGCAGGCACTGACCCATGCGATGGTCTGGATTCGTCGGACAATCTTGAGCAGCAGTTTTCCAAAACTCCCAGGTGGGAAGGTTGAAGCCGAGTGCTGAATGCACAGACACAGCAGGTAGGCAGGTGTCAGCTTATGGTCGTCTCCTGGGAAGGAGTTTAAAGGTTCAGCTCACCCAAGTTATAAAAGCGTACATTTTCTCACATACCTCTAAAAAAAAAAAACTTGAACTACTTTCGGGAAAACGGACTTCATGAAAACAGCAGACAGTGAGGTCTGTGGATTTTCTGGAGTAACAAGGACACTGATTCTGACTGCTTTTCATGGACACTTCTTAGTATGAATACCTTTAGACTACAGAAACACAAGAGTGAAACATACTGAATGGCATGGGACGGTTTCTCTCATGCTTAACCAGGTGTCCTTATTTCCTTTTTGTTTCAACACTAAGGGCCGACTGCTCCCAAATCTCTGTGTACTGAACTGTACCTGTGTATTTGTCTGTTTATTAAAGAACTCATTCTAGCCTCCCTATTGTTGTGAATCTAAAAAAACACATTGTTCAATGCTTTGAACACCACAAATTAAATGCCATTCATTGGGGTGACAGCTGAATGTCGTCAGAGACATATTTCTCAAAACCTGGACATATAAACCATCTACATGCTGGATGCCACTAGAGGAGTGTGAGATTGCTTTTTGTAATTTTGGTGAAATAACATTTTAACTGCAACACAATACATCCACTGAGATAAAAACATTGCATTGCATAAGTGAGCATCGTATAATGTCTATCGTAACATAAATCAGAGCACAGACCTCCAGGTTCGATGAGAGACACAATCCTGTTCAACAGCTGGTCTTCATGAGTCTGGTCAAAGTCCAGCTGCAGCCTTCTCTTCTGACCCCCTCCTCCTCCTCTTCCTCCTTCCCCTCCTCCTCCTCCTCCTCTTCCTCCTTCCCTTCCTCCTTCCCCTCCGGACAAACTATGGGGCCCTCCCGCTGCCGTCCCCCCGCTGCGGGGTTTCACCAGGTGAGGTTTGAAGCTGCGTCTGACTGCGGGAACACTGGACACCTGCGCTGCTCTGTCCTTGAGCACAGAACCGCACATCTTGCAGGTCTGAGCGCCGCCCTCTCCCTCCTCCACCCCTACATCGTACAGCTGCCCCAGGGAGCGAAGGCGTGCCAAGGTCTGCGCAGGCAAGGGCTTAGCGCCCGTGGGGTCCTTGTACAGGAAGATGTAATGCGCTCCGAAGGAGAGCAGGTCGCCGTGTCGCAGCGTGGTGGAGCGCTCGCAGCGAGAGAAGTTCACCAGAACTGTGGCGTGGAGCACCGGCTCGACAGCAACACAGGACCGCTGGCTCTCCCCCGGCTCCTCCCCCTTGTTGTTGGTGTTGCTGGCGTGACGGCGGGGCGCGGGGACTCGGCGCAGGCGGCAGTGGAGTGGCAGGATGTCAGGAGAGAAGAGGCAGATGTTGGGGCGAGCTGATGGAGTCTCCAGACCGACTGTGTGCTGCTCTCGGTTCAGCAGGTACACCAAACAGTCCTGCCACACACGGCACAAAGAGCGTCACATCATCTTACATTTTGGACGTCTCTTAACACGACGCGTGAACCTCTTCCCTTTCCTCACCTGCTGATTGTATCCCTGGAGCAGCAGGAGGTGCGGGGACTGGTAAAGCGAGTGCTTCACCCCTCCCTGACTCCCGTCCTCTTTCTTCCGGCCGCTGGAGGCCGCCTCACGTTCCCGACCCCTTAAGGGCCCCGGCAGGGTGGAGTAATAACGCTTGGGCTCATCTCCCACTCCCAGCTGCAGACCCACGCACAGAAACACACATGCATCCAGGAGTTCATTGCCAACAGTTACATGAATTATGACACTCAATTACCCTGACTGGGCTCCAGTGTGAGGGCCCCACCTGGTTGAGGCTGGTCTCGCTGAGGCTTCGGCTGAAGGACGAGTTGCTGGATCGGGGCAGGGTCAGCGTCCCCTTCGCCCTGTTCCTCTGGAGCTTACGAGCCTGAGCATTAATATCTGCAGGGAGGCAGAGAGGAGGAGTAAGGGAGAGAAACAAGGAGGGAGAGAGAATAGCAAAAGGGAGAACAGGAGTAGAACAACAAAAAAAAAGGATCAAAAGGGAGAGGCAGAGCAGGGAGAAGGGGAGGTTGAGGACACGGAGGGAAAGTGGAGAACAAGAAGAAAGTGCTGAAACGTGACATGTGCATCGTCAGCATGCATGTGTGACTCGTGAGTGAAGTCTGGGTAAAGTACAGCACAACAGTGATGGGTGAGCTGAGGGGAAACGTCATGAAACAAACCGGTCAGATGAAGTAAACGGTGCTGGATGGAGCAGCACACGTAACATTGAACCTGATGACTTTAACTTGTGGCCATGCGATGGCTCTGCACACACACACACACACACACACACACACACACTGGTTCAATCACTGGCAATGGGGGTGGCGCTGGTGACAACGCAGGTAGAGGTGGACTCCATGGCAATGACGGACAGCCACCCTACCTGAGGCCAGTCCCCACCTTTAGCGCTGGACTGTACCACTCGACCAGACCGCAGGGGGGAGCTCCTGTGTTTGCCCAGCCCGGACCGACCCATTAGAGCCGCCAGGAATTGGGAGGTTTTGGGCCCTACAGCAGGGTGGGAGGGGTTAGGGAGAGGAGGCTGAGAAAACACCCCCTCACCAAAACACCAAGCACAGAATAACCCCCACACACACACACACACACACACACACACACACACACAGACATCATCCGCACACCACAAGACGCACATGCACTGTGGAGCCTCTAGTGAGTAACATCAGCAGTTAGTAAGGAGAGATACAGTTAAAGGTATGAGGTACAGGATTTCCCCCTCTAACATATCACTGTCAAATTATTAAGATATCACAGTCCATGTCAAGCAACAGCTGCATTGTTTTTTGGTGTTTTTGTCTTTGATTTAATAATAATTAAAACCAGCAGAGTCGGGAATGTAGATTGCATGACTGAGGGTTGGTATTTCAATTCATTTGGCTGTGATATGTTCATGTAATTAATGCAATTAATTAATCCTACAGTACCTTTAAAGTGCTATCTCGAAGTCATAAAGTGTGTGTAAAGAATACACACAGTTCACACATGTGCATGCACGCTCGCACATACACCAGGGGAGGAAAAAAAACAGGTGAAAGACAGAGAAGTGAAGAGCAAGAGAATCCAGGGTGTGTGTGAGTTTTCTCAACACTATAAACACAAAAGAGAAAAGGTTAGAGTGAAAATGAAAATATTTGTGTTAATATGTTAATAAAGCAGTTCCATCTCCAAAGGCATTCTTTGATGTGATTATGTTGTTGTTGTGCAACTGTAACTGAAATGTCTCTAAGCACAGAGAGGAATGCTTTTGCATAAAGAAGGCTGGTGATAATCGTTATTTTTCTGTTCCTTTATCACAAGAACTACTGCAGTCAATCCACTACACACAGTCCTGCTGTAAATACCCACAGGCACACAAAATGCATATTAATCCCTGGTTGAAAACAGTCCCCACCAAATGCACTATTTAGTTTTTGAGTAATGTAAAATCTACAGTGAGCAGCTGCTGTAGGATATAACCAATTAAAAAAAAAAAGAAAACCCATGGATAGGGGCTTCCCAGTGATAATACACACAAAGATAGGAGGATGCAGAAAAGTGAGCAGATTTAAGGTGCTAATTATATGCACAAATACAGGCACTTAATGGCCAAAACAAAACTATATGATATGTGATACAGAGAAGGTCAGACAGCCTTGAGAGATGGTCTAACACACCAAGGGTTGTGGTCTTTTCATGGGAATTGTTGACCATTAGAAAACAATAGAATAGCACCAACCGTATCCCTTTTCATGGCTTTTACAGGGTTGGTTACTATTGTCTTGTGTCCTGTCCAAAAAGTGTACAACAGCTGTACCAATTAAAAAAAAGAAAAAAAAGAAAAGATTGTTCACTGACTTCCTGGCTGCCACACAAGTTGACATAGCAACCAGTAAACCCTGGCATGCTTCGTGAGAAGCGCAAAGTGAAGGCTGAAAATACTCTGTAGTACACTAACTGTTTCTAAATGTCTTCAACGGGATGCACAGGGGGGAGTGTATGCATGAGTGTGTGTGTGCGCGTGTGTGAATGGCAAACTTTTCATCCATTATCAGTAAACCAATCTACATAAAGGTCACTTCATGGTTCACACAGACATAGATTCATAATACTGCATTGCAGGTGTGAAGTCATAACAGTAGTTTCACAACAGAGTTTCTGCAATTTGTTTACACATTATCCATTGAAGTCTATCTCCAGAATAGAGTGAATCTCTGCCGCAAACTTCAGCATCAGTCGAGTGTACACAGTTCAGGCGTGACGGCACTTGATATCGTGTCTGTAGTAGGAAATGTGTCACTCAGAAAAACACGAGGGTGCTCACACACCCATCCACACCTCCGGCCGCAGAGGACTCAGCTTTCACTCAATCAATCGACCAGCTGTCCGTGCAGTTCCTCTGCACCGTTTTGTGTGCGTGTGTTCTTCTTTAAGTGCTCAATCGCACATGCACGCGTGTGCGTTTCAAATAAAAACTTAAATGAAACCCCGTCTTTACAGAACTGCACTACCACATGACACAAAAAAACACACTGGTTATCATCCTAGAACAACATCTTCTCTGCATGACAATAACTGTGACGAAAGATCTTATTCTGCATCTCCACACACACACGCGCACACACACACACACTGCAGAGGAGGTAACGAGCTGTGCTTTTCTGCTGAGTTTGACATGTCAAGAAAGGAAGGGAATTAGACCAGCTGCTGTGTGTGTGTGTGTGTGTGTGTGTGTGTGTGTGTGTGTGTGTGTGTGTGTGTGTGTGTGTGTGTGTGTGTGTGTGTGTGTGTGTGTGTGTGTGTGTGTGTGTGCGCGTGCGTGTGTCCTCACCAGCAGTGATGGTGTCCTTCTCCTTCGCGTTGAATTCCTCCACCTCTGCTCTCCTGCGCAGCTCAAATCTGCGAGCGTGTCCTTCTCTGGGTTTCCAAAGCTCTTGCAGCAACAGAGGCTTTTCATTGTCCCCCAGCGCACGCAAGCATTCAGTTCGCCACCCCCCTCCTCCGATCCCGCCTCCCCCCTCCAAGCGGCCGATCACGTCGCACAGGACGTAAGAGTGGGCCGCGTTCTTGTTCAGGGAGTAGCGCTCCAGTGCCTCCTTGACCAGCTCCTGCGCACTGGAGCGCGGGGTGGCCAGGACGCTCTTGTAGTTGGCGCCGGCACAAATTTCATCTCCAAAAATCTTCAGCACCCCGGGGGCCGAGCTCTGCGTGGAGAGTTCGGCTGGGTCGTCCGTCGGTCGCTCTGGGGGTTCAGTCGTCGAGCGGCGGTCCCCGCGAGTGTTTGTTCCGGTTTCTACTGGGACTCGGTCTCTGTAACTCAGAGTACGGTACAGGACCTGGTGACAGGCAAACAACGCTGAATGCACATTAGGCCCACTTTAACACAGACAGTATGCGTTTCGTTCATTGTTTATTGAAGGATCAGTTCAACAAAATCACAAATAACATATTTTGAGGCATCAAAGCGTTGGAATATTATACATTTAAACGAAGTGAAGAGTCTTCAGCAAAGCTCCCAACTATGTGAGGCTGTACCCGATCACAGCTTTGAGCTAAATGTGATAAATGCTAACATCAGCATGCTCAAAGTGACAATGTTAACTTGATAAATTTGCAGGAATATTTAGCTTGGGATCGTTTCTATCGGAGTGAAATGACCCAAAGGTATCTAAGTGGCAGCCATGATGAGAGCTGGTCGAATTCCCTAAAGACTTAGGAAAGGTGCTTCAACACTTCCTTTCATGTCTCCTTTGAAGAAAGAAAAGGACACAATGCCGTCCCACAATTCCTTGCAGCAGTATCACCGATACCACCCGCATCAACAGCATCCGGCATTACACAATTATGTGACCTAATTTAAGTGCAGTTGCGTTCGCATTATTATTGTCCTGATGAATTCTCCTTCACATCTCTTCGTGACCCTCAGGACGTTTGGTTCGGACTATTCAACCACAGCCAACGTTAAACATGCTCGCCAGAAGGTTTTTGGACAAATTACAATTTTGACTTGATGACGGTACTGGCAGGGATGACCAAAGTTATGACAGTTCATCCTGAGGAAGATATTTCAGTCAGGACTATAGTGTGGCTTCAGACTGACCAACATTGCCATGTCCTAGAGTCCTGCTTCTTTCTAGCGGCCAAAAATGTAACAGCAACCCAAAACCGAATCACGTTTATACCGAACAATCGATTTTAGATAACGCAACCTCGGCAAACAAAGCCAAAATGTTCTACACGGCTGGATACCAATAGAGACGAGTGAGGATATATGTCCGTTTGTTTTTTGTAAGTGGCCCTTTAAGGTAACGGTATTATTAGATATAGTGCAGAGTCAAGCACTTCACCAAAAACTGTATGAACATTTGCTAGAGTGCGTTTGTTTCCATCATTAAATTGACCTTTTTTTAAATTGAGATGGATGTCTAGAGATTGAAAGACTGAAATGGCTGTGTATATGTGTGTGTGTGTGTGTGTGTGTGTGTGTGTGTGTGTGTGTGTGTGTGTGTGTGTGTGTGTGTGTGCGTGTACCTGTGTGAAGGTCCTGCTCTGGCGTTTCAGGCGGCTCTTGGACGGTAGGGACATACTGGCCCCAGAGGAAGAACCGTAGAACATGGTGCTGCTGTTGGCTTCACAAACTCCACAACTGGTGAGCGAGGAAAACACATTTTAAATATTCTACTCGAGCCCATCGTGAAGGATTCAAACATTCTCACACACACACACACACACACACACACACACACACACACACACACACACACACACACACACACACACACACACACACACACACACACACACACACACACACACACACACAGGCAAAGAAAAGGTCCATGCATTAAAAGGTGACGATGGACTCACAGCTACATCTGACACTTACTTGTGAAACATTTGTAGATCTGGAAGGCAAAGAAAATCTCCCCTAAATCTACGTCAAATGTATTCACCATGAACAGACAATGACAAATAGGACACGCCGCGTGTGTGTTGGTGCATGTGGCCGTTACCGTGATGCTGTTGCGTATCGTCACTGCGGTGTGCGGCAGCAGCAGGTAGAATGATAGAGTTGAGGGTCTGATGCTTTTCATTTCACCGTCACCTTTCACACTGGAGAAGCAAAAATAAAAACGAAGATGTAAACACTGAAGAGTTCCTGCGGAGTTCTGGATCCTTGAGGTTAACTTTTAGATAATATCGCTGTGGCTTTGAGCTTTTATATGATTTCTTTCATAGAGCTCAGCTTTTTCACACCAGAGTCAAATAGTGCAAATAAACATCATATAATTATCTGAGTTCTGGGCAAAACCTGCAGATAAAGAGTAGATTTTTGTAGAGAAACACACTTTTTTTTAAATTCCAGTTGTGTCTGTATAGTAGAATAAAATATTATCTTTTATAAACCACCACTAAATCTTAAAATCAAAACGAGGTTTGATAATTACCGATAACGGAAACTATGGCATTGAAATCAAGTATTTAATATACCACTAAAAAATCTTTAGAAAATGGAAAGCTAATTTGCTCTTTTTAAATGCACATATTAGTTTTTTTTCAATTGTTTTTCTGATAAATTAATTTAATAATTTGTTTCTAAAACTACATAAACTAGTTTAAAATGCCCATCAAGGGTTCCCAGAGCCCAGGGGGATTGCTTTCTTCAGATTGCTTGTTTTGTCTGATCAAACCACATTTTCATTTTGTTGTACAACCATCAAATTTGAAAAGCTGGAACCAACACATGTTTGCTGTTGTTGCGTATTAACCTTCTGTCCATCCACTCATTTAAGCTCGAATATTACACATTTTCCATGTTTCTGATTGTGTTGCATTGTTTCTCTTAAAAAAAGTGTCCTGGCTGTGTTTTTCCTATAACCGTCTCGTGAATAATCTCAAACTTGATGCGACTGATCGAATCAACCTTTGATTTTAAATGAAACTATGAATTCTGCATGCAGCTCATGCATTTCTATCTCACATAAAACAGGTGTGTTTCCAGTCCGCGTCCCCGCGGAAGGAGAGTCACGCGTCACTCTTTGCTTTGCATGACCTCTTTTGACCGATGGAGATCTTTCTTGCAGGTTATCAGGAAGCCACTGGACATTTTACAGCCGGTGTAGCAGCAGATATGTCACCAGATGAACGCAGCACCTCATGAACGTTATCCACTTATACTGTATACATCATTTCCTTTCAGCAAATATTTGGCAGGAAGCCTAAAAGGTGTTGTTGTAGCTGACTCTGCAGGCACTGGTGGGATAACGTGACTATTTGAAATGCCTGCTAATCCACAGTAATCTGGCTACTTGGCCGCAGTTAACTCAATCCTGGGACCAACAGACCCGTCCTGTGTCCACACCACAAACTGGGACAGACGGAGGCCTACGTTTTTTGCATTGGTGGGTTGCGTTTTGTGGCCCCAGGATGTAGTGTTACATTTAATAATCGTGTCACACACGCTTCAACTTCTCCACCTTTTTCATTCGCCGTCTGTCCTTGTCTAGACTGCCAGAAGGTCAGAAATAAGGACTGCGTTGAGGAACACACTTGGCATTTAAACAGGCTACATACACATATATATATATACGGGACTTGCGACTACATGGGTCTGCTGTGTGTTTGGTGTCCGTCCGTCTGTTTACGATTTTGGGCTCAGTGGTCGTCAGTAGCAACCGCCGGAGCAATAAAAGGCAGGAGAAAATCCTCCGAAATTAATCCGCAGATGAGTCCTCAGGCGCGGCGATAAAAGCGAACGAGCCGGCCTCACGCGGTCCGCAGGTGTGTCTAATGATTGGAGTCGAGCTTATCTCACGCGCAATTAATAATCAATTAGCGGGAAGGCTGTGTCGACACGTGAACAACACTAAACAACAATGACATGTTTAACTGCGAGGGTGGTACAAAGAAAAGAAAGAAAACGGTGGCGCGTCTGTGCGTAATATGGCGAAATAAAATAGATCCTGGAAAAGTTGTGTGATTCCAGCATTGACTAGCCCAGTCCCCCGAGGGCTCTCCTGGGTGTCTGTTGCGTTAATACTCACGCTGCCTGCATTGCGTGGCTCCATAGTGCTGGGGAATCCTTCTTCTTGGCTTCTCTTTCATTCCGTCTCTCCTACAAAATAGAAAATCCCCGGAAAAATAACGGAGGAGGGGTGGAAGAAAAAAACCCAGCAAGCGACACCCAGCCGTCCGTGGCTGCCACACACTTAACCCCCCAAAAAAGCAGCCCGTTAACTTGGACGACAGCCAACCGCTGAGGGCTCCTGTTTCTGTGCGCACATCTCCGCCGAGTGTCCGGCAATGCCTGCTGCCTCCGGCAAACCGCATTCCCCCATCCAACAGCGGTTCGCTGCCGGGCCGCGACGGAAACAGCCGAGCTCTGCGCGCCGCCTCACCTCGGCGCACCTGCTCTGGCACCCGAGTGTGCGGGCACACCGCCGCCTGGCGGACAGCCGCGGTACAGGCACGACATGGAGGTCATGGGGATCCAAATAGTTAATATTCAATAAACACAATATACGTAGCATAACCATGCAAATGTGAAGCAATCAAATTAGATCATAATTATAAAATGTAAACGTTTTTATTTTAAAATGTTGAAGAATCATAACAATAACCTAAGTTTTAAAACCTTTCTTTTCTCAGAATGTTATGGTTGTCGGCCTATATTTTGTCTGCATTTATTCATATGATTACTTCTTTCATAATGTAGCAGGAAATGTAATTAATCATACTATTTAAACAATATTTAATAGTTAACACATGTGGTTAGTGTACAGATTCACAGGTAGAGCTAATCACTCTATCTTTAATTAGAACCTACTTTTATTTATTTTTGGTTATTTATATAATGTTCAGTACTACCATATATGAAACATATATATATATAACGTATATTACATATATGGAAGTCACATTTCACTGTTTCATTCATTAACTGGAAAATGGGGGAATGTTCAATAATGAATACCTTAAAGTATAGATTTCCTTCTCTCCACATTCTTGTGGTTTTATATCAATAACAGTAATGTGTTTCAACATCAATCAATTCCTTTTTTCAAATAAGAGGAATGTGATTCTAAATCTTATCAAATGCAGCTCTTCTGTCTGATTTAATCCACTATCTTTGACATGAAAGTTTGGTTAATTCAAAATAGGATTAAAAAAAGGGTTAAAACTTTATAAATAGCTGTTTTTTTCATCGGTTTATATTTCATTTCATGTTTTTCCAAAGAGGTGGAATGTTAAAAAATGTTGAGTACAGGAATATACTGCATGAAAAGGCTTTTTTATTACAAGAGAAATAGAAAAGATAAAAGCATAGTTGGCATCATACAGGCTTATCACAGCACAAAAGCACCAAAGACACACACACACACACACAAAAAACAATATGAAAAGAGAGAGAAAGAATATGAGATAATATAATCAGTCTCGTACGACCATAAAGAAAACACCAGCAGCACTGAGAACAGAGTCAGCAGCTCCACAATCACAGAGCGTCTATAAACAATGTACAGAGGGTCCATGAAGGCTTCACGGAGAGTTTACAAAACTCTATACAAAGTCAGGTGGGCGTAGTATGTCTGAATGAGATAGATATTAAAATCAAGACAAGACAGACAGACGTCAAATCCTCAAATACTTCATCTCAGCGTCACCAAACTTGCCTGTAGAGCAAGTCAAAATACTGCCAGCTCAAGGCTCAATATTTGGTGTTTCTCAGAGGCTCAAGTAAACACTTAGAGCACAAAAACCTAAAGGTATTCAATTTGAGAATATATCTGGCAAATTTAATTCCAAACTAAGATATCCACAGTGTGACAAATATAATTCCCAGTCAATACATTTGCTCTGACATTAAATGATCACTCCTTAATGACTACAAAAACTAAGGGTTAAACAATGACAACAACAACAATTTGTGTTACTTCCAGCTTTTTTCAACACAATGTGTTTTTGTTGGTCAGGTGTCTCAAAAAGTTATTAATTGGTTTCTTTGAATTTTACTTGTTTTTTGTCACTAGATATTGTTTTTTTGGACTCTACAGTTCGATGATGTATTCATATGCTGGTTGGTGAGTTGTAACACTTTTAGTAATATTGAGGAATGAACATTATGAAGTTTTTGTAAATGAAAGTGTATATTTGAGACGACCTGTTCAGGGGCAGTTAGGCTGCTCCTAAAGCTGCTCCTTTGTTAAAATGTGCCGATTTGTTCTATAATTCTTAGATAATATTAGTAAAGTTTGGCTATTTAAAGAATAAGTGATCCAGTACTTAAAAAAAAAAAGATCTTTAACATCGCAAGATGAGGTCATTTTTGCCTTCCACATTTCTTCAGAGCTGCTGCACTCACTTGAATGAAAATGCATCTAATTAGTGCTTATCAGGGTGAGTTTTGATGCAAATCTAAAAGTCAAATTTAGTGGATTTTTAAAGTAAATTAAGAGGGTTGGTCAGCCTTGGTGAACGAGTGATTTCTAGTTCTTTATTTAAAACGAATCCCGCTGCAGTAATATCCTTAGTGTCTATATGACAATTTCTATCTGCATTAAAGCGTTGTCCTGTTTGGCTGCTTCATGTGCAGCTTGCAGAAAACATTTCTGCCCTACGTGGGCATTTTTGTTGCTGCAGACAGTGCCCGAACAACCGGAGCAGCTTTAGTGGACCTTGAATGTGACGTCACAGGCGTTTCAGCCCAAATGATCCAAATCCTGAGAGACAAACAGCAGCGAAAAGATGTTGAACAGGAGCAGAGAGCTTTTTGAAAAGTTCTTTTACACCTATGACTACCAGACGCCATGACCTTTTGGTCCTCCGGCCATACTGATCATACGATACAAGCTCGTCCAATACACAGTGTGCGACCACATACAGCTTAACACTAAGAGTACATACATGTTTCAAATATACTTGTTATGTGTTCAAGGTACATGCGTGCACGTGTAAACATAGACTCAGCCGATTACAGGCTTTGGATCCATGGGAGTCTGATAGTATAGGGTACATACAAACACACAGGCATACACACACACCACACACACACACCTGAGATGCCTTCATATTGGGCCAGATTGTTCAACAATACTATAGCTTCAGTTTCCTTTCAAGTGTGAGAAGTATATGGTAGTAGTGTGCTATCAGGTACGGCAGTAAGTCAGTCTTCTGGCAGTGCTAAATTCGACAGTGGTTTCCCCTTCTTCGGTTCAACCATGTAGCGTTTACAGACTATCAAATGGTCCCATTCGTTAAGTTGAATATGGTGAAGATAATCAGCTGACACTTAAAGTACATGAGAAGAAAACCAAGATGAAGTCAACATATACTGTACGGCATTAATAAATATATTCTGTATGAATCGTACTGATGACATCTTCACTTGCTGAACCTATAATCAACAACAGTGAACTATTAGAAGTCAGTAATTATGCTTGATAATCTACCGTGTAGAGCCTGGTAAATGTGGAAGCACACAGGTAAAGTCCATGAAGATCTGTATGTTCAACATAAAAAAACAAAACATTCTACAGTCATGCTTGATGCAGAAATCACAGTAAATCACTGACTGAAGCAACTGCTGTTAAACCATATAGTGTACTACAGTGCAGATAGCACAACTAGTAACAAAAACAGCAATAGTACTATCTAGTAGTACATTACTGATGTTGCAACCTCCTAAATATAACCAAACCAAAACCTTCTGTTCATGATGGTAATAGTACTTTAAATAATGTCCTGAAACAAATTATGATAGTCGAGTCAGCTAATTGTGAACATTGTCCTCCTCTTGACAAAAAGACAATGTCTCAATTCGGCTTCTAAACACTGAATATAGATTTGCACCACATAGAGAGAACTCTCCATAAATAGCAAGTCAACCCCTGATCTTTGGAATGAAACCAAAGTTCCTGCGAAAATGAACTTAAGATTTAACTAAACCGGGCCGTTCAAAATAAAAACAAAAGGTGTGTCCTGATCCACAGGCGGCCTCGTTTGAAGTCCAGAGTTTTCACAACAGGCTGAAAACAACTGGCAAACTAGTTCCAGTCTCCACCACAGTGTCCAACAATCCCATGGTGTCCTACAATGGTGCGTTCAGGCGTCCTCGTCAACTCGTAAATGATATAAATAGTAAAGATGAATGAATCAATATGGATACATTTACCAATACCATTGTTTGGAGTTATGTTAAGGTGAAGTACTAGTTCTTTATCCGTGCTAGCAGCATAGACAACAACAATTGGATGGATTGCCATGAAATTAGTTTCAGTATAGACTTCATTTCTCCCTCATGATGAATTGAATTGAAAAGACATGGCTGTAGACTCTTAGACTTGTTGCAACTTTGCTGATGAACATGTTTTTGTTGTTCTTTTGCTTTACGAGTTGACAAGGATCACCTAAATGCACCGTTCGTGTTTGTCACTGTGACGCTTCACTGTTTATTCGGGGGAGGAGGTTCAGCCAAAGGAAGCCGCCTATGAATTTGGACACAGCTCGGATCATCCCCTTAAAGTTGCTCAAACACAGGAGTTACTTCCTGTGAGCTCAGCCCTGATGTCATCTGGATGTCTGGACCTGATTGGGTGGCTGGGCATAAAGGTACTTCCAGATGGCGTAGTAGTGTACGGACGCTCCCATAGCTACGAACAGGTGCCAAATGGCATGAGCGAATGGGACGATGCCATCACTTTTAAAAAAGACCATCCCCAGACAGTAGCAGGCTCCGCCCACCAGAAGCTCACACAATCCCGACTGCTCCGGCTGTAAAGAAGCAGACATCTCATTACGTTTAACTTTTCAACACATTACAATGAGGAAATTAATAAGACAACTCAAAGACTGCAGGTAAGAATAAATGCTCACCATTGAGAGGATGACCAGGGCAGGAAAAACTCCCATCACCGTATAGCAGATCAACTCCGTGATCTTATACCTGACACAAAGAGGAATAATTCAGCATGTCTTAACTCTTAAGTCTCAACTCAATGTTCCACTTACTGGCTATGTCTGAGTTTTCAACTGTGTCTCACAGAACATAGAACTTCTGTCAAGTGATAACAAAGAGGTCTCTGTACAAGAATGGTGTTGATTCTTCACTCCGTATCCACTGACTCGATCACCTTTGACTTCTTCCTTGATGTGAGACTGGAAGTGTCGACAATGACTTTTGCAGTCAGCTAACAAAAATGAACTCAATATTTTGTAGTTAGAAAATAAGTTTTAAAGCTTTGTATTATGAAGAAAACACGGACTAAAAAGACTACATCTAAGTAATTAACTCACACAGAATTTAAAGATTTCAGATTTTGGGGGAAAAGTGATGAGCCAGCTCTAATCGCTGATGAAATCATGGGATGCAGTTGTAAGCTCAAATAAAACGAATAAGGACCTTTGAGTTGAGATTGATATGTCACACGGCAGACACACTGATTCGATTAATAAATAGAGAGACAGTCCAACGTTGATAAAAGTAAACAAACGAACATATGAACTGACCTCTCGTGGAAGAAGAAGACGTAGGTGGTTCCAAAAGAGGCCATGACCCAAACCAGCCAGCGCATGTGACACCCCCAGGGACCCAGCTCCCGCAGGTTCAGCCTGTTGAGGCATGGAACAGGAACACATGACTACAAACACGGTATATAAAACAGACAAACGCGCATATATACATGAAGCAGGCTAGTTTGTTTACCAAGGGGCGTAGGAGGCAGCAATGAAGAAATAGATCACCATCCTGTCACACATGTGGAAACAGTGCTCCACAGACCTGAAGAGAGAGACCAAACAGCCTCATGACAACTGAGTGACACTGTTTATACATGTAGCATCAGTGTGTTTTAATTATCAAAAACAAATCTGGAGTGCGGGGATATGCATATTTGTTCTGGTGTGTCTCTGAAGTGAAAGGGGCCATGCAGGAAGCTTTTCAGTGTCCTCTTACATCTTTTAACCATACATATCAGCAGCAGTGTTACAATTCAGTCCAAGTGTTGTGTGTGTGCGCATCTGTGTGTGTGTGTGAGAGTGTGTTTTTGTACCGCAGATGGCTCTTCTTCCAGGCCACAGTGTGGAAGAGGGTGGAGATGATGAAGAGCGAGCTGAGCCCCGCCCCGTACACCCAGGCCGACAGCCGCTCCCATTGGTCCACCGACTGGAAGTGCAACACGGAGCTGCCCAGCAGGCTGGGGATTATCCATAACTAGATGAATTAATCACACAAATGAAACATGAGTTACAGACAGACAAGCAGATAAACATGCAGGATAAAAGTGAAATCTTGAGCAGATAGGTGTGGTTTTAAAAAAAAAGAACCTGGCATTGTCTCTCATTTTTTCTGTTATGTCATAGTGCTGGATTATTCTGCTGTTTTCACTGAGTGTGTAATTTGTTAATGATCACCTTCTGTGGTCTGTGTGTGTGTGTGTGTGTGTGTGTGTGTGTGCATTCACCGCATGCGTGGCACAGTTGGCAGCATGCTCATATTCTGTGGGCTGGTATCTCTTGTTAGGAGGAACACGGTTGTTCATAAACCTGGAATCATCAGAAAATCACCGGGTTTCAGTTGATGCATCACCATGAAATGTTTAATATCTGAACTGAAATCCAAAATTGAACACAAGCACGTACACCAGCAGGGAAACAAGCAAACTGGAAAGCAACAAAATCACATAAGGAGGACGTTCACGTTGTAATTCTGCTCTTTAAAACAAAAACAAAACAAATAGATACAGAAGATAACGCCTTCCAATATTTGTATCCATTTCATAAAAATCTCACCCCATCCTGTCCCTCTTGCTTAGCAACACGAGATCACGCTTCAACTTGTTGCCATGACTGCAGTTGCCTGGCAACAGTGGGTAACCAAGGACCGACTGAACCAACGATCCCGTTCACAAACAATTCACATGTACAGATATTCCTGCATATTCATATCCACACACGACACACACACACACACACAAACAAACACACACACACAGACACACATATATGTATATATATACTCCGTTTGAACAGACGCCCAAACAAACATAGAGCAGCTCAGGAGGTAGCGACCCCGTCAGTGATGTCACTGTTGTCATGGAAACCACCGAGCAGGGATTGTCTTTTTTTTTTCTTCTTTTTTTCTTCCCACACCAGAAAACTCCTCGTTTCTTTCTTCGCTCATCTCTCCCATCTTCCTCTCCTGCTCCCCGACCATGTCTCCTCTCTGCTTCCCGACAATTAAATTAACATGCAGGAAGGCAAATGGACAAAGACGTCCATGCAGACACACACACACACACACACACACACACACACACACACACACACACACACACACACACACATTCACTCACAAACCACAACCCCTCCCTACTTTTATGCTGCATCTTGCAGAGCCAGATTTCATAAGAGACCTAATATAGCAATGTCTCCATCTCTTTCTAACACACACACACACACACACACACACACACACACACACACACACACACACACAGTTCTAAGATTGGTGGGACTCAAAATAAGAAACAGGAAGCCATCAAAGGGAATACCACTCAAATTAAAAATTCATATATGTATTTTGAATTTTTGAGCAGGACAATGAGTTCTTTCTTTCGAACCTGAAGATGTTTCAGCCAAAGATAAAAGATAAACCTCCTAACAGCATCATCCATACTTATACATATATTACAAACATATATAACCTACATCCATACTTATTTATGTGCCATCTTCTCAGAGAAAAAGATAACATTCTGCCTAAACTATTTCAAACGTTTCAGTCCAAGTGGAGGGACATCACCCTTAGATCTGTCCACTCTATATTTCTGTGTTGTTGTGCAACAGTGTGAAACGGTAGAACAGGATGTTCTCCTCCTACGCGTCACCTGTTTTAAACCTTTTTAAAATCGCTGATCAGCAGGTAAAACTGAAGGAGGATGTAGACATACATAAAGACAACGGTTAAAACATGTCTGAACAAACATGTTTCTTTCTGCATTTTGCTCCTGTTCCTTAAGCAGCTGGTTTTAGAGTGACACTCTTTCAGAGTTATTAATACTAACTGACCCAGCCCAGAAAAAAAAACACCGTCCTGTCCCAAATAAAAGGCTTCCTCGCTTTGCATCCAAGACCTCACAAGACTAACTCGCTCTCTTTGGTGTGTGTGTGTGTGTGTGTGTGTTTGTGTGTGTGTGTGTGGGTGGGTGGGTGTGTGGGTGTGTCAGTGCCAGGCCCAGCAGGCTTGGCTGGGTCATTAATGACTTTATCAAGCTGGCTGATAATTAGCAGGCCAGAGGCCGGGCAGAGAGACACACTAAGTGGACAGAGAGGAGCAGAGCTGCGGCAGCATCAGGACAACTCTTCTCGTACGACAGCAGGAGGGACAGACGGAACGCTCTCAGTGTCTTATTGAACCGTGAAGACCAAAACCTCCGTCCACTTAACGGTGAACATGAATTCACCTTACAGCCTGTTTCATGGTGCAGCTAGTCCGGCTCTTTGTGTGTCAGTATGTCAAGTATAAAAAAAAAAAGGAAACCGGTGGAGAAAAAAAGAAGAACTTTACAGTAGAGCTGAAACGATTAGTTAAATAATTGATTAGTCCACGCGGATAGAAAATTTGTCAGCAACCACTTTAATAATATATTGATCGTTTTAGTCACAGGCAAAAACGTCTGGTTCAAGCTTCTCAAACGTAAGGATTTGCTGCTTTTATAACTGCTGCATATCATTATTTATGAAATATGTTTGGGTTCATGGTGCTGTGAAAGTCATGTTTCATGATCTGATGTTTTAAAGGCTACAATTCATTTATTGAACTAAAGAAAGTGGAAATATCCATTAGTTGTAATTGTATATTCTAGTGGACTTCATTGCGCGTTTCGGTGTAAAAATAACATTATTGATTAATCCGTGAGTGATGTTTTTGATTAATTTTAAACTATACAAAACACAGAAAAGCAGCACATTTTCACATTTGAAAAGCTTGATCAACACAGAATATTTTTTAATGTTTCCTTGATTAAACAACTGTAACAATTAACCAACTTTGAGAAATAGTTTTTAGTCATTTGTTGTCCATTAACAAATCCATTAATAGTTTGAGGTCTCGTGTAAAAGTGTGAATGAGGGAGAAATTCCTCAACAAGGAATTTTCATATTAAATAAACAAACATAATTGCGATTATCTGTCCAACTACTTTAAGAATAATAGTTATGGCTGTGTACGTGTGCAGGACAAATCATAATAAAGACATTTCGCCTATAGTCTCCAATACAATACAACACAACAAAACATTGAACTTCACATGAAACAGTTTTTCATCGTATCTAATGTTAAGTAGGATATAAGGAGGTTTGGCACGTGGTAAACAACACACATTTGGGTTCAAAAGGGCTCATCAATGTGGTTTGCGCTGGAGTTAAAACTATTTTGCTAAGCTGTTAATTGTTTCACAAATATTTCAAGAAGAAATACCACAAACATGCTGATTTCCAGCATCATTATGCTGATTTTTCTTATTTTATATCAGTGTAAACTGAATATCTTTAGGCTTTGGACTATTGGTGACATTTGAAGATGTCACCCTAAGCTCTGGGAATGTGTGATGGGCATTATGGACTATTTTCCGATATTTTACACACCAAACATTCGATTAATCGAGGAAGCAATCAGCACATTAAGTGGTTGTGAATATAATTGTCAGCTGCAGCTCTGGTCTGCTCTGTTTGACCTCTTCCTGTTGTGAAGCATCCATGACAACCTGGAGCCACACTCTGTTTTCTTTCATGTGTAAGTTCAATTATAAGAGAGGATGTGCGTTCGTGTGGCCCATTGTGTGTTGCAAGAAAGACTGTGCAGGCAGAAAGGAAAAAATACAGAGGAGACAGCGACATGATGAGGAGGAGGAGGAGGAGGAGGGGGAAGAGGGACTTGGCAGGTGTGTGTGTGTAATAATGATGCTTGTCAGGCAGATAAACCCTGAGCTGCACAATCATCACATCATCAGTTACAAGACATGTTTTAATTTTTTTTAAACAGCTCGTTCCCTTTTTAAACAGCTCCAACCCTTCATCCTCTGCATCCTCATCCTCCACCAGGTACCAATATGATTCATTTTTCTAATCATACTTTGTATTATCAGCGGGACATAAAACGTGATCTCACCTACCTTATAAGATTCATTTACAGTGGAAATAAGCAACAGTTGACAGCAGACAGACAGTACTGGCTAAAGCCCGAATCCCCGCGTGAGCGTGCAGCGAATAACGCGCCGATCACTTCTGATCCGGTCGTAACGGGCAGGTCTAATGTAACGCAACGAGCATCGTCGTTTCACCGGAGAGGACGTCGTCCTGAATCCTCATCTCAAGCGGCACCGGGAGACGGATGCATCCCGACCCAGCTGCCTCCAGAGGCTCCAGTCCGGAAGTGTGGGCGTCGGGGATGGTCTCTCTGAGGGGACGGCCGCTTTCCCTGCACAGTGGTGATGTTGGAGATGTTGGTGGTCTCTCTCTCTCTCCCCCCCTCTCTCTCTGTCTCCCCCCCTCTCTCTCTCTCTCTCTGTCTCTGCTGGAGCTCCAGCCGCCGGTTCACCTCATCACGACTCGGTGAGGTTTTTCATCACTGAAGGATGCCACATCATTTTCTCAGGGACCGATTCGTGGCTGAGGAGATTTACCGATTTGTTGTTGTACGTGCAGTTCCCGGTTCTACCTCCAGGTGGCGATGAGGGCACGGAGTTGGAGGCCGGTTGATGATACCTGATGATTGTTTTGCGTTTTATTATTGTTCTCAGCTAAAGAGACACTACTTGGAGGGGCACGTGGGTCAATTCATTAATCCTGGTTAGTGAAACTGTTTATATAATGTTGGTCAACACGGAAAAAACTAACCCCCGATGATGTCATAGCGATGTCATCTGGGTTATCGATTGACGATTGGACTAAACAAACTGGAGAAGGGCTTGGCTTTTGGTTTACCTTAGAAATACTGTATTTCAGAATTTTACACAAAATATATCCTAATTTTGTTATTGCTAATTTACAGCTGTTGATATTTCTGTTAGGCCCACGACCCTTTATTCCTCTTTTGTACATTTACTTTAAACATTTTGGAAAGCTCTAGAAGCTGCTAATTCTGCACAGGGGAGAGCGGGGTCGGTTGGGACAGCGTCTTATTAGCAAAGTTAGAAAGCAACAGTGCCTATGTTGCTACATTTTATTCACAGTTTTGAAATCTAAAGCATACATTTTGGGCTCTTTTGTTAGTTTTCTTCTTCCATACTGTTTTTAAGTTATACACAACTAACAATTACCTTTTTGACAAGCCATGCATCTCATTTCACTGAACTGTTCCGTTACATTGTTAAATGTCTTTACTATTTGTTTTCCTCCATGTGTACCTTTTGTGTAAATACAGAATAAAAACTCTTCTTTAGGTCGACAAAACAATGTGAGCTTTTGACCACATCACACGGTCTTCATAAGGAGCATCTGATCTGTTCAAACGTCACATGATTCTGAGCATCTCTGCAACAAATAGGTTCTCAACTGCTCTTCCTAAGAAGAATGAGCTTCCTCATGTTGTTAAAACCTCCATATTCCCCGAAACAATAAGCGATGTGACACACCTGTAATGAACCACACATTTGTTGAGCACCGTAACAGCAATTGTTTATTAAATGCATATTATGACCAGCATAAGCTTTAAACACATACTGTAGCCTTCCATCATGATTAATATAAAATTCCTGCTTTAAGCATTCAGCTCAGACGGAGCTGTCTGTGATTATAGTTACCGAACTCATAACGCACCGTTTGCAGACCTGTGGCCAGTCCCTCTGTACACAGCGTTGAGTTTAACAAGCTCAGCAAAGAGCTTCAGAGGGATTACAAACACTGTCTGACTCGAGTCCGGTCGTTTCATTTGTATAGAAAATACCTGATTAAAATAAGGCCAAGAAGCTTTGAGTAATAAGGCAGCAGTTTTCCTTCATATCTCCAGAAGCTAATACACGTCCGGTGGAGTGATGTAAACTTCGGTTCAGACTATCTTTAAATCCTTCATTGCAGACTCCAGACTCTGGAAAAAATAAGAATGAGATATATTATTATATTATCTTGGAAAACTGGGTATCATTTAAAAATAACGACGCCAGTACCCTTTAGGGATACCGACACCAATAGTGTGCTTCATTTTATTCCATAACCATCATGTGATTTGAAGCATTCCGTTCAGATTTGTTTTTATCAGACGCCACAGGCGTGTGGGTATAGACATACTTTCAAACATTTAGTGGCATCTCAGCACGCTTCACTGCCAACTACATGAAATACGCTATATATATATATATATATATATATATATATATATATTTGTTTGACTGGAAAAGCTTTGATACTAGATATTACTGAATTATCACGGTCAACAACTTAAAGGTATCGAGTTCCAATACCCAGCCCCGAGATAAGACACAAATACACATTTGACCATATCAGTGTATTCTTGTATAATCTGTGCAATGTGTGTGTGTGTGTGTTACCTTAACATCCCAGATGCCCATTCCTCCATCCATGCCGGTGGTGCAGAACACGGCGCACTGGTTTCGTCCTCCTTCCAGCACTGAGATTTGGCTGCAATATAGTTTGAGTCAAGTCAAACTCTGTGCATATATGATGCTACAAAGAAAGCTTGCTTGTTTAACAGAGGATGAGGATGATGATGATGAAGAGGCGGCCTTTAAATAAGAATGTTTGTTTATTTGTCTACTCCTCACTTGATGCTGTTCTTGTGCAGGGTGTTCAGGTCCTTCTCGGTGCTCTGGGTCTCGGAGGCCCGACGGTCCAGGTTCTGGAAACGTTCCCTGGCACTGATGCCCTTCTGGGCCGCCTGCTTAGGAACGTCCAGCTTGCCACCAAATGTCAGGCTGGTTTTGGCCCCGTTGTACACAAACAGCACCGGGTAACAGTCGTGGCCCTGGAGGAGCAGAAACACACGAGGAAGAGCTGAAAGATGTTCTGTGTGGATAACATCAGTACGGTAATATGAGACTAGATATCGCTTTTTTTATATCCATATAGCCATTTTGAGTCTTAAGTATTTTGGTGATGTGTAACAATGTCTTTTCTTTTTAATACCATCACTGTGAGGTGCCACTGTTATACAACACCCTCAGGAGCGACTTCACAAAAGGACTGCACGGCTTTTGCAGCCAGAAACTGCGTAATTCTCAAAGGGCCCGCAGAGGGTGAAATGCACCGACAACTGTGCTGCCAAGCAAAGACGGCTTCAGTGCTCCTGTGATATTTGAACGTATTTAAATGAAGATCGTCTCAAACTCGTCTCAAGCCTCATTGCAAATACGGTTCAATTCACAAAGATCAGCAGTAATATTTAAAAATAAAACTATTCTTCGAGTCTTCAGAGAGTTGGTGGTAACTGGAGCATATTCATACCGACAGACTGGGATATACAATTAAATAAATAACAATTCAGGGTTCTCTCTGTCTCATTCTTTCCAGCTCGGCGAGGTGGGAGTTCCACAAATGTGAACCTTATTTATTGCAATAAAACTCAGGGGGGAAAAAAGCTCTCTGTGAATTCATTCTACATTCTATTCAGAGGAGAGTTTCCACCAACAACAGCAAAGCCGCCATATTGTGACATTGGTTGATGAACTCTGGGTTTATTTTGAAGGGTCACGGCTGAAATGTTTTGGCTGTTGTGTTAATGCGTTGAATACTTACAGCTGCTACCAAGCTGTTCTCAGTGATGAAGGTGACACACAGCAACGGAAGAGACTCGGAGCTCAGACTGTTCACCCTGCGGAGTCATGACAAAAGGTCAGAGTGCATACAAACTCCCACACAGACACACAAGTATGCAGCCCCGCCCTCTCTTACGTGCCGGTCTTGCCTCCCTCTGCGACAGACACCGTGGAGTCGTGGGAGGTCCAGGCCAGGCGGTTGCCGGAGTGTGAGAAGCAGACGCTGTGCACCCAACCTCCAGCTGTGGCCTCACCTGTTGCTCCAGACCCGCCAGATTCAAACAGCATCTCCCCGAACGGCATCTTGCTGCCCCAGGAGGTGGGACCGGGCTTCTCCTCCACCTCCTTTATGTAGGCGGAAAACACCCTGTGGGCGAGAGGGGTCGAGATGTGAACAAGACAGAAGGAAGACACAAGGAGGCAAAGAGGACAAAAACAATGGCTGATCAACACAGCGAGGCCCAGACAAATTCGATTTTTTCATGAAAAAAGGCGTCTTTATGTCGTACTTGTGTGCTATAAAAATCAGCTAAATGCATACGAAGTGATGACGTACTTTTATGGGATGATTAGGAATGCGGTTGGCCTTTAGATTTAGATTAGGCTGAGCTAAGCCTAGTTTTTCTGATGGGTCTAAATCAATTTAAGTTTGTTTATTCAGCCAAAAATCAACCTTTTCTCAGAGGGTTTTACAATCTCTACAGCACAGGACACAATCCATTCTTAGAACCTCAGTTCAAATAAGGAAAATCAGGACAAAACTGAAAGGCAATAGGTTCCAGATGTACAGAGAAGACAGACGTAGCAGAAGTATTAAACGTAGTCCCTAAAATGTCCTCACAAGTGTAATTACACATTTGCACACCCCTTGTGATTCACTCATACCTGCATTTGAAGTCACAGGATCCAGCAGCCAGCAGGACGTTATTGGGATGCCAGTCCAGACTCAGGATGGTGGAGCGGATCGGCTTCTTGATGTGCTTGCACACCCACCTTTAAACAACATAAATTAAATGAAATATGCCGGAAGCGTGTTGGTTCATAATAATCAAATGCACCCTTTCACGCACGACTCCATCCTCCGAGAACCCTCACCAGTCGTTTTCCTGCTCGAAGTAGCAGATGGAGATGAGGCGTGAGCCGCTGCCTACGGCGAACTTGTTCTCTTGTGGCGACCACTTGACGCAGCGAGCGGCGCGGTTGATCCTGAGGATGACCAGGGTGGGCTTCCATGAGCCCTCTTTTAGGGTCCACACATAGGCGTTACGGTCCGCTCCGCAAGTAACTATACGGTTACTGTCTGTAGCCCAGTCGATGCCTGCAGGAGAAAGAAACTCTTATCTAATCTATGTGCATGCATCATAGTATATATTTAAAGGAATAGTTCGACATTTTTGGAAATTCGCTTTCCGACCACGGGGCACATGAGATATTTTTAACTGATTAGTTCAAGAACTAAAACATTTGGAAGAGCAACTCTCCCACATAAACAGCTACATATAAATGTGTTTAAGAGACACATTGCAAGGGCTTTTTTTTTACTTTTTAAGAAGTGCGATGGAAGATGGAAAAAAATAGAATGGGTCTTTAAAGATCCACTTTAATGTCCGCATGCTAATATGATTAGCTTATATTAAAACAAAGACTGGAAACGGGGGAAACAGTGAGAAATAGGACGGCCCATTCACCAACAATGTGTCATCTTTGCACTTGTACGGATTAAGATACAAGATATGAGATCTAACCTGTTAGTTGGAGAGTTTCAGAGATAGCTGGTTCCCTTTGGACACAGTCAGGCTAACTGTTTCCCTCTGTTTTCAGTCTTTGTGCTAAGCTACGCTAACCAGGCCCCGGCTTCATAACTACTGTACAGTCAGAAAGTGGTTTTGATCTTCTCGTCTAACTCTCGACAAGAGGGAAAATGAGTATTACCCAAAATTAAGTATTTCTTTAATTAGGTACCACTGGAGAGGAGAGTTGAAATTTTGAAACACATGTTTAGGAAATGCAAGACAGTCACTGGAACTCAAATAGTCATAGTCGACATGCTCAAGTGGCATAGGATTTTACCTGAACGTCTCTTAACTTTGTGGAAAACAAATAAAAAAAGTTCTGAAAGTAATTACCGACTGTGTCTCACCTGTCACCTGCCCATTGTGCTCCTTCAGCTCGTGGATCCTGTCCCACTTGATCCCATCCTTCTTGTAGATGTGGACCTCATGGTTGTTGGGGCACAGGGCGATCTCTGAGGAAACACATTAAAGGACTGCAAGTCAGTGAAACATGTAAACAGGAAATTCATCAGCGTGAGGACAAAGTACAGAGTGAAGGAAGGGAGACGTTTGTGGGGCCGATCAGTGGAGTGGAACACCGAACAGCCGACGGAGGAAACTAGAGAAATACAGCATGCATCTGCCCGCAGGCAGCACACAGACACATGGTGTCTTTAAATAGACAATGTGCAAGAACTGCAACCTTCCTTCCCATAATGTAGTAGCAAACGCTGCACATGTTTTAGTCAGCAGATGAGTCAGATGCAGTGTTTGTCTAAAAACAGCCGTGTGGGCGCTTCAGTGTGCATTTTTGTTTTCTTTGCCGAGTGTTCAGCCTGCGAGCTGAGAAAACTTGAAGTGTTCCGCTTACAAGTTGAGTGAAACTACAACCGTATGACTCGACCACACGTCCGCTTTGCCCAGAAACCAAAGCGCTGATCAAAACAGCCAAATATGGCATTCGTTTCCTGCAGCTAACGGAGCACAAGAGCCTCTCAGAAAGGGCCCAGACACCACCCTCACTGTTACAGGAAACAGGAAATACCTTCTACCACCTGGGAGCCAATCACAAGCCTCTGACTGTTACACTATTTGTTCTTTGGCACAGACGCTAGTTGAAGCAAGATGTTCCATGATGTCTGTGAATAAAACGACAATTTAGAGAGGAGAGCCTCGGGTGACCAATCGCAGACGGCGAGCAGACTTACGGGTACGATCTTTGTTCCAGGCATGGCAGCTAATTGGTTCCAGCAGGAAACTGTGGTACGCCATGGCCAATCAGATGTTAGAAACAGACCAGGAAGGGCTGTGAGGAACCAGCGTCTGGTGAGCTGGGAGATAACGGTCAAGTCTAGAAAAACAGAAGTTAAAAGATTCTTGTTGTAAGGAAGGAAAGGATACACGCAACAAAGTTATGAACTATAATTAAATGTGCAAAACTATTCATCACGATACATTCAGCAAGAGTTGTTCTAAACTATTTGAGGTAAAAGAGAAATGAAAAGAACACAAAAGCAGCTGCTTTCAACCCTCGGTGCACAGAAAGACACACTGAACTTATCTCGATCAGGTTGTGTTAATGAAATCCAGACTTTCAGTGGCATGAGAGGAATGATGCAGATCACGGGTAACACACATCCACAAACAAACTTTACAGCTGGAGCACACACCCAGGAAACAGAGAAGCATCTGCATCACAGTCAGTCATTTTACAAGCACGACTTCAAAAAGAAATTTGACATAACGTCCACGTTTCTGTGCTGAAGTGAGTGCGTGTGGGTTTGAGTGCCTGTTGAATATTTTTAGCTTTTTCCCTGAAAATACAGTACACGTACAAAGTGTGCGCGTGGGTGTGTGAGTTAGTGTTACTGACATGTCTAAACATACTCGGTCAACTGTTAAATATTTTCTAGGCTACTTACCCTGAGGGTTGGACAGAGATGAATGGGTGAATAGCTGCAGAGATGGAGAGTGAGGGAGAAGAGAGAGGCAGAGGAAGGCGGCGGATCAAATAAAGATGAGGGTGTTTAGCTCGCGGACTCTGGCCAGTCAACGCGAACGCCAACGACAGAGTGAGCTCAGGAAGAGAGAAGCTGAGCTGAGGGAGGAGAGGTCAGAGGGGGAAGTGGAGGAGGGTACAGTGAAGCTCAGGAGGGGAGACATACAGGAAGTTTATGCAGGCTCACGCCTGGGGCAGAAAATGGGTGTAACAGTTCAAAAAATGGCAGAGAACGTGAGCAAACTTTTCATTTTAGAAGAGAAACAAAAGGGAAAAGGGGAGAATAGAGGGAGGGGCATGAACACAATACAATGTTCTACAAAAAGCAGGAAGTAGAAACTGAGGGGGAAGCGAAAAGAAGCATGAAAGACACAGAAAAGAAGGGGGAGGGCCGTATGTTCACTTCTGCATAAAGAAAGAGGAACAAGGAGTAGGGGAGGGGTTAAACTGCAGAAGGGGGGAGGAACGCGTCAGCAGCAACCGTGACAGACCGACACCGCACACACACCGCCGTGTGAGTGTATTTTGAGTTATATTACCATAATCTAAGCAGTTCAGATGTCCCATCTCCAAGTTTACATGCTTTAACCGAAAGATCCACTCACTTTCCTCTTAAAATCAGGCTGGGATGTTGTCTTAGGTTCGACACTTTCACTCTGTGCAAGCGTTTCCTCACATAAAACTGAACTCTATATTGATCTTCATCATGGGCGTGTAACAGGCCGGTGTTCAAACAGGGCTAATTATGTCTTACTATATACACACTATAGTCAGCTGAATTGTATTCATTTGTTTGCTGACTTTTCTCCATAGAGTGTGACCCTGACAATTTATATTATAAACACCACTGAAGTTTTGATTGCATAAGGAGGCAGAGGCCTAGAGGACGACATGAATATGGCACTTCTGAGAAATTAACCCTTAAACGCACACTTGTTACTGTAAATATGAACTTATGTACTGGTGACAATGTCTGCTCTGGAACTTTATACATCGATTATGTTGTTTTAGCCTCGAGGAAGAATGGCGGTGTCGGTCTGTCAGTCGACCACTTTGGTCCAAACTGAAATATCTCAACAATTAGGTGGATTGCCATAAAATGTTGTTCACACTTAAATCACACACACATCCATCTTCTAGCGCCACCATATTAACACTGCATTCCAAAAAAACCCTCTGTTTTAACATTGCACCTTGAACCCTCTTGCTCACATATCCGCTGCGCAGAGGATTGTGGGTAAGATAAAGCCAGAAAAGCATGCTGGTTTGTATCCTGCAAAATGTGACCCGATGCAGTAGACATCCTGCTATTTGTTGCATTCTGCATATTTTCTAGCATACTAAATAGTATAGTGGTGTGGGTGTTGGAACACCAGCGTGATAGCATTGCCATTGTGAGCTTGTTAGCATGCTAACATAGTACAGCCTCACAGAGCCACCAGAATGGCTGTGACCACAGAGACTTGTTCAACATGCTTTAAAAGTACAGTAACAAAAGAAATCCATGGCTGCTTTGAAGAGTAATGAGATGAACCTGAAGCTCGACTGAAGTTTCAAGGGTTTCTTCTACAGCTACCTCGTGTTAATCAAGTCTTTCTGTAATAAATGCACCATGAGATCAATGAAGAAACACAGAATTGTTACAATAACTGCACACAACAAATATGGAACGCACATTAAAAAATTTAATATACTACTACTGCAAATCCACTAAATGTATCTAGTCTAGCAACGATAAAGGAAGAGAACAGGCGAGTCGTGTACTTTAAATGTACTTCATCTTTATTTCATGTCGACCTCATGATCGGTTACATAGAAATCCTCCATCTTGTGTGGTTTTAGTGTAGTAGCTACAGAGCCTAGCGCTGGCCAGCCGCTTTCTCTCTCCACCATCAGAACCTGTACAGCCCTCTACAGCCAACCAGCAACATGACCTCAGAATATCAATAACCCGGGTCCTAATCTGAACAGTGACTTCACCTGCTGGAGAAGATCTACTGCACGCCAGCAAGTAAAGCATCACGTACTCCGTTCTACCGAACATTGGCATTCAGAGATCATGTTGCGGTTGATCTACAGGTGAAATACAGTCCGACTTTTGGATAAAACGCACCTGTTAGTGTTCAACTTTTGGAACAGGAGGTTAGAGAACATAAAAACACACATTTCACGTCACGTTTTAATACGTGTCAGAGGACCTTTCCCACTTTGACACCTGGTTAACCTTCATTTAAAAACAAAACAAAAAAAATCAACAGTGATGTCACACGTCAGCTCAGAGTGTGTGTGTAGTGTATGCGTGTTTGTGTACTTTAGTGTGTGCGTGCGTGAGAGTGTTTGCACACACCCATAAGAGTGCGTTATGGTCTGATCAGTGCTTCAGCAGACACTCCATTAGGTGGTCAGTTGTGTGTGTGTTTACTGGCTGCGTCGCAGGAGCGAAGGGGGTGAGGTGGAGGAAGGGAGGGGGAGAAGTGAGGCCTGCTGCGTTTCTTCAGTTTTCTTCATTAGTTTACAGGATTTCTTCACATGATGCGGAGACCCTGGATAGAAGCTTCTAGACTCTGAGGAGGTAGACACAGAAACACACAAGAGAGAGTTAGAGCTGAGAGACATGGGAAAAAAATTCATCTCTGAAGAGGATTGCTGATTTTACGCGTTTGTACCTTGAAGTCCCAAATGGTCATCGCTCCATCGATGCCTGTGGTGCAGAACTTGCGACAATCCCGTTTGTCTCCTTCATAGATAGACACTTGGCTGAGAGCGAGACATGAAGATACATAAAGACAGTTTTGAGAAGGGTGAAGGAGTTGTAATGTAGAAAATCACGATGGATTTCACCACGTTGTGTACTTAAAAGGCGAAGTTAACACAAAGAGAAACCGAACACTGTTCATTTGCACATAGCAATTGTATTGCAACGACACAAAGCCAGTTCAAAATCAGCAAAGTTCCACTTCACATTATGGGAAATTCACCCAACCGACACAAAACATACACGTGGAGTCGTTTTTACAGGGATATAAAAACGGAGAAAAGAAGGTGTTAATCAGTGAGCTATAGATGTGCTGGTATGTGGATTTGATCACCTTTGGACAGAGGCATGATTGCAGTTTGCCCCCCCAATTACAGACTTTATGCTCAGCTAAGCAGCTTCATATTTACAGTGCACATATGAAAGTGAAATTTAGCTTCTCACCCAAACTGGTTCCCCAAAATCTCTAACTAAGCCTTAAAGAAAACTACATCATACAGTCAATGAAATAAACAAAAAGAAAACAGGATGAAATAAAAAATGAACAAAACCTCTGATGAAGCATTCAGTAAAGAAAATTGTTCCCTGTTTGGAAACACAGGAAGCTGAACGGATCGGATTATCATCAGTGATTGAATTTGAATGGGCTCCAGTAGTAAATTATGGCTGCACAGTATAATCATCAGCTCAAGCTAAGTTAAGAGAACCAAACTGTTGTCTCGGGATCAGACAAAGAACACAACGTCACGTTTAAATAGACAAGTTCAGGCTAGTCACTGAGGTTTTGGACCCCATGTGATTGCAGAGCCTGTTTTTCAATTTAAGAAGACGGGTAATAATACAATTAATATATGATGTGATGCAGAGCTCCACTGTGCTTCCTGTCTACCGAAATAAATCCCAACATGCATCTTTTGAGCTAATTTTATGGCAAAAAAAAGTCAGAACAAGTCGGTCTGTGTAGCTGTGGGAACAGGTACACCATGAGACGTCTACCCGGCGAATAACATAACTGCACATGTTCTACTTACAGTTCAGTTATCGCCATAGAACATTGATGTCCCGTCCCACAGAGTGTACACAGATACAACACAGCTGCACCGAATGCGTCAAGCTTTCCAGTGTTACGTGGACGGGAAAAAGCTTTCTATTCCAGCCAACACACAATCTATTAAAGAGGTTAAAATACCATCAGGTGCTAATTATTTCTTTATTTATGCTATTAGGTGCACCAAGATAAAAGTAATGCAGCCCAATACAGCAGGACTGCAATAAATCAATCCCGCCATCATGAAGGTTGCATCGCTAGTTTTTGCTGAAATTGTCTTAGAGACATTTTCTAAAGTTGTTGTTTGAGGATGTGGTGCTGTTGACTTCTATTGTTATATTGTACAGTGAGGCGTTTCTAATATGTAGTCGCTACAAACACCAAAGCAGCCTCTGAAGCGACCACAACATTGAGTCATTCCTTATTTATTCTATATTACAGAAAATTGAATTAAACATTCAAAATCCCTTCTGTTTACACCAACAACTACCTCATTTTTGAACATCTGCAAATATCTAAACCTAAAATAAAAAAAGGTTTTGAAGGCGTCTTAAGATAAACTCCACGTCCTGCCCTTCATAGATTCCCGTTGGTGTGACTTACGTGATGCTGTTCTGGTGCAGTGTGTCCAGGGCAGTGTTGCGGTCCTCGGTGGTGGCCCTCTTGTCCATGTTCCTGAAGCGCTCCATGGCGGAGATGTTCCTCTGGATACTCTGCTTGGGGAGGTCGAGCTTTGACACAAATGTCAGCGCTCCACCATCGTCGCACCGGAACAGCATGGGGCAACAGTCGTGGCCCTGAAGACGCACACAACAGATTTACATTCCTTACCGTATACTTGGATATAGAAATATGAGGCAACTGTTGTATTCTTACCGCAGCTACTAGACTGTTCTCAGAAACAAAAATGACACTGAGGAGAGGAAGGAAGTCCGTCTTCAGCTGTGAAGGACTAAACACACAAAGCAATTAGCATCTTGAGAATCAGATGGTTTTACTGTACTTTAAAAAGATTACACAGTCAGCATAACTACAAACTATTTCACAATTGGCGAGTTGTCACAGAAATAACTGGGCTGCGGACGCTGCAGTGCATGCAGGTTTCCGGGGAGAACGTGTTGAGTTCTTTGGCACAGTCTCCATCCCCGCCCTTTCTATTCATGTCACCGGCTATTTGTCGACACCAGCATGTCATTATGTTCGTGTGGAAGAAATAAAAGCATATATTGTAGTATAGTAACTAATACTTGACTAATCTTGCCATCTTATATCATGTAGTCAAGGTTTTGTTCATCTCACACACACACTGCGCCATCAAAGGCAGTGTAATGCCAGTAAACATTGAATATACCTGGCAGTCTTAGAGCTGTCCACCACAGTGACAGTGCTGTCATGGCTGACCCAGGCCAGGCGGTTACCAGATGCTGAGAAAGAGACAGAGTGGACCCAACCCCCTCCACCTAACACACACAAAGAGGAAGCTCTAGTTTAGTTCAATGGGTTACTTCCAGTCGTATGAAAAGGCTTTTTTTTTTTATTATCATCACATATAAAAAAGGCACAGATACAGACCAGCTCCTCCAAATTCTGCGAGCACAGCTCCAAATGGCATCTTGCTGCCCCAGGGTGTGGGGCCTGGTTTCTCTTCCACCTCCTTAATGTAGGCTGAGAACACCCTGGAGGCCAGAGAGGGAGAGGGGGGGGGGGGGGGGGGGGGGGGGAGAAAGCAATAAAAAAAGACCAGAAAGCAAAAGAGTGAGTGAGGACGTTGGCAGGCCTCTCATCATTTAAGCGTCGTCTCTTGTCCCACAACTCGTTTCACTGTTAACGACATTCACCTGCATTTGAAGTCACAGGATCCAGCGGCCAGCAGGATGTTGTTGGGATGCCAGTCCAGACTGAGGACGGTGGAGCGTACCGGCTTCTTGATGTGCTTGCTCACCCACCTGGAGCATTAGAAAAAGCACAGACATCTTAAAATATGAATGAACACAGCACTTCTATCTAATAATTATGTATAAATTCAATGATTCAATAAATTAATCCGATTTACTAATGTTATTTTTTTCAAATGTGAACAATTTGAGAGTGTAGTTCAGCAAAACTAAGCTGTTTGTTTTATTCTCGGCTGTCAATTTAACACAACACAGCCAGCTGTGCAAAAAACAAAAAAAATGAAGATTAAGAATCAGGCAGCCCTAGTTAGAGAGACGAAGAGACTTTGTACGCCTGGAAAACCTGAATCAATGAGCAGAGTGTAACAGAAGAGACTGGAGCAGTGCTGAGAATAAGAGAACCTTTCAAGCTTCGGACTGGATCTTTATCAGTCTTTTGGAAATACAGAGCTTTGGTTTTAAACCAGGTGACAACAAACAGGTATGCATTTAGTTTAAATCAGGCGTTGTGATGAACATGTTAATCCTCCCATTCATGTGAATAGTGCTTCAGGCTGCGACGGTGGGGACCACAGAGGATGCCGAAGAAAAAAATAAAAAGCTGTGGCAAATCACGTAACTGACAAGCCTGCAGTGAGGGAGTAGAGACATTCATCATCACACAGCCATGAAATGGGCCAAACAAGCAACACTCACACGCCACAGCACAACCCTGCCCTAATAGTGCAACAGTGAATGCATTTCTTTTTACAGAATAAATAAATAAATAACACAATCTAACTGCCATACTGCCCTCAGAAAAGTGACAACACACTACACGTTGGAGTGAAAAAATAACAAGAGTCATACTCCCAAATCAAAACATGGTTAAACAAGCAGAAATATCAATTTGCCGGTAATCTTGTGTCAAAAAAACAGAATGGTTGTACAAATAGTCTCACCAGTCATTCTCAGACTCAAAGTAGCAGACGGAGATGAGTCGAGCACCACTTCCAACTGCAAACTTGTTCTCCAGTGGAGACCACTTGACGAAGGTGGCGGCTCGGTTGATCCTGAGGATGACCAGCGTGGGCTTCCATACCCCTTCCTTCTGGGACCACACATAGGCGTTACGGTCTGCTCCACATGTCACTATACGGTCACTTTTGGGAGCCCAGTCAATACCTACAACACAACGCAGAGAGATGCAATAGCTGACTGACTGTTGCAACAATCATGAAGTGAATTACGACGGCACATTCTAGAGCTGAATAACATTTTACACAGATTGAGCAGTCAGAGTCTGTGTCGACATGAGCTGATAACAGTTCCAGTCACATTTGTTCAATTGTTTTAGTCATAGAAATACCCGTTATGTGTCCATTATGCTCCTTCAATTCATGAGTCTTAACCCACTGGTTGCCACTCTTTTTGTAGATGTGGACTTCATGGTTATTTGGACTGATGGCAATTTCTGCAGAAAAAACACAAGACAATAAAAACAGCAGGTTAACAGGACGCAAGTACAGATAACAAACATGCTGAACCAGTTTCTGCTGTCTGCCAAATACCAAACTGGACCAACTACTTCACAAATCCTGAAAACAAACAGTGGAACAATAATGTTTTCGTGGCAGAAGTTGCACTCCTGGTCACTTAAACATGCCATTGTCATTTGTTTTCAAACGCATAACCTGTAACTTGATGTCTTAACTGGTATGTAGTGTACAAGCTGGTGATGGTATTCTCAAATAAATGAGGGCACTGTTGAGCCTTACGTGTCCTATCCCGGTTCCACGCGTGGCAGGTGATGGGTTCCAACAGAAACTGATGAAGGGACATCTTGTCTGGGTGTGGTAGAACTCTGCGAAGTCACACAGCGAAACTTAGTTTAGCAACAAGCGACACACATACCAGCAAACAGCTGAGCTGAACTCTCCCTCCATCAGCTTTAAAGCACCATAGACAAGCATATATAACTGTTAACTTCATTGCAACGTTACTCGACTACCATTAACGTTAGTTAACTTGGGTACAGTAACTAAACCCAATCAGTCAAAACAGTGAAAGGCTCATTCAACTAACGTCAGCTAATAATAACGTTAGCTTAAAATATATAACCAAGCTAGCAGCCGATATTCACCATAGTCTCACATTTTAGTACCATGACATGCCAAGTTCAACACTTTTACGAGCTGAAGTTGACTTTCTTTGCTAGCTACTGTCATATTACTGACTAGGTGTGTTGCCTCGCTCGGTTAATCGTTAACAGTAAAACATTGATAGCAAGTTATTCAAATTGCTAGCTTAGTGCCCACCGGTGTTAGATAGGCCTAGCAGCCAGAAATTGGCCATTTCTGGAAATATAACGTTACCGACGTTTTGCTACCCAAACGCTTACCGGAGAGGCCTCCCTTTTCTATGTCAGACTTCGGGTTTTCCTTGGAGGAGATGCCTTTACCTCCGATGACAGCTAACACCATTAGCCATACATTCCGCTAGCGGAGCATGCTAACTTACCTCGTCAGTCCGGTTCTGCACACTCGTTAGCCGGGCAAGCTACGGTACGCTAGCGGGGAAAAAGGTTAGATTAGGAATGGACCCGAATTCGCGGACTCTGGTCAGTCGACACGAATTCGTCCAGGAATGTTGAGGAAATGTCAAGACGGCCAGTAGGATACGACCGGGGAGCATCCGGCAGTTAAACTTGGCAGCAAAACCCGTTGGATGCTTGGCTGGTAGCTAGCTTAGCCTCATCACGCTAGCTGTTACGTTCAACTGAAGATCCTCGTTCACACCGACGTCTCTCACACACTACGACGAGTGCGAAAGAGCGCCTCTAGTGGTTCAAATAGAAACATCCAAAGTGTCCGAACCAGTTGCAAAACACCACCATCTAGTGTACGATGCGGACAAATACCCTATAAAATTACTGTGCACTGAGATAAGGGAAATAATAAATAATTCCTTGATTCTCGGGGGGCCTGAAAGCCACATATTTGCCAATAAAAGTAAACAATATCAGATACGGGCATTACGATTGGGCTTAAAGGGTGCATTGTGTCTAAAATAATATAAATCTGGAATTAAGTACTATTTCATGGAATACTGTACAAAATGCACAGAGGATGGGAGTAACAGGTGGTAAATATGGGCTCAGAATCGAATTTTTGCTCCAGGGCCCCCCGAGAAAGATAAGCCATGTTCTTAACCTCTACATCCTGTGCTGGCGCCGGCTCAGTTCACAGCAGAAATGGAATCCACATAGGTGCAGTTATGTGTGTCCTGCTAATGAGAGTATGATCACTGCTTTATTATGGCAATATACTAATGGGTTGCTAGAGAGTTAGTTATGATGAACTTTAGGCCACTCCAAAACACACACATGAAATTCTATTTTTATTAATTTGGCAACATGTAAACCTTTTAAAATCAAAGGAATTACAGGCGAGCAATCTCCATTTGATGTGCAGTAAACGTAAGTTAAGGTATAGCAATGTAGTGCAACTTTTCAAACAATTACCTCCAATTCACTTCTGCCTCATTTTAAAATCATGCTGCTTTTGCCTTGTGGGTAATAGGTTCTCAAACCAATCAGAGGAGACCTCAATTAGTACCGCTCCATTGCACCTGGTATACCTACAAATTAACTGCTGCTGGCTGCTAACAAATTCAGGTTCTCACTCTTTTTTCTGTTGTATACATCATCAAATTGTTAAATGGCGTCATTCGTAACAGAGGATGAGCTTTTTCCTACACCTCCACTGTACTTCTTACCAGGTAAAATACTTTAATTTACTTGATTTGAAATTATCAGTTTTTAAAGTTAAAACAAAACGTGTGACTTTGTTTTTACAGGTGAAAGTCACAGTGGGCCGAGCGTGAGGTTCTACCATATTCACTCACCTTCCACGCCTCCACCACCTTCCTCCACCTTTTCGCCTGGAGTTGGCTGCACCACTGAAACTCGCACACCTCCAACAGGTTCGTGCTCACTTCTCATCTGCCTCCATTTTGAATATATAGAGTAGGCCGGAAGGTCACATTTTGTTTTGTTCACATTTCAGCTATGTTCTTGCCTCTTAGACTCAGTTGAGTCGGGAAGTGTTTATTGAAGTGTGTCCGTTATTTGTGTTGTAAAGTGACTTGTACATACTGATTTAATTCCATAGTTTTGATCCTCGTATGCAATGATGTACCACAAATTTAAGATTTAATTGTGCCATTTTGAGCACACTTTCTTTACACAAACTTTGCAAATCCAACTTGTCAAACAGCACTGATCAGATAATGTTAAGGACCTCTAGTGTGGCGAAAAGTTAAGTTGAGAGAAAATGGTAAAGTGCAATCTTGAAGATTTTCATTTATATAAACGTCTGTTGGGTAACATCGGCGAAAGAAGTAACACAATGGTGATTGAGCCTACGGCCCACTGATGAAAGTATTTCAATATTTACAGACTGGGTCTCTGAGGCTACATTCCAAAAATGCTGTCCAGCTTTTCTCCATTGAATACTACCATTGTATAAAAAAAACTGCATGTTTGTATGGAATTTCAGATGCAGCCAAAGACTCCAGACTGCTGAACTGTAAGCTAAAATCCTTTGTTTACTCTCATATAAAAATCAACCAGGACTGAAATTATAAGGATTGTCTCTTGACGATAAGTGTTCCTTTTCAACCCCCCCCCCCATGTCTTCTCTAGTGTCTGCTTCCCCTCAATCGCCTGTCAGGCGGACGTGTGTGAGCTATGAAATGGAGCTGTTTTGCTATCCAGCTCTGACAACATGCCCTTCCTGTCAGACTCGGGTCACCACGCAGGTCACCTACAAAATCGGGAGGTTCGCGTGGCTGATGTGTCTTGTGTTTGTGTTCTGCGGGTGAGCAAAGACAACTTCAAATGCCTAAATCTGGTCTGACTGTAATTACCCCGCATCAATCAAAAGACGTAGACTGACGTTTCATTTCGGTCTCACAGGTTGGTGTTTGGATGCTGCCTGATTCCGTTTTTTGTGAACTATTTCAAGGACACCAGTCACACTTGTCCTCGCTGCAAACTCTTCCTCCATATGCACAGGAGGACATGCTGTGAATGAACACACACAAGATCAACAAGCAACAGGTTAATGTGTGTAAATCCATGCACAAGTCAGTCAGGATAACTTCAAATATAAAGATGTATGTTTAATAATTGGGGAGAAGATATGTTGGTTCCTATAATGTTGAAATTAGAAATATAAAACTATTTTACGTGTTTCGTAACAAAATACTATCAAATAAAGGTTTTCTGTGGCAGTTTTTTCTCATATTTTCTGTCTCATAAAGAAGAGCACACAACAGAAAACAATGCTGAGCTTGGACACAAGCAGGTTGTGTATATTTTGCTCCAAACAAATAATACCTGCAACTAATTTGTTTGATAAAACAATTGAGAACCTAAAGATTTACTTACTAGATTTATCCATCTGCTGATAAAGACTAGGCGATGCAGTTGAATACTGGAAAAAGCTAGTAAGTAGACCCGAGTTTATTTATTGATTCAATCATTTGTCAAACTACTTTATTCAAGGACAATAATTCTTTCACAATTAAGACTTTGTTTCAATGGATTTAACCATTGCCCACTTAGTGCACAGAGCCCCACCTTACTTTCACTTAAGTTCTCGTTACATCCTGTGTGGATTAAGCCTGCATGTGTACTTGTGCATGTTGTAAACATGCCCTCACTGACATGACACCAGAGGATTAGAAGTGTGGGTTTATTTTAGATCATTGAGCCTCAGAGTAATGAGCATTTGAGATGCAGCAAAACCCTTGATTCCCCGTCGTCTGAGGTCATACACGCCTTTTGCGGCACGCCACGCCCTCCTGCTGCTCTGGTATAAGACACTGACGGGACCTCAGCTGTCCCAGCGTAGATGATCACTGGTGGATCCCAGCAGCAACACACCGACCGCTGACCCCTGCATGGCCGAGGATGCATCGGAGTATCTCGCCTCCCTCGGTCAATCGGTTTCCTCCTTAGTGCCCGCCTCTTTTTTTTTTTTCTCCCGGCCCTTCAACCGCAAAACTGAACTCCTCTCCTATTTGATCCTGTGTGTTGCCAAAATGCCATTCATCCCACCTGTGTCGATTGCACGCTCTGTGTCAGGACTGACTGCTAAGGAGAGACCCATCAGCAACATTTCACCTGCAACTACTTTAACGAAGGTCCAAAGAGAAGACAAAGGCGGCTCAGTGAAGGAGCAACTGGCTTCAAACCTCAAGCAGCTGGGCAAGAAGAGCCAACCCAGGAGTCACCTGCCAACCGCCAAAGCAGTGTCGGCGGCAAAGCTGCATGCAAAGAGAAGGGAGCGACTGCTGCCTTCATCACAAACGGAAAGCTTCCCAGCCTCCAGCTCGGGCAAGTCCCTGTCTAAGACACTGCAGCACAAACATGTGAGCCAGAGCTCTGTAAAGAGTGAAGGCGAGGGCCAAGCATCAGGAGGAGGTCCGTTTCACGCTGACTCTCGCACCTGAGGCCGTTCTGCTGCTGCAGAGGAGGAACAACGAGAGACGTCAACATTCAGGGTCCGGAGGCGTTTCTGGAAGCGCCTTGGATTCCAGACACAGGAGAGAAAACATCTCTAAAAGGCATCAAACAGAGACACAGCACGCCAAACAGCAGAGTCGCTGAACTGGGAGACATGACTTCAATTGTGAAAATCTCCCTTCTGAACGAGCAACACAAGTTTGATGATGTGGAGTATGAGGAGGACCGCGGTGTGGATGAGCATGTGGTGCTGAAATGTACAGAGTGGCTCCGTGGGTTAGAGAACACACCAGTGACACTAGGACACAGCCTGAATAAGAGTGTTTGTAAAGGTGACATGAGAAGGGTTGCTAACTGAGGTTGTCATCTTTGTTTCTGCGCTGGCTAGTTGCTTTTTGAAGGCGTTGCAATAATTTAATTTAATGCAATAGTGCAGCCATAAAAGAAATCATGGAGTCTTTGGTTTGAATTCTTTACTCGGTGTAAACATAAAATAGCTCCAATGAATACATGATACAGAATATATATATATGTCATAGAGTCATAAAGAGTGGAACATGATGAATTTCCAACCTTAAAGCTATCGGGAAATTGAGGGTTTGTTTTTGAAAGCTTTTCTATCATTTGTGAATCTTTTTCTAAGCCCTGTGATCTGTTTTATGTTTAGTTATCAATATATTTTTAAGTTTCTTTGTAACAAAAACAAAATATTATTAAAAAAAAAATGACAATTCCTTCACGGTTTCTGTAAGGCACCAATAAAAAGAGAGCTTTATGCATTAACTATACTTTTTAACCTGGAGAAATGTGATTATTTAAAAACTAAATGGTTCCCAATGAAATCTAGAATCTGCACATGTTTTCTTTGCTGTGGCTCCCGTTGCCTCACTGCCCGTAAGAAGCTTTGTCAGGACTTAGATGTTGGCTTGGCTGTTGCTGTGCATTCCCTCGTGCACAGACCGGGTGTGCTTAGCAGCGGCTTATCCACCTGGGAGTCAAATGTTACAACACGCGTGTTTGTTTATGTGTGAGAGAGAGATGATTATAAATTATAATTAATGAAAGCTTATTTCAAAAACAACTTGTTTGTGTCATTTGAGGCATATTAAATAAATAAGATAAAGACACAGTGCATGATTGATGGATAGTGGATACATAAACAGATGGAAATCATTTCCAGCGGTTTATTCGTCGCAGCTGTACGTAGGCCAGGGTCATGGAGACCAATATGATTCCCAGCAGAGCCACCTGGTTCTGCCAGAAGCCCCACGCAGAGTAGTCAATGCCCTGGCTTTTCAGAAACTCCTCCCCTGGGATACTGCAGCAACAGACGAGAGAGGCTCAGTATGTGTGTGTGTGTGTGTGTGTGTGGGTTATTGTGGGTAAAGGAGTGGCTGTGTTATCGCTCAACACTCACATGGTGATGTTGCTGTAGAACAACTGTCCTGACATCTCGTTGATGAATGCAGCCTGAGAGAGACAGAAAAGAGATTGGGCTGAACATTCAACCCCGCTGATCTCACTCTCACAACCACACCCTTCTGCTCTTGATCTGCCTATTTTCCATCGCTTACATTCAGTCCATATCTGAAGATACTGAACCATTGCACCCAGGAGAGCCAGCTCAGCATGGAATTGAGGTTGACAAGAAAACCACCAAAAACCTAAAAATAGGAAAATGAAGACGGAAAAGAGAGAATATTACACTCGTGAAAAATAACTCTTTTTACACATTATGATCTCAGCCATGCATATTTAGTTTGTGTCAACATCTCACCATCATGAAGACGAAGGGCAGAGCAATGAGGATGTTAGCCATGGCAAATGAAGAGACACTTGCTGAGACGAGGAAGGCCAGACCGACTCCTGCCAGACTGACCAGAGACATGGTCAGGGCGAAACACATGAAGGCCTCAAAGGCAGGCTTCAATCCTGAAAGGGTGGTGGGAAGACATGAAACGAGTATGAGAAAGGACATGTTATTAAAATCCAGAGTATTGCTTTAAGCAGGTTCCCCATTGTGGGTCTTTAGACATGGCTGAAAGGTCAAATGAAAGGTTCCAGATACAAAGAGATCAACAGCGGGAGCATAAATTAGGAAGACATGCAAAACTAGAACAGGCAGCTCCCTGTCGTCCAGATTTTATTTCTCAAAACTTGAACCTCATTGGAGTGAAGCCAAAGCCTGTGCGGAAAGAATTTTGGATTGTTTCCTTATTTACGACAGAATTTGATGCTTTCACTCACTACGTCACCTGGGGGGAAATGACAAAGTCCTAAAGTTCAGGTACAACAGTCATCTCAAGAAGGACATGAACATAAGAGCACCAGCACGATACAATGTGGTGTGTATTCTCCGTGTGTACGGTATGTGTGATGAAATACCCATCATGTAGTAGGCGATGGCCGAAAACACAAAGATGGGGATGATGCGGTTGGGGATGAGATCAGCAAAGATCTTGGACAGGAAGTAGACAGACGTGCGGTAATAGCCACTGGAGTTCTCGTGACTGCAACAAATATTAACAAAGAAACACGTTGACAAATACGTACAAACGTGGCACAGTTAAAAACAATGTGATTGTAAAGGATTCACAGTATTCACTGACTTTGAATTCATGACACAATGTTGAGCCATCAATGTATATCATATGGCTCGTGCAAGTCTTTAAAGCAGCTTCTTTCCTCTGGCTGTGAGACTCCTTAACTCAGGGGTCTCAAACTCCCGGCCCGCAGGCCGAATGCGGCCCCCCACCTCATTTTATGTGGCCCGCGAATCCGCCAGCAAAAAAAAAGACAAGAAATTCTTTTCTTTTTTTAAAATGAGACTTGATAATAAAAATATCCCCATAGTTGAAATTATGAGATAGAAAGTCGAAGTTATGAGATAGACCGTCATAACTATGATAGAAAGTCATAATTCTGAAATAGAAAGTCAAAAATATGAAATGGAAAGTCAAAATGATGAGATACTTAAACACAGTCACAGAAGCAGCTCTTTGGCTGGTTACTGTACACTTGACATGGAAATGTATTGTGAGTACATTGAAGACTACTTTAAACGTGGCTTTACAACACATGAAATACTTCATGTGGGATTGTGCAAACGCACCCTTGAAAGGATTTTAAGCATTGAACAAAGTTACTGTAATAACTTGTTTGATATTTGTCTTTGCTATTTTCTTTAATAGTTTGATCTTTGATAGAGTAATGTGGGTTTCTTAACCCTAAATTAAAAGGATTTAAGTTATAATAACAGAAATGTGCTTAAATATATTTTTACATTTATATAACTGCATGTACAATATTTTTACACTTGATCCTCCATTAAAAAGAAAAAAATGTGATCTAAACATTGAACATCTTCGTAGTCGTGCGCCTTCTGCAGAAGTTTGCAACTTTTATCTTTCACTCACATGAATATCGCTCTTTCATTGATAAAGAGTTCAACAGCAGAGAGATTCCCAAACACCATGTTGATGATAAGGAAGAAGAACGCTCCACTCCTGTCAGAGAGAGAGAGAGAGAGAGAGAGAGAGAGAGAGAGAGAGAGAGAGAGAGAGAGAGAGAGAGAGAGAGAGAGAGAGAGAGAGAGAGAGAGAGAGAGAGAGAGAGAGAGAGAGAGAGAGAGAGAGAGAGAGAGAGAGAGAGAGAGAGAGAGAGAGAGATCTGATTGTCAGTTAATCTGCTCTGTCCTGGTTTATCCCCTTAAACTTAAGGGTGGAATGGCGTCATAAAAGTTTCCTCATCTTGACATCATGGCGACTTATCTCACTCATTTACTGTATTTCAAATTGCATACTTTTGAAAAGTAAATCTTTTCTTTTTGTACTTTGACAGCCCAAGTCTTTGTTCTCGCAGCCTCTTCTGATATAGAGGTATGCAAATGTGCTGTGTCACCACATTTTACTGTCTCTGCCATGCAATAATGTCCAATGAAAACCTTCAATAAAGGAAACACCTTTGATATTATCTTCTATTTCCAATAAGTAGTTACGTTGTATTTTGGCCTTGAGAAAGGGGGCACATGTACAGTCGGGCGAGTTTTCAGAAATAAATTTAAACTAGCATTGCTGCTATGCTGCAGGTTATGCTACTGTACCTGTTCTGTAAGGCCTCGGGCAGCGTCAAGGGCATTTGGTAATAAATGAGTCCCACCAGAACAGCAAAGAAGATGTTGAGAGCCATCTGGGCATACGAGGTCTGAGGGTTCCTCAGAGAGTTCAGAACTGTCCTACCACACACCACACGCAACTGTCTCACACACACACACACACACACACACACACACAAATAGTTTTTTATGAACATGATGAGAGTCATAAACAGGGTTCATTCAGCGGGCACACTGGCTGGCACAGTCATTAAACTCTGTGACCTAACATCATAAACTCATTTCAATTTCAGGTTCATCAAAAATATGACTAGCAACTGAGATTTGAATTCCCTCAAATGGACATTTATTTTGTATCGTTTTTTAATGTAAGAAGAGAGTTTTGTCCAACGTTTGAATGTGTTTCTGAATTGCGGCGTTGGCTGACCTGGTAGAAGAAAGAGGTAGCGTAGTCAGCTGCCTCGTCTTGACCTTTGGCCCCGTCAGCGATGCTCTGGTTCACTTGGTCCAACTCATCGAGCACATTCCGGCACAGCTGGGACTGCCGGTACTTGTTTGCCAATGGATTTTTACACTCTATTGTGGAAAGAGGACATTATGCATCGCCATTTTGTAGATAAGGACAACAGAATAAACTTCTATCTTTATATTGCAGTCTTTGAGTCTCCTCGGGGTGTCTAGGGTCTAGACTAAAATCAAAATATGGTTAAAGGAGTAGTTTGACATTTTGAGAAAATTGTAAATGCTGTAATCACTTTTGGAGGACATCATCTGTGACTTCTTGTCAGTATCTTCATTATCTTGGGTTTGCTAAATGTATCGCCTCCCGACCCTAACTTATGTGGTTTTTTTTATACGTCATCTCATTGTCTATATTTTAAACTTTAACATTACAACCAATTTAAGCCCAATATGACTTGGACACATGGATGTATTCATACTAACAAATCACAAAAAAACAGGCCTAAAGCCTCTGTTGGTGCTATATACCTAAACTGTGTGTGTGTGTTTTGTGTAGGTCTACCTGAAGTAAGTGACACTAATGTTGATTTTGCCTCTCCATTTGTGACGTCCATGAAGAAATCAGCAGGGTTGTTGAAGGCCTCAATTTGGTAGCCTGAACGAAAACACACACACACACACACACACACACGACAACACATCAAATACAGACACATGCAACACTGTAATAAGTGAACGAGACTAAGAAGAACAGTCGTAGTTTGTTGTTCATTTCATAGTTAGGAGGCTGATTATTGTGAAAACAGAAGCTAAATTGAAGTAGCTGGCTGTCCAGCATGATGACTTCATATGGCAATACAGTTTCTCTTTTTTGAACAAGGATTCATCACATTATATCACAACACATTCCTAATCAAGGTACTACACCTTTCATAGCAAACACACAAACACACATACCGAGGTTTGTGAAGTATTCCAGTGCCTGCGCTGCTGCGCCTGCGTACACCACCTCCCCTTTATGCATCAGAGTCAGATGGTCAAACTGTCTGAAGATGGAGTAGCGCGGCTGGTGGATGGAGAAGATCACAGTCTTACCACTTCTGGCCAGCCTGGACATACATAAGGAATTTGATTGCATTCATATTGTTACAGAAGACACAAAGACAGCAGTAGATGGTGATGGTGGTGCTCATTCACTCGCCATCTTCAGCAGCATTGTACACTTCAGTTGACATTTGTATCTTATGCGTGTACGCAGTATGTGTTTTCTAATGGAGAAGTAATTGTGTTGTACCTGTTTAGTAGGTTGATGATACAGTTTGCAGTGTTAGAATCCAGTCCGGTGGTCGGTTCATCCAGAAACAGCAAAGAGGGAGAGGTGATGAGCTCCATCCCGATGCTGCACCTCTTCCTTTCACCTCCAGATACGCCACGCAGAAACTCTGTCCCTATCTGCACACACACACACACACACACACACACACACACTCACACACACACACACACACACACACACACCAAATCCTTGAGCGATAAGCTGAACAGCAAGCGTGAAAAATACTAAATGTATTAATGAATGTAACTAAGGAACGTGTTTTGGACTTTTTGGGCTGTCTTTATATCAGTTTTTTTTCTTTGCTCCAGGTGAAATACATGACATCATTAAAGAGAACAAATAAATGTCTGCCACTCATACATTTGGGACATTAGACAGCCACAGAGTCGTTTCTTTCCTTTTGTGCACCTTATAATTTGAACACTATTCTGTCATTTGGGTAGGATTACGGAAGCTATTAAGATCAATTGTCCTTTTAACAATCTTTAAATAAGTGCTTCTGCTTATTCCTGAGTAAGATATTTGTAAACTAACAGTCTTTTGCTATTAGCTATTAGCGTGTGTGTGTAGCGCTGTACCTTGGTGCCTGCACAGTCTGTTAAGCCAAGGTCTTGTATGATGGCATCCACTCTGTTGTTTTTATCCGTGGAGGAGTAATGCTGAGGGTTGAGACGCAGGTTGGCACTGAACAGAAGGTTCTCCCTCACAGACAGAGTGCCCATCATGATATCATCCTGGAAGCACACGAATGATGAAGGCCAGAAGTACTCAGAGGAATCCAAAATGTGATAATAGTAAAGAATGTGTGTGTATGTTTGTATGTATTTGTGTACCTGGACCACATAAGCAGAGCTGAGCCTGAGGTCAGACGAGACGGCTTTGCCATCCACCATGATTTTTCCTTGCTTCAGTCCAGCAGGGTCTTTTCTCCCTGCGATTACATCCAGGAGTCTGACAAAAAGAGAAAGAAACTAATATGCATTTGGTTGGGGTTGTACATGTGTGTGAGACCGTGCCTGTGTGTGTGCTAGGGGTGTAACGGTTCACAAAATTCACGGTTCGGTTGGGTACGATACAGTGGAGCCACGGTTCGGTACGTTTCGGTACAGTAGAAAACTATAAATGCCAGAGAAATGTACTTGATTTTAAAATGTATTTATTCATTACAACTAACATCATGAAGTTATTCTTTGACTTTGAACAATGATGGAACTAAACCTGAGTGACCCATCTTCTGGGGTGTCTTCTTAGCAACACATAAGCATAAAAAACAAAAACTGCTCCTTAATGTTATGTAGTATTGTTACTTACATCTTGCAAAAGAGATTTTTAATCTCAATGGGACTACCTTTTTTTTTTTCCAAACGTATTCGGTTCGTCATGTGTACCGAACCGTGAGTCTCGTACCGAACCGTGAGCCTCGTACCGAACGGTTCAATACGAATATGCGTATTGTTACACCCCTAGCATGTACATAAACATGTTTCTTACGATGTTTTACCACTTCCTGTGGCGCCCATGATGGCATTCATCCCAGGCCTCATGATGCCACTGCAACAGCCAACCAGAAAATAAAGTCAAGTCATTTTATTTACAGAGAACACTTTAAAATATCAAAATGATCTAGAATCAGTTATGTTTGATTACCATGATATATTGTAGCTTTAAAAGCCAAAATACTCGTGTATTTTTAAAATGGATTCCCTCTGGCTTAGGATCTGATACCAGAAAACGGTTTGTTTCCGTTTCTCCTATTTTTGTCTGAGTTTGCCTCAATAAAACAATACACAAATAAATAGATTGATCAAGTTCCCTGTAAAATGTATATAATGATTCGATGAAATGAGCCAAAAACACTTCTCATAACTTACTTATTGTCAGATGTACAGCAACCATAGTGCATAGGGTAATTGTATGAAAACAGGAAAAAGCGGCGAAGAAACACCTGGAGTGTTTTACGTTATACAGGTAGCCCTGGCATGCTAACGTAGAGTCACCGCCAAGGGATCTCAAAGGAAAGTATCATGTCCTACCTTACATCGTTGAGGATGTATTTTTTAGGACCACTCTTGCAGCACAACCTCGTCTCATGAACACAGTACTGCAAGTTGCTGAATGTGACAGTAGGCCCTCGTTCCTGGAAATACTCATCAACACCGCAAACAGTCTGCTCCCCCTTAGACATCTTCAAAAAATAGCAGCGCTACCAGCAGAGAATAAAAGGGGTCAGAAACTGGGATTTGATGAAAGAGAAAGAGAAAGAGAGAGGTACAGTCTGACACACAGACATGTGCAGTCGGACAGAGGGAGAGACAGAGAGACAGGTGAGCGAGCATGTAACCAGTATCTTCCCGGTTATAAACATCTGATCTTTGGACTCTCTCAATCCTTATCCCATAGACTTGTGGCTGTTTTCAAAAAGATAGTGTGACATTGAACTTTCAACCAAAAATCTCAACACAGCTGTAACTGCACCCAAGAAGCACCACAAGTTGTGAGATAATAGTTCATGGTGATTGACAGGTGACAATATTTATATGGTGAATATAACATTGTCAATACGTGTTTATCTGTATTCAGGGTCCTGGGTGAGCATGGGGGTCATTCCGATGGGGGTTTGGCGAGTTTAATATTTTATACGTTATGTCTCTTGACTTTTCAACTGTACTTATCCTTACGCAACAAGATACCAAGCCAAAATCCTTGTATGTGCAAACTTAAGTTTCAGATTTTTCAGATTTCTGGGGTTACAGGGGCCATTTAGCATGACCCCATAATTGTCACTTGGAAAAATATGTATGCCGGTATATATATATACACAGGGCTGTCTTTATACTTTTGATCACATATTGTTATGGCCCACATTTCCATGGCCGGGCTGCCCCCTGCTGTACAGAATGCTGTATGGCAGGCTAGAGAGAATATCCTGGGTGGGATCAACTTTGTTTTTCTTTGACCTTTTCTCAGTTTTTTACCGTTGTCCAATCAGGCATCGTGTTCAGCACCAAGAACCGCCCACAAAAATGTCTGCAGCCAATGGCTTTTCAGTACAGCGATAAAATAGGCGTGGCCAGCACCAGAAATTCTTAGGTGTTGTCATCGTGTTTCTTAGTTTGGTGTGTGTTACACAGGGCGTGCGGGCGGAATTTAAAACGTTCACAATGCGCCCTTAACAGCAACTGGTTTTCTTCTTCTTTTCTATAGCTTGTTAGGGTTGTGAAACGTATTTCTCCAATAGAGTACAAAATAAAGACAGTTAAGTATCTCCGCAAACCAAGCGATCCTGTATTTCATACGAAGGCTAGCTTATAAGCTAACCTAGCTAACGCCTACCGTTAGCTATGGAGGAGAAGAAGGAGGAGGGAGAAGCGGAGATCCAGGAGCACGGCCCCGAGCACTGGTTCTCTAAATGGGAACGGCAGTGTTTAGCAGAGGCCGAGCGGGCCGACCCAAACGAGGAGGAGACGGAACAAAGCCAGCAGAAACTGTGGCACCTCTTTCAGAATTCGGCCACCGCGGTAGCACAGCTCTACAAAGGTCTGTACCAAATACACCGAAGTTCAAGTCAAGCTAGCTGTCTATCAGAGCTAATGGAAGCTAATCTTGCTAGCGGAGAGAGAGAGACACAAAGGGCACTGGCGAGGCTAAACGTTAGCCGTTTGCAGCTTGTTCCACAGCATAACTAGCGGCGTTTATTTTCCCTGGTGTGTTTGCTGACATTAAATTGTGTTCTAAATATGTGTTTCTGCGGTTCTCTTTGTCGATAGCGATGACGTTAACCTGCAGCTAACGCTGTAGCTGCCGCTAAAAACCGGTCAGTGTGTGAGAGTGTGGGACAACCAGGCTGAATGTGACACAGGGAAGCTGTCAAAGGTCCTCCAGACGCGTTTATCAACGCATGACCCGAGTGGCTCAGCGGTGTGTGTCTTTACTGTTTTTAATCACATCTATTCGTCCTGTCTCGACACACATTGCTCACGTTAAAATGTTTTTGTCCACCCCGTTAACAGTTACCCAGTTCGTCAAAATGGCGATAAACAGGGAGGTGTTGGCCGAGAGAAAACAAGTCGTTTGTTGATGGTCTATCGCAGCGACAGCTAATTGTCGCAGTGGTGTGTTGGTGGATTTTTATCACATAACGTCCCAAAGACATTTTATTCCTGACTCACAACTTAATGTACTTTTTGCTGATGACTGCATTTTTTTAAATATCCAGAACAAAATGGCGTTATGATTAAAGTAAACATGGTCTTGGTTAAGTCCACTCTGCTTTACTGCGTGTTTTGAACATCAGAATCAGAATCACACTGCGTGTTTTGAACATAACACTGACGCTGTGGTTCTTGAAGTATGACACATGCTGAAACGGAAAATAAACGTGAGCCTCCGTTTAAAACGTCTATATTTCAAATGGTGACATCATGGTTGGTTAGATTTGGTCAGTGGGTTGTTTGCTGGGAGTAAAATGAATGTTTAAGATGGCTTTGTTGACCAATTGCCAAGTGCAGTCATGTCCCCCGACTCCCACTTAGTCTATAAATCCTGCTTCCGAGCTCCCCATATGTATGCTCAGCTTAATAAAATGTAATACAACCCATAATCATACTGTCCATAGCGTTTCTCCTGCAGATCAGATGCAAGGATTTGCAGTCGAGATTTAAATCATGAAATGATGATTTGTAGTTGAAAACGACACAGGCCCTGATCTTTTGTATGTGTATTTTTGTGATAAACCCAATACTCTATTCTGTATCAATACTCTTCATACAATAAGACCATAGCGGTGTTACAGGCAGCCATTAGATTAAATCCCAATTTGCGATTGTGCTCCTCCAAATACATCATCGCCGGTTAGTTTCTTAGTGGAATTGTATTTTAATGACCCATTTCTGACCGCTAAGACTTGAATTTCTCTAAAGATGAAATTTGAGCTTGAGAAGCTGTGTGAAAACAACAACATTGGAAAGTTATCATAACAATCTGACTAACTTTTTGAATTTAATTTACAGATAGAGTATGTCAGCAGCAAGGCCTCTCTCTCTGGGTGCCCTTCCAGAATGCAGCCACAGCAGTCACAAACCTTTACAAAGGCAAGTACCAGAAACTAACATCTGTACATTAGATGTGGCGATGACCTTTGTTTGCGGTGTCCAGATTTTAAAGACATTTGTCCCCGTGTGTCGTCAGAGAGTATGGAGGCCCGCCAGCGGAGCTATGACCTGGGCATCCACTTAGGCCACCAGCGCAGGAATAAGGATGTGATCGCATGGGTTAAGAAACGCAGAAGAACTATAAGGCGCGAGGACCTCATCAGCTTCCTGTGTGGCAAAGTTCCACCTCCACGGACAGCCCGCGCCCCGCCAAGAGTTTCCATGGTGTCTGCAAGCCGACCATCACCCCCAGAGACGGGCAGCTCTGTGGAGACGGACCTGCAGCCTTTCAGAGAGGCTATAGCACTGCATGGTACGTAGAAATGCCACGTTCGGCAGGAAGCCGTTGCATTATAAGAATGAGACCCCAGAGGTCATGCAGTGTACTGTGGCTTCATATTCATTTTCTGTTCATTCCAGGCCTTAGTGGCGCCATGGCGAGCATTTCTGTGCGTTCCGGTCCTCCTGGTTCCCCAACCCACCCTGCCCAGCCCCTTAGTCGTCGCAGGAATGGTCTTCATGACGTGGACCTCAACACCTTCATCGCCGAGGAGATGGCGCTCCATTTGGAATCCACAGCCAATCGTAAACGAGGCCCCGCCCCCTGTAGTGATGTCATCACGGACTCACCTACCCATAAACGTAACAGGATGCTCTGAACTTTTCCTACACCACTAATCCCTCCTCTGTCCTCTCCTTGGTGGCCGACTGGACAGCTGATGAGGACTGATGCCTTGGCCAACCATTTGAAATCTTCCTCCTTTTCATCTTAGTTGCAATGCTACAAATAAAGAACCTTAACTTTTACCAACCCACACATCTATTCCCTTTTTCTTTCTTTAGCTTCTCTCTTGTCCCACACGTCCTCTCCATAGTCGTGTTCTGTTCTTTTGTTTTTCCAGAAGATATTCGTTCCCGTTTGGTTCCCTGGTAGATCTGATTTATAGAAGCGAGCACACATCGCACTTAACATCCTTAAATTGCGGAATGTTGCATTTAGACATTGTTTATTTGGCCGGGCTCCTTTTGTTCTTCACATCCAGTATGAACCAGGCTGGTGCCTCCTGTTTGCAGTTCTCCTCCCCTCATTCCTCAAGCATACTTCCTCCGCCGTCTCCTCTATGGCTTGCTGGCCAAACCAGACTGGACTGAAACCCGGGCTCCTCTGCAGGCTGAACCACCTCCTCGCTGTGTGGCTCGACAAACTGCTTGTCAGCGTGTGTGTATCTCATTCTGCTGCTGCTCTGTGGTTTTGCGTATCTGACAGCAGAACTGCCACCTAGTGTGTTGTACTTGTCTTTGCCTTTTGAGAAAGCTGCTACAGTATCTCTGGTTGTTGTGCAACAGTGAGTTTGTGTGTGTGTGTGTGTGTGTGTGTGTGTGTGTGTGTGCTTCTGGATGCGGATGCAGGGTTCTGGCAAATCCAGCAACCACTTAGCCAAATTATTTCCTGTTTTACTTAAATTCATCCTATTCTTTTTTCCTTTTAGTTGCTCCTTCCAGCCCAAACCAGGGTTTTATCACAAAGCAGGTCACCCCAATTTACACACATAATGGTGACTATCATTACAGTTAGTCTGCTGACACTTTGAGTGTGGGGGGGGCAAGAGACAAAGCTTCACTTAGTACCCATGTCCTGCATTCTTATTTGCAAGTTTCCACTAACGCTGTTTGTTATTGGTGACGTTATGTTTGCAAATAATCCAAATATGTTTTTCCTGTCTGCGTCAAAATACACCCGACAGATTACTGGTTCTTGCGTTTTGCAGCAAGTGTTTCAAAGCTTGTATTTTACCTTTGTTTACATTTGGCCCTTTGATAAGAACAAACTGGTGCGTTGTCAGCATTTCTCCCTTTTATTTAAGAGAGTTGCAACACTCTCACTCTTGTGACTTCAGCTTCAAACCGCTAAAATTACAGGACATTTGCCAGTGAACTGGTTGGGGATGACAGCTGTGGTATTTTAATTTGCTCAGCCAGCTCATGGACTATTGGGTGTGTGGTGGTTCAGCACTTGTTTGGCTAATTTCACACACTGCTTTGTGATACAATCTTGTGTAATGTGTGTAAATAACATGTCGGTGCTGTTATATGTGGTACATATTGTAAAAAGAAGTGCAAATCCATTGGGATGTCCATGTACAAAAACAATTCTGACATTAAAGAAAATACAACCGTTTGTCTAAGTTGTCTTTGAGTTTCCTACGGGTTGGATTAGGTGTTTCTACTCTTTGAACCATCTGCTTGGCAAAGGTCTTATTTCAGTGCAGGATAATCTTTTCTTTCAAAAATTATATTTCTATGAATAACTGGTCCAGTCTTAAAAAAAAAAAAGGTGCAATTAAGTGGAAAAACTTGAGTTTCAGCTATTTATTGCATTGCTTGGTTAACAAATGTTCATTATTGCTTCCTTAATCCTCCCTTTCTTTGCTTGAAAGAACTATATTCTGTCATCAAGAGCAGAAGAATAAAGGATCTGCTGAAATGAGTGTAGTGGTTGTGTATCGGGTTTGTTATTGTTACTGCTGTATAGAGCTCTGTGAGAGCAGGTTGTCAACAAACTTCAAACTCATTGTGCAGTTCAACATGGCGAGCACACGGGGGCGACACAGACTAGTTTGTTCTCCAGAACATCAACAGGGACATCCAACACCGCATGCTTATAGAAGGATAATAAAATGCTAAACATAGGAACAAGATTGTTTCATTGAAACTAGGAAACAGTGATATAAATAGTCAGAGAGAAATAGAAAAAGTCGCAACAGATGAGCAACACTAAGAAACACAAACCCCATGATGACAATTATAGAAATGTCCTTTGAGGTTTCTCAAAGCATTAGTGGGCAGTTGTAGCCACCCTGATGAGAAACGGTAATCACCTGCAGTGGCATCTTTTAACGATGAAGTAATGACAATGATACAGAGCTGGAGCGACATGGACACCATGTGCCCTCTGCTAAGAGGGTTGTGCTTTCAGTCCTGTTAGTGAGGATGTGTTAACAGAGCCCAGGAGGGACTTACTGTTGTATAAGGTTTGCACCAAAACCATCCTAACCACAACAGGCCTTCATTTCCCCACACCTATCTGGATGTAGAAGCCGTCTGAGTGCTTTCTAGCTTTGGCACTGTACGGAAATTGTTGGGGTGAGAAAAGGGGGGGGGGGGGTCTCACACAGCCCTTTTCAATATGTTTAAACAGCATTTACTAAAAGAGGCAAAGCATAAATTCCCAGACTCAATTTTAAACCTCAATATCGTAACGGAAAATAAAAAATTATGGAAATTTGCCATATGAACTGAGCACCGGGCGTAGCAATGAAATATACTTTATATATCCAGGGTGATAACAAATAATATTACTCTGTCCCGCTGAGACTTTCCTCCTTCAGCTAAAAGAAATATCATTATACCCTCCCCCCCTTTTCTGAACCTTGCTCGCCCTCAATTAACTTTCATACAGTTCCTAAAATAAGCCAAAAATATGGTGTTTCCCCTTTTATAAAAGAAGTATTTGCAGGTACACACACACACACACACACACACACACACACACACAGCTATCTATATATTCACTAAATCACAGCCAAAGAACCGTTGACTTTCGAGAGGAAAGCTAGCAGGTCATCAGCACTTTTGGGTGAACTTTTTGGGCTCCTCCAAGTAAACGCCGCTATCTGATCTCCAGACTCTTCTAGTCCATCGCTGCAGAGGAAGGTGAATATCTGCACCGTCTATCTGACAAACCCAGGGAGGATATTTGTTCTTGCTTCCTCTGCTAACACCGCACGGTTGTTTTTGTTTCATCATGTATCTGAAGGCTCGAATGGCTGCTATTTGATTTAACCATGGAAGAGGAGCAGAGCTGACCGCAAGCTGTTTCACACTTCAAAAGAAGCACTGTGCATGTGTGTGCGTGTGCGTGTGAGAGAGAGAGAAAAAGAGAGAGAGAGAGAGCGAGAGAGAGAGAGAGAGAGAGAGAGAGAGAGAGAGACAGACACATGACGAGAAGCAACAAGTGTCTGAATGTTCCAGAAAACCCCTCGAAGATGGCCATCTGGGCTGCGCTGGTATACGCTCACACACGCACTCATAAACACACACACATATAGGTGTCTCCGAGGATGCCGTCTGGTCTGAAAGAGGGAGTTTGTGGTGTGTCTTGTGAACCATTACGGACAAACACACACACACACACACACACAAACGTCCGTTCTGTCATAGCAATAGCAATTGTGTGTCTGTGTGGGCTTGACCATTAGGGAGTCTTCAGTGGCAGACAGCTGGCGATCAATGATGCACTAGTTATCCCTCGTGTGCACGTGCGGATGTGCGACGACGCACACAGCACAAAAACAATGGGCGATGTTAATTGCTGCACCAGCTTGCGCTAATTGATGGAGGACAGCATGCTCATACACTCTCACACACACACACACACACACACACACACACATTAGCACATGCACATAAACAGAAGCCAATCAGGCAGACTGAGAATGTGTCCCCAGAGAGATAGAGCAGCCGGAGAGCAGGGGTGGTGATGGGAGATGGAGAGGTGGTGGAGGAGACGGGGGAAGGAGGAGGAGGAAGAAGAGGAAGAGAGGTTAAACACTCCCCAGCGACGGCTGCTCGTCGGGGCTCTTAGCTTCGTGCACATAAGCTCCGGTAGGTGAGCGACGCGTGGCGTGAATGAAAACACGAGGTCTGAGAGATTGTCTCCTATTTTTTGGGGCTGCTGTATTTTTGTGAAAGTTCCTCCTCTTCAAAAGGAGACCCTCCCCTTTCCCTCACACTCTTCCCCCCCCACACACACACACACACACACACACACACACACACACACACACACACCAGAGCTCCCTGTGCACCAGCATGTCCCTGTCTTCCACAAATGCCATGAAAAAAAAAGAAACCATGAGCTGATCACCATAGCAACACGTTATATATCTTCCAGCAATATTTATCCAACCCGGAGAGGAGGGGGGGGGGGGTTGTGGTAGTGATGGTGGTGGTGGATGAAGAGGGGAGGTAGAGGTGGTGGTGTGTGTGTGTGTGTGTGTGTGTGTGTGTGTGTGTGTGAGGGAGGGTCGTGATGCAACTCCTCTAAAAATCAAACGGTCATTATAGAAGAGGGGGGGTGCGGTTCAGGCGGGCGGCCACAGGGCGGCAGCAGCGTCCAGCGCAGCGGGACGGCAGCGTCGGCCGCTTCAAGACCAGCTGCTCTCAGTCATGTGTCACGCAGAGCTTAACGGGGTCTCAGCTCCTTCACCGCAACCAAATACTACACCAGCTTATTTCAAGAAGGTGTGCCGATGAGTGAAATTGGCTTTTTGTGGTTTTGAGCGTCAGGTCTGCGTGCTCCTTCGCAGGCACATGAGTGACAGCTGCACTGGACTTCTTCCAGGGCGTCCTCCAAAGCAACACCTACCGTTGGGATTTTGGGCACGCATTAAAGGACGGAGGAGATGATTGAAGAAGAGAAAAGAAAATGAAATGTTGGGGCAGAACGAGAGCAGGGATGACTGCAAGGTCCCCCCCCCCCCCCTCCTCCCCAAGCACAAGGATTAGATGTTGTGCTGCTGGCTGCAGATGGGTTTGGGCTTGATTCTGAATGCGTGTGCATTGTATGTGTTTGTTTGTGTGTGTGTGGGTTGATTTTTTGGGCTCAGGAAGCAGGTTAAGCAAGGGGGGGGGGGGTGGGGAGAGAGAGAGAAGGAAAGGAGGGAGAGGGGAGTGAGGAGGAGGAGGATGAGAGGAGGGAACAGGATGAAAGGATGTAGGTGAGTCTAGGAGGAGAGGAGGCCTAAATCCTCACTGAGCTCCAGGGAGGGAGCAAGAAGAGACATGGGGAGACTAATGATGGGAGAAGAGGGGGAATGTAGACAGACAGAGGAAAACAGGAAGAGACTGACAGTGTGTGTGTGTGTGTGTGTGTGTGTGTGTGTGTGTGTGTGTGTGTGTGTGAGCGACATATAGACAGGAAGGGGGTTAAAAAAAAGTGTACGTGCAGCACAAGTCTCCTTGCTCACAGGTTTATACAGAGAAACCCAACAGGACCTGACAAGAGTCTGATAGGATCAGCTCCTCTACGCGCGCGCGCACACACACACACACACACACACACACACACACACACACACACACACACACACACACACACACACACACACACACACACACACACACACACACACACACACAGTCCCACTTGCCCTCTCTTCAGAATTGCTCCATTTTTCCAATATTCCGTGCTTGAAGTGATATTTCGTCGTGGTACATTTCAAATTTTTCGGCAGGCTTTACCTGGTGTGACTCTGTGGGCCATTAGCCTTCGACAGAGCCCGACCCGCGCTGCACCTCCACGGCTCCATCGCCCTCCCTGGACTCTCCTCACCATCAACTTGGAAAAAGGAAATCCTGCAAAACAGAAGATGTAGTTTTCAGCCCAGCTTGTCTGTAGCACTGAGGCAGCTGTTGCTTTTAGTCACTCAATCAAAATGGACTAAATCGTGATAACGGATTAACAGTTGAAGTCATTTAACAATCACTGAGCCTTGTTCTTATTGTTTAATTGAGTTTTTAATAACTTTGGCTGCTTCTTGCAGTTTTATATAATTATTTTAATTATTAGTTTTCTTTTTTGCCTAAATTTGGGCAGCTAAGACTGTAGACATGACAGGGACTGTGGGCATTGTTGGTCGCTTTGAATCATTGTAGTTTTATTATCTTTGGGTTTTTTTGACTGTTGGTCAAACAGGACATGCTATTTGAAGACATCACTTTGGGCTCGGAGAACTAGTGACGGACATTTCTCTGTTTTCCATTGTATAGATACAACAATTAATCAGTAAATATACAAAGAAAAACCAATCAATTAATTTCAAATGTAAGTAATTGTTGAAGCTGCTATGTGTGAAACTTTGGATTCGGTCTTAGCAGCGAAACTACGAAGAATTATCACCCAAATCTGCAGTGTCCCTAAGAATCGACGGACCGCTTGCAACTTTACCGTTTTGATTCACCCTCACGGATCTTATCAACCTCTGCTCAGCACCAAACAACAGACAAGGCAAATTTAGGGACTCGCTGGTGAACATAGTCTAGCGTTTAGCAGCTAAAGGGACAAATATTTCCCTCAGGAGTTGGTGGAGACCAAAACAGAGCTATAGGTGTGAGCTGAAAAGATTCCAGTGCAGGAGCTTATAAACGTGTCAGGATGAGGAGGCAGATCATAGACATACCTGCGCTCACCAGGTACAGCGGCACGCCGATCTTGGCTCGATTACTGCCTGAAGGTGGGAGGATCATTTCAAAACCCGCCGGCCACATCATTTGGGAGGGTAGTGCTCGAGGATTGAAAAGGGTCTGAGTCCATCTCCTCTGTGGAGGTCAGTTAGAAAGCTTGTTAGTGGAAAAGGGCATCATTTTAATTTCAGCTCTGGAGGAGACATCTACTGGGAACCACTCAAGCCACTACAATTATATTCTTCAACGAGGAGAGCGCTATGCTTGTAATGCGCATAATATACTGCACATACTAGATTATGTCTGGCATTTAACAGGACACACTGCCCTGAACCGTGAACTGAGAAGAGGGAGGAGGGAGGAGGGTGTAACTTTCCTGCAATTTCTATGCCGGATTGATTTTAATAGCTAAATGATAGTGGGTATTTAGATATTATATTTAAGTAAAAGTAGCAATACTTCAGTATCGAATACTTGTACAAGTAAAACTCTTGCATTCAAAATGATATTTGAGTAAAAGTATTAACATCATAATATACTAAAAGTACTAATGATGCATAATGGCCTCAGATGCGTACATTGCCTTATTGTTGCAGGTGGCAAAAGTAGAGCTAATCTTAATCATTGTATATACTGCCAGGTAGCATAACCTATAATAACAAATCATAATATTTGAATTGCTATATATTTTATGTCAGTGACGTAAATTTGCAAAGTAACTGCAGCTGTCAAATAGAAATATGGTGCACTAAAAAAATTCAACAATACCTCCAAAATGTAGTTAAATAGAAGTAAATAGAAACTCAAGTACAAGTACCTCAAAATTGTTAATTGCAGTACAGATGAGCTCATAGTTAGTAATTAGTTACTTTCCACCACTGCAGGTTGTACATAGCAAACATTTTGAGGCAGTTGTACTTGTATTTCCATAATGATGCTGATACTTCTACTCCACTACATTTTGGAAGTGAATGTTAATACTAGTTGCTTTGCATATTCAGAGTATATATATATATATATATATATATATATATATATATATATATATATATATATATATATATATATTTCTACAATGTAGTATTAATATTGTTTAAAGTAAAAGGGCTGAGTGCTTCAGCTCTGGGAATACCATGTATTATTAACAGGAATCTTTGTCGATTAGTGATGCAGCACCGCCCTCTACTGGCCGATTAAATACGTGCATGAGCCGATCAACGGTGGCTGTTGTGCACACGTTCATTAACGAGCTAATCTAGTATATGGCGTTCGTTGGTTAAGCTACCAGTTACACTGCAAACTAACAAGGCAAACTTAACTATAAAGTCATAAAGTGGAAACATTGCTCCGGTTTCTGCAGTGGTGGAAAGTAACTATGAGCCGAGAGCTCCATTCAGTTAGCTAACATACACCAAAGCTAATGGTTAGCAAGCTAGCAATTACAAACAACTCACCTGCTGATAGGAAGACTTCACTCCAGGTGGAAGAGTGAGAGGTTTATAACATCTTTAACGTCCAAGAGATAGCGTCACCCGAAGATGTGGTAGACTTCACACTACTTCCGGAGAAAGGGAGAATTTGGGCTTAGTTCTGATTGGTCCAAAGTAATGTGAGCCGGAGTTCAGGGAGTCACCGCCAGAGGGCGCCATTTCTACATTAAAGATAAGATAAAGATAAAAGTAATCTTTTGGTTATTGCAACAGGACAGACATTAACACTGTACATATAAGTAGAGGAAGTAAAATAATATTTAGTATATAAAACTAAAACAAGATAGGCTGCAAGTTAAAGTAGAAACTAAAACTTGTTCTGTATTATATAGAAATATAATATAACTATTTCATAATATCAAAATCAACTTGCAGCCAGATGGGAGCTTTCTGAAGACGCAGTGAGCCAGGTGTGATGTGTCAGCCACTACCTTACTGACCCGGCTTACAGGCTCTGGCATCGTGCAGGACACTCACAAGCACTTGTTTCTGGCCTGTGAGTCGCCTGGCTGATCCCTTGATGCGTTACAGTCTGTGTTTGGTGTGGGCAGAGGATTCGTGTTTCCTCAAAGTGATGGAGGAGGTTAAGGACACATCCAGGGGGATGTTCATCTCTTACGGAGCAGTCAGCTCTAGGTTGTCGTCTTTACTCTGTGCTGCCAAGCTGTGTCACGGTGTTCCTGTAGGCCGCCTCATCATTGTCATCATGAGGCCTGGGACCGTGGAGTCAGTGGCAGACTTGGATAGAAGTGTGGCAGGAGATGCAGTCATTGGTGCAGATATGGGGAGAGGATACAACCTTGTGGCTCCTGTGTTGGGGGTGAGGGGGGGGGGGGGGGCAGACAGATGACTGCCATGCTGCACCTGTTGCTTCCTGTTAGTTAGGGAGTCCGTAATCCACTCACAGATGGGACGCGGTACTTGCAGCTGCAGCTGCTCGGCGTGCAGACGGTTGGGGAGTATGGTGTTAAAAGCTAAACTGAAGTCCACATCAGAGCTCTCACATATTTACCAGGTGCTGAACTATGTGGCGGAGGTTAACAGCATCGTCCACAGTGCCGTTGGCTCTGTAGGCCAGAAGGTGGTCTGTGATTGGCTTGGGGAAGGACGGTATGTGAATGGTAATAATGAATGAGCTCACTGCTCTGCTGTGAGGCTGTGTGAACGGCCATGATGTATGAACCACCGGCTGCAGAGCCTCTGTCTGCTTCTCACTCTCTCATGCGTTTGAGGAGAGGTGAGATTGCCATGGACACATATAGAATTAATTGAGTAGGATGAATGATTTATATGATTTATCAGCGATGACAAGTCTGCTTGTCTCCTCATGAAATTACACCTGTGGTAAGTGGACGGCGGTGGCGAGGATGTGATTCATGCTGACATCCTGTTGTGCTTAAAGGACGACTACTGAATCTTTCAAGCCGGTCACAATACTGACGTGCTTTTATGTATATTGAATGATTTATTGGTCGCTGTAATCATTTCTCCTCTCAATGCAGGCTGTCAAGAGACCGGGACTCCAATGTAAGAAAAAAAGAATCCACATGTCCAAATGTACTGAGAAATTTAGCCAAAGCTAAAATGAGGCTTTGGCAGTTTGTGTTAGCCAAATCAAATGCATATTTACTAAATTGTCTTTGTTTTCTTGCTGAGCTGTAATGGAGAATTCTTCATTTTCCAAGATGGCTGAAGTTTACACTGCATTTAATAATAAAAATAATTCCCTTAAATTACTGTCACATTCGGTTGCCATCCGTATTTGTGGGTGAGTATAGCCAAGAGGAATCATTGCAGTGAGCCATAACTCTTTCATAATATAGGCAGCCGTACTGAGAAAGATGTTAAACAAACTATTGAGGTTTCACACTGCTGAAAGCTGTCACAGTATATCGTCAAAAACAAGAAGGGTTCACAACAAGCCAGCCACCACACGAGAAAAGATAAGCTGTGGCCAACTTTTAGATCAGCAACCTTCCTCGATACATCTTCCTCAGAACCACCAGCTGATTAAAGAGGAAGTTATTCTGCTCCCGCACGATACAGATTCATTCCAAATAGTGTGAACTGAATGTGAATGAATGTGTCGGAAAAGTCTCGTCCATCTGTAAAATTGAACAGATTCAGTTACTCATCATCTATTTCTGGAAGCAGGAAGTGTGAGTTTGTGAAGCACTCAGAGCTCTGTTTATTATTACATCTGTGCACAGCTGGATAATCACTGCAGAAAGCAGCCGTGACGCTCACATATGTTTGTTTTGGAAAGGTACAATAATTTGCCCTTTCGATGAGTCCCGCCCCTCGAACGCAGACTGGCCAATCATAGCGTAGCGTCAGTCAGCGCCAACCAGGGTCTGACAACTAACCAGCTCTGCTCCGTAGACTTTCATGCAATCGGTTCAGATTTTCTTATTTTTCAGGCAGATTTTGTGGATTTGGAGCTAGTCATGGTTAAGCGTTCGCATTGTAGTGATACTTGTTGGAAGGAGATATACGTTCCTAAAATGTTACGTTTCTTCTATGAAGCTAACATTAGCATAATACGTTAGCACATCATTTTCTAATACATGCTGCTTTTGCTTTTTAATGATTGTAACAGTGACTAAAGACCGACCCGGCTTTACAGGAACAGAGATGTTCCTTATGGCTTATGTCCTGATAGCCAGGCGATGTGGTGGTTCACTCTTACACTGTGATCAGTAATGATCCAAAAGTCAAATAATATGTATTCAGGACATGCAGTTAGTGACAGTGTGGGCTCCATGGTAATGAAGCTCTTACAGTTTGACGGAGTAGCACCAGGGGGCGGGGCTTAGTGAAGGGTTCAAATCGCTGAACGTCTGAGAAGAGCTTTGCACCTCATTCAAACACTCTTTTTTCTAGTATTTCAAACACACACTAGACCCCCTGCACTTTGCGTACTAGGAGGACACTGGAGTGGACGATGCTAACCTCTACATGCTCCACAGGGCCTACTCTCGCTTGGATGAGCCAAGTGGTTTTGTGACGATTACGCTCTTTGATTTTTCAAGTGCATCTACGACCATCCAATGCTCCATACTTAGAGCCAAGCTTGAGGGGATGTGGGTGGATCCCTCGTTTGCTTCCTTAATTACCCAACAGGACGACCACAGTTCGTCAAGATGGGCAACTGTGTCCCTGGGACGGCGGTGAGCAGCAGTGGGGCTCCACAGGGCACTGTTTTGGCTCCCTTCCTGTTTACCAAGGACATGGTTTTTGCAGGTCTCAGGACCTTATTCAGCCAGTCAACGGCGGTAGACATTGAGGTGGTGCAGACTTACAAATACTTAAGTGTGCAACTGAACGACAAGCTGGACTGGTCCTTGAACGCAGATGCCCATCGGGGACCGAGCTGGCTCTTCTTTTTTCTTCCCACGGAGGCTTCAGTCCTTTGACGTCGACAGCAAAATGTTTAATGTTTTATCAGTCTGCGGTGGCAAATGTACTCTTTTATGCTGCGGTCGGCTGGTGAGGCAGCTTGACAGACAAGGACATCGACGGCTAGACAAGCTGGTGAAAAGGGCTGGCTCAGTGCTTGGCTGGAGGCTGGACTCACTGGGGACTGTGGTGAGAAGATGCATATAGAATAAGGTGCTGGCCGTCCGAGACAATGTCAGTCATCCCCTCCACAACATCCTGGCAGGCCAGAGGAAGCAGCGGCTGTGGACGGTTCTCTGTCCCTCCCCCAACACCCACGACCCTAACCCCCTGGAATCCTTCAAGGACTATGTGGTACTTTTTACATTTAATTTATTGGCACACTATATATTTATTCATTCATATGACTATAGATTCAAGAAGACTATAGATTCAACTGTTGACGTCCGGACTGAGGAGGAACTATGCGTTGAATCTGTTCTGACATAGAGCAGTGGACCAACAGTTTTTCCTCACAGAGATAACAGAGGTGCCTGGAGAATTTGATAATCCTTTGTAAATGTGTTTTGTGGATTTAGAAATGGCTTATCCCTGTTGTCCCCGAGGTTTCCTGTCTGAGAGTGTGAGGTGCCAGGGTCAGTGCTATGAGCCGTCCGTCCTCATACCCTCAGAGGGGGAAAGCTGTGTTCACTCATCTGACATCAAGTCAACCCGAAACCCAAGAATCCCACAGGGGCATCTGAGAGAAGTTGGAGATAGTTTCCAGGGGAAGTTGTTCGGAGCATGGGCGGATTACGAGACATTATTATGTGCTCCTGGGCACAGACATGCAAAAGGCCCCACCACATCTCCTACATAGGACCAAGACACATACACTTTATAGTTTTATTGTTGGGGTTTTTGTGGAATCTCTTTGAGGTCAGTTTGTGGCTTTTTGTAATGCATTTTGTCTGTGGTTATTTTGCCCTCATTTGTGGTCAATTTACATGTTGTTGTTTTGTGTCTCTTTTAAGTCATTCTGAGTATCTTTGTAGTTGCTTTGCGTCCCTTTGTAGTCATTTTGTTTCTTTTTGTAGTTGCTTTGTATCTCTTTGTAGTCATTCTGAGTATCTTTGTAGTTGCTTTGTGTCTCTATAGTCATTTTGTGTCTCATATGATTATCTTACAACTTTCCTTGTGTCTCCTTGTAGTTGTTTTGTGTTTCTTTGTGCTCATTTTACATCCTGGTCAGTGCCAAGGCAAGGGGGCCCCTGACATTTTGGGCCCCTAAGCCAGTGCCTGGTAGGCCCGTTCAGTAATCCATGGCTAGGAGGAATTGATCTATTCTGCTCTGACACAGATGTAAAATCAATTTTATAACCACAAAATTAGGTATTCTCAATTATTTAACTCTCAGCTATACTCAGCTAAGTCTGACTTCTTGGATTTGCAGTTATTCAAAATACAATACTGTTTATTAACTCTTTACACATAGTAAAATACCTTGTATAGATATAAAACACTTGTCTTGAAACAGTAGCTTCTTGACTGAAAACCTTAAGATCAGCTCTAAAACTCAATCAAACTCTGAACTCGTGCTCCGTGTGCTGTTGGTGGGAGTCCGCCTCAGCGGGGTTCGTCTTTAATGGCTAAACAAGAGGCTTATGTGCTGCGCTGCTGTTTGAATTATGAATTCAGAATACATAAGTGGGTATCACAATGTGGTATTATAGTTATTATCGCCTTATTTTTAGCTGACTTCAAAACCCGTCCACCTTTCAAAGTCAGACCTCACTGAAGGAGGACAGCTGCTCCTTGGCTTTCATTCTCTCGAGAACGATCCATGAAGTAATGTCGCACTTTAATATATGTGTGTACGTGACTTATCTGCAATTCATACATTAATAGTGCAAGACTCAGCATGAATTAATGCATGAATAAATGCATGACGTATGAACTCACGAGGGTCCAAGCTATTTAAAGTCGACTTCATGGTTGGCACATAAAAATCCGAGTTAAGATCATTACCTAACATAAAGGAAGTGATAGATTAATTATCCTGTTGGGTCAAATGAGCCCTAAGATTTACTTCATGATGGCTCGAGTCCAGGTGAAGGACCTTATTTAGAGTTTGTCTCAAGTCGTATTTAACGCTGACTTAACTACATGGACTGATTGATACAGACATGTAGATCAATTACAGCGGCCTTAATCTCTTCCTCGTCTCATTCATCATCCACGACACACTCACATACTCTTCTGTCCAACATCTATCTGTCGAAAATAGTTCTTAAAATTAAATTTGTGTTTGGAACATTTCTCCCTTTTTGTTAATGTACCGACCAAGTGAAACTATAGTGGGGAAAAGGTGAAAACTGCAGTTGAATTTGGTGAGTTTTGTTTTTTAAAAGATTTCTTGAATTTTAAAACGTCTGTTCACAGAACAATTTATGTGTCAAATCAAAAAATATGTCACACTTCAAACTATTTAGACTGGGCTTACTGTGGTGCTAAAAGAGAAGTCAGTATTAGGAAACAAAAGCTTTAATTCATGGAGAGTCATGCATTTATAAATGCCTTCATTACTGATGATAAGTATCGTTTAATAATATGTTTCAAAAATAGTTTTAGTGACGCCTTTTTCTAGTTTTCTCTCCCTCGTCAGGTTCCTTCTTGACAAAGATCTACTTTCATGACAAAATGTTAAAACATGTGTGTGTGTGTGTGTGTGTGTGTGTGTGTGTGTGTGTGTGTGTGTGTGTGTGTGTGTGTTTTCCCAGTGATATCACGTAATGTTACTTTCAGAGTGTGACAAGTGTGTGTCCTGACTGTCAGCTTAAGCTAAAGCCTGAACTTCAGGCCAGTCTGCCGGTATGCATGTGTGTGTGTGTGTGTGTGTGTGTGTGTGTGTGTGTGGAGGCGCTATAGGGTGCTGAGTCCACTGAGGTACAAACTCTATCAGGCTTTTTTAAGAGCTGTCATATGCACACATATACACACAGGTACACACAGAGTGAGTAGACTTTCTGCAGGTACAGAGCACTCTTAAACAGTGTCTCCCTCCCTGTCTCCCTGTAGATCCCTAAGATGGTGGCCATCACTGTCAATGACGTCAGCACAGCGCCGGTGGGCTGGTGACAGTGTTTCTGCTGCTGTTACAGGTGTGTGAGTGACTCCAATGTGATGAGATGAGACCTGACAGCTGGAGAACCAACGGGGCACTAATACCTTGTCGAAGTCAAATCTTTGTCCGTGCCGTCACACCTCTTATAATTCTAATTTGAAGGCTGCCGCCATTCGCTATCCCTCTTATTACGTCCTTCTTTTCTCTCTCTCTGTTCAGCAGCTTCTCTGTCCCTTTCTTCTGTTCTCTATATCTCTTTTTTTCTCTCTCTCCTCCCCCTCCTACACGCGCCCCCTCACCTCTCCTCTCTCACCGTTTGATCAGCGGAGCAGCATCTCAGCAGGAGTATTTAAGGAAAGACAAGGCGCCCCTGCTTTTATCCTCTCTGTCGCACCCCTCCGTCTTACATCTCCCTGTGCTCTCGTTTGCTCCTCTCCCCAGTTTTACTCTCACTTTAATAATCCTATTTCACTTCTCTTCCACACACATTTTCTTCACAATGTGGGCTTCAACACAGAAACCGCAATGTATGTCTGTGTGTGCGCGCGTGTGTGTGTGTGTGTGTGTGTGTGTGTGTGTGTGCTTCTTTAAGTACAGAGAGGCTACAGTAGATGTGTTCAATTACACAGCAGGAGAGTTTCCTCTGAGTCACTCAAACTAATCTGGCCTGAAGGTGCAGCTCCAGAGACCTGCAATGTGTGTGTGTGTGTGTGTGTGTGTGTGTGTGTGTGTGTGTGTGTGTGTGTGTGTGTGTGTGTGTGTGTGTGTGTGTGTGTGTGTGTGTGTGTGTGTGTGTGTGTGTGTGTGACTTTTGCAGTGAGTGAATTTGTGTGTCCACTTGAAGGGGGAGCTAAAAGTAAATATATAGCTATTATTCGTTATTGTTATTTTCTCATCATTTCATGGTATTCAACGAATTTAAAAAACAAAACAAACAAACAGGAAATGTTACTCACAGAATTGGAACAGTAGCTTCATATTCAAAGGGTACAGCTGGCGTATTCTTTATTTTTCTCTGTGTCAACTAATCCCATTAAAAGACCAAAACCGACAGACTTGATTTCTCAATGCAAGCCTGTTTATATTCTATTCCTCTGTGATATATACCTTAGTTTCTGTCCAAAAAACGACATCAAAACAAACAAAATGAGCCAAAATGTCGCACTGGATGACGTGTTATCTGTGAATAGTTGTTTATTTTGAGTCAGTTCCTCACATACCATCCTGCTGCAGCAAATACTGGAACTCACGAGAGCAGCAGATGTGTATTCATCCGCCGGAGAAATGTGCTATTTACTCATGTTTGATTGATGTTGGTTAAAAACTACAGTGCCAAGCTGGTCTAGGAAATTCAACTGTGAGACTTGTTTTTTTCAGTAGGAATCAATGGAGCTGAGAATCCCTGTGTGGGTACTGGAGCTGGAGTGGTAAGTACCCAGAGACTGAAGGTTCCAGTATACACTGCCAGAGCTGATGTTGGACCCTCTTCCACCTCACCTTTCCAAACCATTTCTGTAACTTTCTGAAACCGCTAATCTGACATTCACACCAAATTCTGGCTGTAAGAAAGCAATTCTTTGTGTCGTCCTACAGTACACAAAATGAATGGATTATCATGACCATGGGTCCTAACTCGCCACATACCCCCACCTACACACGCAAACAGTACAAGAGCACTGCGTGTGCTTCCCCCAAGCAGCTAGAGTTTTGGTCACACAACATCACAAGGCCACCACAAAGCAGCTTGGATTTTACTTTGAAATTATAGTTGTTATTTCTACGCTTTACATTACTGTCATTTGTGGCCTGTTGTTCTTTACACGTCCTTTATTTCAACGAAACCAAACCAAAACAATAAAATTGTTAAAGAACTCATGAATGCACATCAAATTCAGCACAGAGCAGCTGCGAACACAAAACAAACGCAAAGAAAAATATTCTCCGACCGAAACCAGATGCTGTTTTTTTGGCCTTCTTTGAAGAAAAGTCATTGGTCAAGTCATCACTACGACATGTCATCTAATTGGCTAGTTTACAAAACATTCAGACAATCTCATAATCATACTACCTTTTTTATATCAGATTTTGTCCAATATTTTAAAAACAAAATGACTTAAAGAACAAGAAACAAAGTGGAAAACTGAGTGCCAAACCTATTTATGTTGTGTGTTCACATTTTAAAAAACCTTTTGTAAGCATTGAAAGTTGTTTTGTTGTACTTTGTGATGGGCTGTAGTGGATATGTACAGTATAGTATATAAGCAGGTTGTTGAGAATTGGTTTCTCAGGGCCACATTGAGGCTCAGGAGACGTTACACAAGACAAAAATGTTCATTCACAACTATTCTCAGTGAGCTGCAGAAAGACGCCTGACAGCCTCACACACCTCATCAAGTATTTAATGCAAACTATGTTTCATGCATGACGTCTGTGTGTCCATGTGTGTTTGTGAGAGAGAGAGAGAGAGAGAGAGAGAGAGAGAGAGAGAGAGAGAGAGAGAGAGAGAGAGAGAGAGAGAGAGAGAGAGAGAGAGAGAGAGAGAGAGAGAGAGAGAGTGTGCAGTTGAACAACTCACGATAAAAGCAGAAGAGCGGCAGAGGATAGCAGTGCACACACACACACACACACACACACACACACACACACACACACACACACACACAGATGAGGTCTCCAGAGTTCAGCTGGCTCTAGATGGCCGTGGGCAGGAAGCCTTTGTGGGGCAGTGCAATGTGTTGTGAGTGGTATTGTTAGACACCAATGCCATAAAGTGAGTGAAAGATAAAGTGAGAAGACAATAGGCAAGAATTGCGAGAGTGTTGCTGACGTGTGAAGACACAGAGGGAATGTGCTGTAACTGTAAACCAAAAGTAAATTGATCTTTTTTTTAGGCAGGTTTTATTTAGGGAAGGGAAACTTGTAACCTGACGTGCCAGGTGATTTGTTACACAGAACCATCTGAGAAAACCGTCATTGGAAACTGTTTGGAAGAGGACAGGCACTTTCCAGGCAGGTGATTGGATGAACCATCCGTCAATCAAACTGTTACCAAAGCGAGTCTAGAGAAGAGCGAAAAACATTCATCCCATTGAGGAATGCCTTCAGTGCCGTTGTTATCTCTTCTTTCAATGGAAAAAGACTCTCCAGTTCTGATATAACTGTTGCCATTGCAGCATCTATACGCTAACCTCTTCAGGAGCTGCCATTGACACTGATTGATTCACGCTCTGACGTGCCCGGACACAAAGCCATCGACTTGAAGTCTGACGAAATGGATTTCCGTGTGATGTGTGATCCAGCGATTCTCCCAGGAATCCAGTTGCCGTGCGAAGTTAAGGATTCTGGTGCTTTAAAAGATTTCCTATGACCGCAGAAAATACTGAGACGTCTGCTTGGCCTGTCACTGACTGGCTGCTCACATTATACACAGCAGATGCATGCCCTGGTTTTCGGCCTGAGTGACAGTTTTGCTTGTTTGAGTGCTCACTGTGCAGAGCTGGAGTCTGACGTAGTGGAGTTTCTCGTCAACCTGCATGATTTAGTTTGATTTTGCTGAATCCGACCCAGTGGCACCTGTGACCTAAATCTTCTCGCTGATGGTCTCATTACTTATGTGCGTCATATGAAGGCACCAGTATGAAATTGAGACTGTTTCATAATCAGTTAATCTGTTTTGTCAAAGTGGAATAACTTGAAATGTACTTTGGTTCATGATTTTCTGTATTTTCCCAGTGACAATTAAGCTAATTTAGGGGAGCTCTAAAACATGAAAAGGTTGACTTTTGCTTTCACAAGAACACATGATAATGACCCTGCTAATGTGCTCCTCTGTGGCTGCAGTCACTGGAAGTGAATTCAAACCATTAAAATGAAAATATAGCACGTCAATAACACAATCTCATGTCGCGATGAAGCCTGTGCTGCTTGCTGAGAGGGCTCTGATTTGCATTGGCCTCTCCACTGGCCCGGGTTCCTCATTTCTCTCACCACCACATGTGTCCCACTGAGCCAGGTGAATGGAAAACATAATCAGATCCGAGGTGGTCTTCCAACTCATATGTCACATGCTTTTAGCCGACCCCTGGAAAAATGTATTCAACAAGAATATTCAACAAGTCTCTACTGCCAGGGTGCAGTGCTCAGTTATTTTCACAACCTCAGTCCCCTTTTTGTTAGCGAACAGCTTTAAATCATGCACCGTTCATGCATCCAGTCATTGGATTTGTGTTCCTTGCCTACTGTTCTCACGCTGAAGCCGACCACACAGAGATAGCAAACAAAACATTGCATGTCTTGGGAAGGATTTGGATGGCTGGGCCCTGACTGCTGGGCCACATTGTACTTGTACCAAGAACGCCAGACAGAAATTTGCAATCTCTTTGTGTCCTATGGGGATTAGGAGAATGGCCTCCAGCTCGTCAGCCAACTGACTTGCGAGCGGCTGCAGCTGAAGGAAAATGAAAATAACGCAACTAAGATGGTGACCAAGGTAAACATTATAACTGCTTAACATCAGCATGATAATGTTGTCGCTGTGAGCATGTTAGTATGCTGACATAAGCATTTATCTCAAAGCTTAAAGCCTCAGATAGCCACTAACATGGGTGTAGACTCTGAGTCGTGTTTCTCACACCCATATGTTACAACTATTTGGATTTCAGTTTCTTACTCAAAGATTTCTTTGAGATGAAGACAGGAGGATCACGACCCTCTGACTAACAGTCAACCTGACATACAGCCTCGCTGGCAATGTCAAAAATAATAAACTTGACCAGGGAATCACTGAAGCAGTGGCACAAAACAACACACTGCTACTTTTGCTAAAAGTAAGATGTCAGGGAACCATGTTCTAAGTCTCAGCAAAGAACAAAGCTCCCATAGCTTCTTTGTCCCGGCAGACAGGCATGGATAATGTCTCAGTGATTAAGTAAAAGAGATCTGACACAGGCTGAGTGCCTCCCACCGGCAGCAGACATTACAGTCAGCATGAGGCGCTTCAAACACCTTGGACAGCTCCTGCACCGCTGACAGATCCACAATCAGCACCGCGGACAGCGGCACTTCTGTCACTCTGCAGAGTGAAGAAAAGTCAAAGATCTGTTGACTTTGTGTCTCATCAGCAACATTCATCTGAACAACACTTGGGTCTTTTTCATGTGTTAACAGCAGAAAACACTCAGGAAATAATGGGTGAAAAAAAGTAAATTGATGGATATTGTTGTAGCTGCCACAGTTGTAGGAATTAAAGTGTAAATGAATATTCAGTGCATGGAGCTAGTGGGGAACATCCATACGTTTCAGTCTAACAAAGAGTAAATGCATTGTGCTCTTTGCCTCCTGTCGAGTCTCCGGTTTGGCTTTTCCTCCTGGCGAGAACGCAATTCAATACAAACTCATACCAGGATTCCACTTGTATTTTGTGGACTTACAAGCTTTTTTTTCCCTGTCCATGTGATGAAGTAAGTGAATGGAGTTTGAAAGCAGCAGGGTTCACCTCGACTGCATAGATGACTTCATTTTTAAACATCTATGCGGTTACAAGCACATCATTTATGGCCTCAGCCAGCGGCGCTGAAAGGGGCGGCTGACTCCACTGAAAGACATGTTTGACATTGACAAGTACTTTCACAAATTGCTTACTTAATGTTAGTTTCTAACTTTAGAAAAACACACGGTGAGGTTCAGTGTGAGTTACACTACACGTCCATCAAAACTAAGAATTATTTTCCAATATACCATGCGTCATTTCCAAAGGTGTCTGGTTACTGTGTCTTGCCTTCAACGAGATGGTATCTGAGGTTATTTATATGAAGTTTGTTCTGTGATTTAAAAATCATCATGAATACCAGTTATCCAAAACAACAAACAGGCTCGAGGAAAGTGTCCTTTAGTAGCTGTTTCCGAAGCTTTGATCACATTTCAGCTGTCATGAAATTGCAGATGTTCAAATTTGAATTTTCTGAGCATGTTAAGGACTTCTTGTTCATGCTGGCTTAAAAGTTGACTCCATCTGTTTGGGAAGATCATGGCATACAATAGAAAGCTCCAGAACAGC